>JANZLX010000005.1:35927080-35979781 GCA_025531955.1 Erythroxylum orinocense
TCATAAGATTTCTTACCCTACAAAACCATATCAACCATCCAAACCATTTTACTTAATTCATAGTGATGTTTGGGGTCCATCCCATGTTAAAACTCTTACTGGGAAAAAATGGTTTGTAACTTTTATTGATCATCATACTCGGTTGTGTTGAGTCTATTTAATACGTGAAAAATCTTAAGTTGCTCAAATTTTTCGAAACTTCTATTCCATGATTGAAACTCAATTTCACACATGCATTGGTATACTTCACTCTGACAATGGTATCGAGTATTTTAACGAAGTCCTTGGGAAATTTCTTAAGTCTAAAGGCATTGTTCAACAATCTACGTATGTAACACTCCTCAACATAATGGTAATGAGGAGAGGAAAAATAAACATTTGCTAGAAGTCGCTCGGTCCATTATGTTTACAATGAATGTTCCAAGATACCTTTGGGACGAGGCTATTTTGACCGCATCATACTTAATTAACTGAATGCGTAGCCATGTTTTGCATTATGCAACACCTTCAGATATGCTTAAACAACGTTGTCCTGAAAATAGACTTTACTCTTCCTCTTCAGGTATTTGGGTGTACTGCACATGTTCACAACTCAAATAGGGCAAACTCCAAACTAGATTCAAGAGCTAAAAAAGGTCATCATTGGGTATTCAAGAGCTAAAAAATGTCATCATTGGGTATACTCCTAGTCAACAAGGATAGAAGTGCTACAATCCTTTAACTAAAAAAATTGTTGTCTCCAAAGAGGTCACATTCCTAGAACATTAAAAAAAAAATTCTTCAAGGGGAGAAATCTAATGAAACGAAAAATTTTTGGGCCATTACTCCTAATCCCCTAGCCGCAGTCATTATTGACCGCAATATAATTTCTGAAAATGAAGCCAAAGATATTACTTCTAATCTGCCCAAGCCAAGAAATCCCGATTCATCCGCAGGGGGAGATATACTACTGTCCGCTCCTAAGGAACGGAATACTAAGCTTCGTGTTTATACTAAGAGGAAGACTCAATTGAGAAGTAAAGAACAACCTGCAATGCACAGCCTCTCAAACCTCTCAGAGAAGGAACCTGGGAACAATTCAGGTAACCCTTATGCTACTTTACCCTTATTGTGTCTAGTAATGATCAACCTATACCTACTGACCCACAAATTACAAGTGATATTCGTACTGATCTCTCTGTTGATAATTACCTACCCAAAGCATTTAGAAAGGGAAAACGGGCTTGCACCAATCATCCCATATCAAAGTACCTATCTTATGGGGATCCATCACACACACATAAATCATTTATCTCTAAAATCACTAATTTGTTTGTGCCAAGAAACATTCAGGAAGCACTTCAAGATCCAGATTGGAGATTAGCAATAATGGAAGAAGTCAATCCTCTTGAGAAGAATAAAACTTGGGGACTTGTCAAAAAGTTGAAGGCAAGATTAGTTGCTAAGGGATTTACTCAAAATTATGGTATTGACTACTAAGAGACATTTGCTCCTATTGCAAAGGTAAATACAATTTGAGTATTGCTATCCTTGGCTGTAAATTTTGAGTGGACTTTACATCAACTAGATGTAAAAAATGCATTTCTTAATGGATACCTAGAAGAAGAAGAAGTCTTTATGAGCTTACCCCCAAGTTTTGAGGATACCTATGGGAGAAATAAGGTGTGCAAGCTAAGGAAGTCATTATATGGACTAAAACAGTCCCCTAGAGCATGGTTTGACAAGTTTGTAAAGGCTGTGAAGAGCTACAACTATTGTCAAAGTCAAGCTAATCATACATTGTTCTACCAACGGTCCAAGGCAAGTATGCAACCAATTCTTATTGTTTATGTAGATGACATTATCATAACTTGAGATGATGTCTCCGAAATAGTAGAGTTGAAGGGATTAGCCAAAGAATTTGAGATCAAAGATCTTGGACCTCTAAAATACTTTATCAGAATGGAATTTGCTAGTTCCCAGAATGGGATATTTGTGAACCAACGGGAATATATTCTAGACCTATTGAATGAGACCGGATTACTAAGATGAAGGCAGCTGATACTCCTGTTGAGACTAGTGTAAATTTCAAATCAATTCAAACTGAAAACGTTATTAATAAGGAGAGATATTAGCAACTAGTTGGGAGATTAATATACTTGTCACACACCCGACTTGATACATCCTTTGCCGCGAGTTTAGTGAGCCAATTTATGCACTCACCAGGCCAAAAACATCTGGATGTTGTATACAGAATACTAAGATATCTAAAAGGAACTCCTGGGCAAGGTTTAATGTTTCGTAAGCAAAACAACCTTCAAGTAGAAGTCTATATTGATGCTGATTGGGCAAGGAGTGCTACCAATAGAAGATCAATTTCAGGTTATTGCACATTTGTTGGTGGTAACTTGGTAACTTGGAGGAGTAAGAAATAAAGTGTTGTTGCAAGAAGCAGTGCCGAAGTTGAGTTTCGTGCAATGGCACATGGAATTTGGTAAGCCCTATGAATTAAAAAGGTACTGGAGGAACTACAAATTCCTATGAAAGTTTATTGTAACAACAAAGCTGCAATTTCAAATGCTCACAACCTTGCTCTTCATGATGAACAAATCATGTTGAGGTTGACAAGCACTTCATCAAGGAAAAGATTGAAGAAGGATTAATTTGTGTTCCCTATATTCCAACATAACAACAGGTAGCTAAAATTCTTACAAAGGAATTACACAAGAGGCAGTTCAATGTTCTAGTTACCAAGTTGGCTATGGGTGACATATATAAGACAACTTGAGGGGGAGTGTTGGAAAATATCCAATTGGATATTTCCTCGATATTATTGACTCCTAAATAGTTAGGAAATCAGATCTGATATTATGCACAGATATTAGGAAATCAGATCTAATATTATGTACAGATATTAGGATATCTCCTCTATTTCTATATATACTTGTATCTATGTATTGATGAAAGGAGAGTGAAATACAACAGTTTAGAATTTCTACATGTACTATCAACTAGAATTCTTAAAGAATGACATCTAATATTGATGTACACTAGTGTGTGAAAGCAAAACCAAGTTAGACAAAATGCCTATATTAAAACCATTAAAGAAACTCCAACCATTATTCCTATGCAGCCTTTCCCCTCACACCACAAATAAACTACCTTTTCCAAAACCTGATTGTAACCATGAATTTGTCTTTTCAAGAGTCAAAAAGATAAATAAACAGGATCAAACTTTAGGATATACTTCAAGGTGAACTATAACAGTTAACCTCTTATACGGAAATAGTGGATTAATAAGACAGAAACTATAGATATTAATAAGGTGAACAACAACAGCATTCGCAGGAGCTAAATTTAGAACTAAGGGTAAGAACGCAAAATTTACCAACATAGTGCCACTACCATCTGCGACCTTGCAGCCAGCCATGAGAAATGGTTCCCTGGAGTTCTTGTGAACCTGAAATTACAAGAATCATACTTTTAACCAGTGAATCTACAAAATTCCATATCATTGTTTCAATAAACAAATCCAAGTTCTTACAATCTTGCTTTCTCCAGTCATGCTAGATTCATCAATGGCAAGAGAATGCCCAGAAACCAAAATTCCATCAGCAGGCACCTAGAATATGATCAAAACCTTGATAACTATTCATTAGAACATATGGTTGAATTCCAACCACAAAAATGAGGTACATACCTGGTCACCAATTCTGAGTGGTATCACATCACCAACAACGACATCATAAATTGAAACCTCAACTCTTCTGCCACCTCTAATAACCTATGTATTTATGTGTGCATTAAAAGTTAATCAAAAAGTGTGTAAATGTAATAAAAGAATAGTTTGGAGTTTTGCAAACCTCCATGTGTATGTTTCTCTTCTCTTCATTTAGATTTTGGAACTGAAGAGACTGTTTGTAATCACTAACCGCTGAAACAGGCAAGAGGCCAAAAGGTACATTATTTTCAATAAAATAATAGAAAAACATATTTATATAAGAATGTGATTAGCAAAGCGGTCAGAAGAGCCACAACATATTAATTTCTCCAAAACTTGAATACCATACTAAAGGGGCGATTGTTTCACAAGGGAGAATGGTAATAAGAATAAGAATGAATATAGTGAGAAATAAGAATAGATATTATCATTATAATTATGATGGTTGGTTAAAAAGAAATAATGATTACCATTATCATTAATTGTGGTTGATTTGTAAAAAATATTGACAAATAAAAATTTATTATATTTTAATTAATTAATTTGTAACTAATTAATTAATTATTTTTAATTACAATATTTTAATTAATGAATGAATTATATTTTAATTAATTATGTTTTAATTAATCAAATAATTTTAATTAATGAATAATTATATTTTAATTAATTATAATATTTTAATCAATTAAAATATAATTAATTAATTAACCAGAAGGTGAAGGTCTTTCCGAGCCGGGCAAAGGGCTCGGAGTTAGGTCCTCGGGAGGAGTCACCGATTGTTCCAGCAATTTCACTGGACTAGGTGGGGGTGAAAAAGCGTTTATCTATTATTTTAATTAATTATATTTTAATTAGTTATAATGTAATTAATTAATTATATTTTAATTATTATTTAATTAATTAGTATTAAAAATATTTTTGAAAAAAAAGTCATTACTAAAGAATGAATTTCATTCCTCTACTAAATAGAGGGTATGAAAGATTGCCCCTATAATGATAATCAACAACCAACCACTCACTTTTCATTCCTTATCCATTAACCCCTTCCCAAACCTATCAACCAAGCACCCCTTGGTGTCGATGGTGCAACATTAGAAAGACACAAAGCCCAAACAAACAAGAATCAATCACAAAGATACTGGTGTGACCGCATTTATCATTCTTTAAATATAAGATAAGCTTCCTTATGTCACTAAATTGACGGACACACAAATAAACATACTCCACACCAATTAAAATAAACCATGTAGTGTTCTGTTAAGAGCTAAGGCCACATAGCCCATTGCATTATATTGGTAGAGTTGCATTATACTGGTAGAGTAGTACACAAGCCATGACTGGGAGAAGCAATAAATTGAGTTGGTATGTACAAATATTCAACCTATTGATGTGTGCAATTTGTCTGCTAGTTTTCCTTCCTTTTCTACCCAATTTTGGAAACTAAAAGAGGAATCATTATAGTGAATCCTTTGATTTCATGGAAATAACCAAGCTCTTTCTGAAATTGCTGCTTATTCAATTGGAGAGTCTTAGAGCAACAAGTAAAAGTTGCTTCTTTGTGACCAGAAGGTCACAAGTTTGAATAACAGAAACATCCTTTCTATAAAAAAATTCAAAGATAACAAAGGAGGTAAAGATACTAAATCCTAATTTTGCTGCTAAGTTCATGGTTTATAACAACTACATGACCCATTACCACACAACTCAACCTACTCACATCTAGAACATACGAAAAGCATGAAATGGAGTACTGTGACTAATATCCGTAGCACTGCAAGTTTGCCAATAAAGGAACACAGGCACAACAAAGAACGACCAAACTAGCTTATGGCTACATTATGATAGTAATTTCACAAAGATTTTCTTAGTAAGGTTTTAGGGAATGCTTTTTTCAGGATTTCTATTCCCTATAAATATTGGTTTGTTAGCGTACATGCACTGTTGAGTTTTGGCACACGTAATAAATAGTGACTATTTTTCCCTTATCTTCCTCTAAGTTCTAATAAACTCTTGATTTTTTCTTCTTGTTCCTTATTCTTCCTTACACTCTTCCCTTTCTATATCTCTTATCTGTTTACTACTATTTCTCTTACTACCTTGAACTAGATGATAAATAAAGTTGTACAACTTTCACATACCATTGTCATCCACCAATTCAACTATTTAATAAATGAAGAGTTGCAACACGCATTGTCTTACCTGTCACAACAATTACAAGTATAACAGCAAAAGCAATGCTGGCCCCATCATACCATCCTTCTTTGACACCCTATAGGAGAGAAAAATAGTTATGAACACAATTAAAACCAATGATTGTTCAAGGATCAAACAAATGTGAAATTGTGGGAGTCTCCCCTAGAGAAGGATAAACAATCCTGGGCAACTGAGGATATGGACTAACAAGTTTGGAAATCCTTAGATTATTACCAACAATTACAAAAAGAATCAAATAACTTATCACTCAAAATTAGAAAATATTCACCAATCTTATATGAAACACAACAAATAACCTAAACATTTAGATAGAAGTACTATAAAACAACTCTGAAAATAAAATGATAAATATCACTTGAACTCACCAACTAAGATACATCACCAAATTGTATCAATATTCTGTCTTTCCACACTAAGAGAGAACCTAGTCACTCAATAATCCTACCCAACAAATGTCTACTCTTCCAAAAATGAACATAAACCATATTTTGGGTCATAAAACTAGTCAAACTCATCAAAATCTTCTTGTAGATAAAATCCAAAATTCTTCACAAGTTTGAGGAATCACCCAAACCAAAAGCTTAAATAACTGGCTGAGGTCACAATACAAATTCATGTTTAAATCTTTTGTCATGTAAGAACAAAATTGACTAAAAGTATGGAAAAGGATAAAGTGCATATGACCATCAATCCAAACTTACAATCAAAAGACTTGAGTACTATGGGTCCAATTTTTGTTACCACCATTTTAAATGCTTCCAATACCGCTAAAAGAAATATTCAAGTCAACATCTTTTAATGTTGGCTAAGGCCACATGGAACCTAAGTAAGAAGTTTTTGCCTAATTATTTTGCCAAGATGAATTTATTATGTTCCAAAATTAGTTTAATGAATCACCTATTTTATCTAATAAGTAGGATTTAGTACTAAAAATGTATGTTCACTATCAAAGAAAGAAGTTTTCATTTTCATATCATGAAGAAACAAAAATTTTTAGAAGCACTTCCAATTACTTCTTAAACGTCAAGGATTTGGGCAAACCCATATCACCCAATGACAAGTAGGTATAAGTTCAGATAATATGCAAGCTCACCTCTGTCTTTATGCCCAACACCAGTGAAGCTACTGCAGCAATCATCAATATTATTAAAGTAAGATCTTGCCAAGCTTCCCAAAGGAATCTCTGCAAGTGAACAATAATGGAATCGATTAGGGATCTAGGTCCATATATTATTCTTTTAAGGGATTGAAACGTATGGATTAAATACATTTTAAGACCCTGATAGTATTGGTACTTTCAATAAAATAACATGCAGTATGAATCCAGTCTTGGATGATCTGTAGTTTTCATGTATTAAAATTTTGGTTTAGTTTCATTATGATGCCAATAAACTTTGATTTTATTGAACAGTGGTGAACAAAACTAAATGGTGGCATTAAAAGATTACTTCCAATTATGACATTATACTCGCTATCTAAGAACTTACATGAATAAATAATGATAAATAAAATTGCATTACTATTGCCAATCCACAAATCCGCTCAGCAAAATTCGTTACACATAAATAAGGTGTTACTGAACAGTGGACAAAATAGAACATCTAAACCATTTCTTCAGGAAATATTAGTTGACTTTGTCATCAAAAAAAAGGGAGGAAACAACAGATTAGTTTCATGAAAACCAAATTGTACAAGATTAATTACGACATACACTCAATTTGCAAAATCAATCTACAAATCTCCAAAGCCAATCCATAAGGTTCTACTAAAAACATCAATAGCACAGAAAACTTTTAGTATATTTTCAGGAAAAAACAGTATAATAATTAAAGACAAACAGAAGCAAGATGTACTAAAAGATTACTTTCAATTATTGAATTATATTCAAATTCACATAATCACATGGAAAATTGCCGATAGGTAGAAACTACTTTACTCATTATATTCCACAGATGTCTAAGGAAAAATTTTTTACGAAAAGCTTTATCGGACACATCAATAGCGCAAAAAAAAAACCTTAGTGTAGGAAAAATAATATTACTCTAGTCCAAATTGAACACTAAAACATGATTACTTTTAATTATGACGTTATAATCGATATTTCAAAAATTTCAGGATGAAATGTTAAATAAGTAGATCTACTTTACTCATTACTATCCACAGATCTCCAGAAGGAAATTCAATACACATAAGGTTTAATTTTAATACCAACATAATAGAAAATCTTAGCATGCATTCAGGAAAAAAGGAGTTAAAATAAAAGAAATAATCCTAGATAACAAGCAATATCAAAATACGTGGTTACCCAGAAGCTCCTTCCTTTCCTTTGAGGATATGTGTTTGATCCAAATACTTTCTTCCGTTTAAGTAAATCAGTATCATCTCCAGTAATCCCTTTTTCTAGGTTTGATTTTAAGGCACCTGAAATTCCTTTTACCTAATAGAAAAAGAAAATGAAAGAACATATCAATTGAATTTTCATGCAAGATAAAAATAGTCTAGGTAGAAAAATTGTTGTTGACTTAACCCCCCCAATCTCCTGTAGAGCATTAAGGTTATGATCCCTTGTGATTGTAGTAAGCTGATTCTGCCTAATTCCAAAATCTCCTTCAAAAGTAGGGTCCAGCATGATTGTTCCTATTGATGAACAAAAAATTAAACACAATTGACATAAATACATATCAAGAGATGCAATCAAAGAGCCAAAGAGAACCAAAAGCACATGGATTGGATTATTCGACTATGATTTTGTAGCATGCACACAAGACAAAAATGATATCGAAAATAGTACACCAAAGGTGTCACCAAATATTATTGCATATATTGAACCATGGATGTACACAGGAAAAGGATGGTCGGCTAAAAGCGGAAACTTAAAGTAGGAAAACTGAAGTACCTTTAAATGGAGAAGCAAATCACATACCTCACAAAATGAAAAGGAAGCAAGAAATAGTATGTTCTGTTCTCCAAGAAGAATTAATGGCTTATGATTCAAATCATTTGATGCCGTGTAAAAGGAAATAAACAAAGAAAAGTTTCAAATGTCTATACACCTCAACAATACAACATCAATACATAGTGCATGGGGATTGAAGGAAATTGTGACAACCAAAGCAGACACTAAAAGAAGAAAAACTGCATCAAAGTTTGGACCAAAATAGGACAGATTCCTAGAGAACTAAAAGGAAAAACTTATTGAGATTGCACATGACCTAGTAATTACATGATTTTCCCAAAGTGCTAACAATAGATAAAATAATCATATTTTACTCACAAATTGCATCACAACATTTAGTGCCAGATTACAAGAAAAGAAAAGTACCATTTGCTCGTAACCCAGCTTCTCTGAAGAGATATGCAGCCTATCAAAACAAAGGGAGGAAAAAAAAACAGAGAAAGACAAGCCAAATAAGAGACCACAAAAGGGGACGGTGAAGAGAAAACTTTGCAGTTCTAAGAGATAAACGTACTCTAATTGCTTGAGCATGTGCTCTAATCTTCCTTAATATTAGCCTTTTCTCTTCTTCCCTTTTCAAGTCCAAGGTGTAGCGAAATCGACGAGAAGCATTAAGCACAAGAGCCGCTTGCTACATAAAGAAAACATTAGCGCAAACTGTGATAGTCATTAAATCAACAGGACTCTGAACTCTTAATCAGTAAAATCTAATCTAACATTCACATCCTCCTAGTAGAACAAGAAATTACCCTCCAACGGCGAAGACGGTCCAGAGGGGCGTTTTTGGTGCTAGGAATGTAGAAAGGACTGGACGCGTAGTCGTCGTCAGGGTTTTCATGGTCGAATCCGGTGGAGCTATTGCCTCCGGCCTCCTCCTCCTCGTCACGGCGGCGCCGGTAAGGCGAACCCTTGAATAGATTACTCATCTGTTAACTGTCGCAGGAGAGATGGCACCGTTGCGTTAGTCTTTAGCTTCAATTCCATTCACCGTTCACACATGACACTACTCTCTCTAACACACGTCTAATAAATAAACCCAAATATTTCTTTTTATTCCCTATTTCTCACGACTCACGAGGCCCATGCCCATCCCATCTCACGGAACGAACCCAGCCCTAAAAACAGAAATTGAATCACTCGGTAACTAAAAAAGGAAATATTATTTGAACTTTCGGCCATATTTGCTTTACCCACACGCAAGTAACTGCAGTCACTAGTAAAAATGCATTGCCTACATTGAAATCACCCTCACTTGCTCTCTGCGTCCTTTGATATTCGGTTCGATGCTTGCAAAGAAAGGAAGCATCCGAATGTTTTCCCCCCTCTTTTTGATAAAATAATTTAATGCCGTTTTAGCATCCTAAGCAAGCAAGCATCAGTTTTACCATCAAACAATTACAAATGAATGAGTTGAGCGTTACGTGTAAGGTTTGAGTTGAGCGTTACGTGTAAGGTTGCCGCGTATAACAACGCAGCAACAACTCATTCATTTGCATGCATCCCACTTCCTGCCGACTTCCAACTTTTTCATTATTTTTCTTTCTAATATTTGTATATATGCATTACATTGTTATTATCGATATGTTTGATCATTCTTATTATATTAATCAGGAATTTTAATTTTTATATTGTTTTATTTTATTTTTTGATGAGAAAATTAAGCTTTTGTCCCTACAAAACATAAACATTATTTAAATATAATATTACAATTTATGACAGAATTTCTTATGTTGCTACTTTTATGAATTATCTTATGTTATTTATAATGTGAATATTTTATAATATTTTACTCGGGCTTATATTTATAAATTAATTTTCAGATTCAAAAACTTGCATTTGTTTTGGTCCAATCTTATTAAACCATACCATTTACCTTTTTCACTATCATAATATTAAAGAATTGGCAATCAAAGAATAGATGACTATGTGATTCTGAATCTACTTTACACAATGAGCATTAGTTAGTTAGATATTGATGATAGAGCATGTCCTTCGTGTTCAATCGTTGTCAGCATGCTAACCACAACAAGAAAGAAATCTTTGGATTCAACTGGTGGTTCCATATCACTTTAGACCAACTAACCCTAGCCCTTGCTTACCTTAATAGCTTCCTGTCTAAAGTGTTACAGTGTAGTCCATTAAAGTTCGGTAGCCATATGTAAGTGTTAGGTCTATCCTCCCTCAGATTGTAGCTTGGAATCACTTGGGATATTTTAGTAGGATAGTTACTTTGTTGGTTACAAATAGCTCATTTCTTAACCTTAACATGGTTAGGATTCAAAACGTAGGATAACAATTTGGAAATAAAGTATGAGGAGTCAGTATTTAATTAGACTTGGGGAATATGAATGGATCTGTAGAAATATAAGGACTAACCTTAATGCGGAAGTGCTGGATCGATTTGCTGTTTGCTAGTCTTCGGATTTCGGTAGGCTACTAGAGTCACCGATGAATTCACGTCCCAAACTCTAAGCGTTTGATGATTGCTTCACGTGAGAGAGAATGCCAGAAGAAAATCCTTGTATTTTCTCTGTTTCGTAATTCTCATTCTTGAATGATATCTTACACCGTTTAATCCTCGATCAGGACAAATAACTGATATGGGAGTTATATAAAGTGGCCGTTATATTTTGTAAACTGCCAACAGGATCCAACTTAACCATAGGATGTTTTTGTTCTCTAGAATGCTTCACAATCTTTTAGCTATTATAACTTGATTAGATAACTAAATTGGAGTAATACTTACTCCCCTTTCATAAATAGGCTTAGTGATCTCCTTCCAGCTCACTTTGGCCTTGCCTTTTTCATTTAGTCTACCTCCCCATAAAAAGCCTCTTATTATCTTTTTTATAGATTTGATAATCCCCTTAGATATAAACATATATGCTGACCAATATATGTGCAGGGAGTTAAGCACATATTTGATAAGTACTAAACTGCTAGCATATAATAGGTCTTTATTTCAAAAATTCACACCCCTCTAAATTTTTTCTATTATGGGGTAAGCCTTCTTGAAATGGAGCCTTCTTATAGTAATTGGGAGGCCTAGATACATAAATAAATGGTCTTTAATTTACAACCCTAAAAGCCTTAAAAGTTAGTTTAAATAAGGAGAAACACTAGTTCATAATGTCATGTAGCTCTTGTTGTAATTAATCCCTAATCTTGATAAGCTCCTAAAGGTGTAGAGAAAAGAAATTAGAGTGCCTATTGAGTTATAATAGACCTTAGAGAAGAGGATTAGGTCATCTGTAAACGATAGACTAACTAATTTTACTTCCTTGTATTTACTATGATATTTGAAGAGAGATTAATTTTGTACTTAAGTAATCTAGGAAAGGGTATGGAGATATGGGATCCCTTTTCCTTAATCCCTTTCCTCTTAAAGGAAGTAGATTTTATATACCTTTTGATTCATTCCTTGAAGATTTTAGGGAAATTGAAAGCTTCTAGCATGTTAATAATGAAATCACAATTTATAAAATCAAAAGCTTTATCGAAGTTTATCTTCACTACATAGTTCTTCGGCAAATTCTTATTTATGTGGCCCTTAAATAACTCTTATGCTACTAGGATATTGTATTATGTGGCCCTTAGATAACTCTTATGTACTAGGATATTGTATCCAATCTATCTCCCTTCAAGGAAGGCTTCTTGTGAGTCACTTATCATTTTTCTAAGTTCTTTCTTTAATCTTTTTGCTAATAGTTTAGAAATGATTTTGTATAAAAATGGCAATAAAGGATATGCCTACATTCCCCTAAGGAGCTTAGATTTTGACATTTTGAGATCAAATAGATGAATGTCTTGTTTACTTCCCTCAAAATTATCCAATTCTTAAAAACTTCAAGACTGTTGCTATTACCATGTTTTTTTTATTATGGGCTATGTTTTTAGATAAAAGTATCCATTCAGTCTAATTGGCAATGGTGCTTTAATAGGTTTGAATCAAACACCACTTTTTCTATATCTTGTAAGGTGAATGGTCTTTATAAAGTTTCCTTGTCCTCTTTACTAAATTGGTGACTAATGAAGATAATAATTAGACTAAGGATCGGTGAGGGGTTATTACAACAATTGAGTCCTTGAAGTAGCTGAGTGTTTCCTCTTTTAAATTATCATGGGTGGTAACCACTACTCCATTATACTTTCTTAGGGAGCAAGCATATTCTATTGATATTGATTCTGTCTTTTATGTAATTATTGAAGAATTTTGTGTTCCTTTCTCCATCATTGAGCCATATTACCCTTAATCTCTGCTTGACTAGTAAGTCAAGAGTGGAGACAACTTTTAAGTAGCTTTGCACTACATTCCTTTCCTCACCCAACTTTTTAGGATTATCAGGGTACTAGTATAAATATTCCTGAGATTCTTGTACAAGTTCTCTAATATGCACATATCTTATGGCATCTAGGGCTTTAAATTTTGCTTTGATGAACTCAAGTTTCCTAATATATATATAAGGAAATTGCATCCTTGCACCTCATGCTCCATACCTTTATGAATAGCTTCTTCAAAGCCCCCATTTTCATTTAGTAAGTTGTTGAAGGTTTCTTCTTCTTCCATTTAAAAACATATTTTTGATGATGATTAGAGAGTGATATGAAATTTTGGGATTTTTAAAAAAGGTCAAGCTAATTAGAAATTTATATAACCATTCACAATTTACAAGAGCTCTATCGATTTTATTCCTTAGATGCCAATTGCAGGATTGATTGTTACTCTAGGAGAAAATGTTTCGCTCATATTTCAAGTTTGTAAACCTTAGATTCCTGACATAATCTTTTAGATAATTGCTAAAACTCTTCAGGCTAGTATTCCTTTTAACCTCATTCCTATGTATTATGCTATTGAAATCTCCTATTATCATTTCGTTCCATCAATGGATTAATGAATATTGGAAGGTTTTGTTATAGCTCTCTCCTCTGGAATTATGTATTGGATCCACAGACAAATGTTATACACACTTATGTTCTCTCATCAATGAACCAAATCATGTTATGCGACATTTGATTTTGATTCACCAACACTTTATTAGGGTCAAAAGCTAAAATAATACGACCATATTGGTGATAGTGGTTGTCGAATAAAAAAGATTATTATTCCCTATTATTTGAAGCTTGCAGATGTTATCAAGTTTTAGTTTAGTTTCCAACAAACAATTGGCCCTAAGGTACATCATAAACATAGGGAGCGAGTTTTGGATTTGGGGGACGTACCTCTCTCCTTCCTTTTAGACATTCTGTTATTATCAATTATGAATTCATGATCTACCTTGTAATTATTGCCTCTGTGGAGATATTTGTCCATCTTTGAAATAGTTTGTCTCTTTAGAAATTAAGTAGTTTGGTTGATCTTGTTGTCTTTTATCCTCTTGAGTTATAGTGATAGGTAGCATTGGTTCATTTGCTTCCTTTATAAGAACTCTTTTTAGCTCCAAACTAGGGGTATTGATCACATTTTATTCCAATATTTTGGTTATGATTTATTTGCACTTCTGTCATCTATGTAACTTTTACCTATTTCCCTTCTTTTTTGTCTTCTAATCTTATAAGTTCCATATATTCCTCATTATTGAATATTCTTCTTGTAGCCTTCTAGCATTTCCCTCATTGAGCTAAAGTTGATTTCCATTGGTAAGAAACCAATATTGAATCTTCATATAAGTTGTCATTCTCACCTAATCTCATCAAGATGACATTATTTTATAGATCTTTATTTAACTCTATACTTATGCACATTCAGGCATTTACTACTGTTTTTGTCTTTATTGTTATTTTGTCCATGCATATTGGATTCCCAATATAGCTAATAAGTTAAGCCCCTTAGTAGAACAAAAATCTAGGGGAATGTCATATATGTTAACCTAAATAGGGATGTTTTCACGTTTATTCCTTTCAAGGCTAATATCAAATTTCCAAACCTGCTAGAGAAAGGGAAGGTTTTATATATTCCATAAACCATTCTCCAACACTCTATTTGATTTTGATTTAGAGGAGAATTTGAAGAGAACATGATTCTCCTTTGAAATTTTAACCTCTTGCAGCCCTTACCTTTCTAGGTCTTATGAGCCCATAAATTAACCATTTATAATAGGGACCTTTTACTAATAAAGAAACAAACTAGTGTAGTGCTTTAACTCTTGGCTCCATCTTTGACTATCTTGATGTCTGGTGAAATAATACTTCTATCATTGGGATTACTGGTAAGAAATAACATAATAAGGTATTAGACAAGTCTCCTAGCACTTGTTTCCAACTTATCAATTTTCTTATATTTACATATGAGGAGTTAGACCTTTCCTTAGACTACTACATTTTGAAGAAGCTAGCTTGGAAGGGCGAGAAGGTACTTTGAAGAGGGTTGCATTGATTGGATCTAGCCATCTTGACTTCCATTACCAAAGAAAGCAAGTTATAGGCCTCGAGTTTTGAAACTTTGAAAAATTGTTACTTAAAACATAAATAAGGAGTGAAACAAAAAACTAGAAGGTGATGCAATTTCTAAGATGCTCTTAAAGAGAGAAGCTTAGACAAAGAGGCAAAGTGTTAGCCCCCGAACTTCTTTCTTATTGAATTAAGCATGCTTTATATTAAGTATGAGGTTTTGATAGAATAAAATTTTTCTGGGAGTTAAATATTATGTCTATGTTAATAAGATTTATTTCATAGGTTAGTTGAATTAAAAGTGGTAAGAATGCATAAGGGCACTTTTGGAAGATCACTTAGGTGTAAATAGACATAAGGCATAAATGGAAAGGCAAAAGGGACATCTTACAATTATTAAGAATATAAATTAGAAGAAGAAGAATTATGAGTGAGGGAGAGAAGAAGAGAGTGTCATGGAGAAGAGAGAAAAGAGCGAAGGGAGAAAAAAAATTAGGGTTTTGGAGATTTTAAAGAGTTTGAAGAATTTGAAGCTAAATCAAGTAAGTATAAGCATCATTTTTCTTGATTTGATGAATGAAGCATGTTTAAGTGATAGTTAGAAGTAAAATAGGGATGAATGGAGTGAGAATCTGGAAAATTTTGAGAGAAGAGTCGAGTTTCTGCAAAAGTTCGTTGCGGTAAAATTTCCTTAGTTTGCTGTGGCCAACTCTTTGGTTCGCCACGGTGAAGTTTTTTCTGCACAGAACATGCTTTAGTATTTTGAGCATAACGTTTTCTGTAGTTATCCAAATGAAATAATTTTTAAATTAGAGTAAACTAGAGACATAGGGCTACAAATTGTCTGAAGAAATCGATTTTTAATTTAGTCTCTAAGAATTTCAATTTTTAGATGAAAGTTGAGCATAGAATACTATTTTAGTATAAGAACAGTTCGAAAATGGTTGAGGTATAACTTTTCGATTTCTGAACCAAATTGAATGAAATGTTGGCTATTGTTTAAAGAAATCAAGAGGAGTAAGAGGAGAGGCACATTTGAGCAAGTTATAATCAAGGGAATTCAAGGTGGGTTACATTTTTATAATTAAGTAATAAGCCATTAATGTTTTCTTTCAAGAAATGGAAATAAATGATTTTCAACTATTTTATTCATGCTTTAAGAATGTGCTACATGTTTGTATATCAATTGTGTTATTGGTTTATAAAATAAATGATGGAAATGATTTTGAAAGAATATTGATTTTTGAAACGATATTATGGTTATGAAATCAAATTTCGAAAATGTGCTATTTTGGGCAATATGTTTACAAGATGTAAAATGCATGATTATGTGGGTTTGTGATGGTCCCCTAAGTTAAGCCAAGTGCACTTTGACTAAAGGCTTCTCCCGCCTGCTCGCTAGTGGCACGAAGCTCCTTCACGGACTCCCCTAAGTTCACGGCTACGCAAGACCATTAGTGAGATTGCGATAGTACATTTTGTTCACGACTACGCAGGATCACTATATGGGAATGTGTTATTTCTTTCTGTTTATGGACCTCCCAAACCATTTTGATGTGCTTATGTGTGTATAAGTGTTTGACAAGTTTGATGAATGCATGATTTATAATTGCTCATGAATTGGTTGATAAATTACCCTTAAGCTTTAAGCTAACCCCTCATTCCGTTCCCACCTCCTGGTGATAAGCAAGAGATAGAGTGAATGAGAGGCAAGGCATCACTCCAAGTTGCATATTTTTGTATTTTAACCTAGATTTTGTAACTATAAGGTTTTAGTTGCATTTCAAGTGTTATCAGTTCAAGTATCTTATGTACTTTTGGATTTTGAGACATTGAATTATTGTGGTTTGAAATATCATTACAACTTTGTAAAAAACTCTTATCTTTTGATGGTAATGAATTATGAATTATCTATGGATGACGTTGAGTGGAAATATGAATTTGCATATGGATAAGGTTGAGTTGAAATTAGGTATACTTAAGGAAGTTATCGATTTGAGATGACTAATTTTGAACATGAATTGTTGATATATAAGTGAGATGTTACAGAAAAGAAAGATAGGAAATTGTGAAGAATGAGAATTAGTTGTAAGGAATGAATTAAATGAGTAGAGATTAGAGAGTTTAATGAAATATTGTTGGTAGATGAATGGTTAAGAAGTGATAATGCATTAGAAGAAGTGATTTTAGGAAGATTATGAGTGAAAGTGATGTTAGAAAAGATGTAGCAACAAATCCAAAGGTATTTTTGTTTTCACTAGCGACTTCACCTCGGCGAAGCCAAACTTTCGTCGCGGCGAACTTTACCCGAAGGGAACATATGGGATTTCTCCCATATGTTTGCCGCAGTGAACCCACCTTGCTTCCGAAAGGTTTTTAGCTCCTAAATGCTAATTCTTCCACTATGCCCAAACTTCAAACTTCATGATCTCATGTCTGATGTTGGGTTCAGAAAACGAGGTCAAATAGTTGTGGTATCAAAGCAAGGGGTTGGGCTCCGAAAATGGGGTCCAACAGTTGTGGTATCAAAGCAACTCCAAGTTTAGCATCTTACATGGGCATTTCATGATATGAGAAAATGAGAGTTTGTGAATAATTAGAAATAAGAAAGATTACGTAGTCCGATGTGTTAAATATAGATTCAGTATTTATGATTATGTCAGTGAACATGGTGAAGAAATTTTGTTGTGGATATGTACTTGAATTGATATGGATGTGAAAATATTTTTCATGAATTGACTGAGAAGGAATAGAGACATGGGTGGAAATGACAAGATTTAAGATGTACAAGTAAAGTGGAATTGAAAGGTTAAACTTGGAATTTAAAATGATTGTTTAATTAGTGTGATAAGAGTTATTATATGGTATAAGATTGTGTTAGTGAATTTGAGATCAGAATTTCAAGAGGGTTATGCGTCTATAATTCTAAATCAATTAAGAAAGTACGTATGGAAAATGAAACAAATGATAGTGATATGTGTAGAAGTTTTCAAGGTTATGTCGACCAGTTATTATGAGTACATATCCGATAATGTGGTTACATTGGTGAATAATGTGATTGAGCAAAGAGACTGTTAAATAAGCATAAATAAAAACCTATGATATACATTCTAGTAGAAATACGTCGAGATAGCGTTTGATGGCTAAGGAGGTAAAAGCGAATGATCACACTTGTGAGTTGCCAGCAGTCTTGATTGTTGTAGACATGCTTAAAGCTTATATGTTTTGAGTTTATTCTCAATGGACAACTTTGATTGACTTGAAGCATAACAATCATTATTGCAGTGATGTCATTAGAATATTGTATGGGGCATTATATGACAAAAAGGAGTCGTCTGGCCTTACATTTAAAAAGAATAAGGCCTAAAATGATTGAAAGCCAGGATTGATTCAAAGGATATTGTTGAGGAGTGAAATGAATCGGTAATAGAAATTAAATGATTAAAAAAAAGATAAAGGAGTAGGTGGATCAACACCAAAGGTATGGATTAAAGTGAGATGAACATAAGAGTTAAGTGTATTAACACTATAGTGATGTAAATTATTAAGCGAAAGATAAATTGTCTCTGAGAGTATTACCTTGCTAAGGTGTGCTTAGGTTAGGAACAAGGACTAGCTAAGCCCAATATGAATTGGTATGTACGAAATTATTATGAGTTAGTGTTACTGATAAAAAGATTTCTTATATTCGTAATGTGATATATGTGAGTATGTTAAGAAATATTGATATGATAGGATACTAGTGTTATCGACACAGGAAGTGGAAAAAAATTGTAAGTAATCTGAAACATAATGAGAAACTAGTTAAGAAAGTGAATGACCCAATAAGGGATTGAAAGACTGAGTGAGTCTATTGACTATGGTTATTTGAAATAAATTATACGAGGGATGAAGTCAAATGGGAAACGGAGGAACATCCTGCCTTCCTAATCAATCAGATAACAATTTCAAGGACGAAATTTCTTTTAAGAAGTGGAGAAATATTGGCCCCCGAACTTCTTTCTTATTGAATTAAACATGATTTCTATTAAGTATGAGGTTTGATAGAATAAAATTTTTCTGGGAGTTAATAATTATGTCTATGTTAGTAGGATTTATTTCAAAGGTTAGTTTAATTAAGGTAGTAAGAGTGTTCAAGGGCAAAATTGGCAAGACACTTAAGTTTAAAAGCTTTAAAGCTTTAAATGAAAGGAAAATTGGGCTTTTTACACTTATTAAGGGTATAAAAAGAAGAAGAAGTTGTTGTCTTGCTTTAAAATGAAGAAGAGAAAGTGAGTGTAAGAGAAAAAAGGGAGAAGAGAAAGAAGAGAAAACAAACTAAGGTTTTGGAGATTCTTGAAGAGTTTGAAGACATTGAAGTTAAACAAGTATAAGCATTAACCCTTCTTGATTTTTTGGATGAACCATATTTAGTGATAGTTAAAAGTGATAATAAAGTTGAATATGTGTAAGAAGTTGTTGATGAATCATATGTGTAAATGTTTTAATTTTTCTGGTTAATGATCAAATAGAGATTATGAATTGGTTTATGAATGTCATTGAGTTGAAATGAAGTTGAAATTAAGTAGAAAAAATGGTTTAGGTTCAAGATGGGTTATATGTGAAAGTTGGGAGGTTGAAATCTGGAAAATGGGATGAGGGGGTCGGAAATTCGTATGTTTCTGTGAAAGTTTGCCGCGGCGATGTCAAACTTTCCTACACAGAACATGCTTCGGTATTTTGGGTATAACGTTTTCTATAGTTATCCAAATGGAATAATTTTTTATTTGGAGTAAACTAGAGACATAGAACTACAAATTTTTTTAAAGAAATCAAGTTTTAATGCAGTTTCTAATAATTTCAATTTTTGGATGGAAGTTGAGCATATAATATTGTTTCAGTATAAGAACAATCCGAAAATGTTTAAGGTATAACTTTCTAATTACTAAACCAAATTGAATGGAATTTTGGTTATTGTTTAAGGAAATCAAGTAGGGCAAGAGGAGAGGCACATTTAAGCAAGTTATAAGCAAGGAAATTCAAGATGGGTTACATTTTTATAATTAAGTAATAAGCTATTAATGTTTCTTTCAAGAAATGGAAATAAATGATTTTCAACTACTTTATTCATGTGCATTTATTGCTTTTTAAATTCTTTAAAAATGTGCTACATGTTTGTATATGAAGTGTGTTATTTGTTTATGAAATGAATGATGGAAATGATTTCGAAAGAATATTAATTTTTGAAACGATATTATGGCTATGAAATCAAATTTCGGAAATGTGCCATCTTGGGCAATATATTTACAAAATGTGAAATGCATGATTATGTGGGTTTGTGGTGGTCCCTTTAGTTAAGTCAAGTGCACTTTGATAAAAAGGCTTCTCCCGCTTGCCCGCTAGTGGCATGAAGCTCCTTCATGGACTCCCATAAGTTCACGGTTACACAAGACCATTAAATGGGATTGTGATAGTACATTCTGTTTACAGCTACACAGGACCATTATGTGAAAATGTGTAGTATGTTCTGTTTTTGGATCCACCCAAACCATTCTGATGTGCTTATGTGCTTATCATATGTTAACAAGTTTGATGCATACATGATGTATAATTGCTCGTGAATTTTTTGATAAATTGAGAATTTTGAGAAATAAGTGTGATGATTTTTACTGCAAAATTACTATAGTTACGAAAATGTACAATGGCAATGAGTTTTGAAAAAGGTTTTTGCTTGTTTCTCGATTATAAATATGTTACCCACGAGGTGTAAGCTCACCCTCATTTCATTCCCACCTCCAGGTGATGAGCAAGAGATGGATTGAAAGAGAGGCAAGGCATCACTCTAAGTTGCATATTTTTATATTTTGAGCTAGATTTTGTAACCATGAGGTTTTAGTTGCATTTCAAGTATTATTAGTTCAAGTTTCTTATGTATTTTGGGATTTTGAGACATTGATTTATTGTGGTTTGAAATGTCATTACAGCTTTGTAAAAACTCTTATCTTTTGATGTTAATGAATTATGAATTATGTATGGATGATGTTGAGTGAAAATATGAATTTACGTATGGACAAGGTTGAGTTGAAATTAGGCATGTTTATGGAAGTTATCGATTTGAGATGATGAATTTTGAACATGAATTGTTGACATATAAGTGAGATGTTATGGAAAAAAAAGATAGGAAATTATGAACAATGAGAATTAGTTGTAAGGAATGAATTAAATGAGTAGAGATTAGAGAGTTTAATGAAATAATGTTAGTAAATGAATGGTTAAGAAGTGATAATGCATTAGAAGAAGTGATTTTGGAAAGATTATGAGTGAAAGTGATGTTAGAAAAGATGTAGGAACAAACCCAAAGGTATTTTTGCTTTCAATAGCGACTTCGTCGCAGCTAACTTCGCCCGAAGGAAACATATGGGATTTTTACCATATGTTCATCGTGGCGAACTCGCCTTGCTTTTGAAAGGTTTTTAGCTCCCAAATGCTAATTCTTCAACTATGCATAAACTTCAAGCTTCATGATCTCATGTCCGATGTTGGGCTCAGGAAACGGGATCCAACATTTGTGGTATCAGAGCAAGGGGCTGGGCTCCAAAAACGGGTTCCAACAACTACAAAATTATATTATCTTTTACCCAAATCTCCCATGCAATCATTAATATTTATCTTAAATTCTTCTCTTTTCTCTTGAAATAATACCTCTATATCTTACAAACACTTTCCCCTCGTTTTCTTTCATAAATCTAGAAGTCATTGAAATTGTTTTCAAAAACAAAGAATTATGGACATTAGTTAGCCAATGGTAAAGGTACAAATAATCAATATCAGTTTTAGGTGTCTTCTTAAGAGTTATATAAAGTTATTTTAATTTTTATAGCCTTTTAAATTACCTCAATGCAATTTTCCTAACAAAAATATGAATCGAATATCAAACAATGTTTAGTGGTGATACAAAATGAATTGATAATTTCTTTCACCAAATTATCATTTTTAATTCAATAACTTCTTTTGATATTTCTTATGAATTATATATAACTATCTTATCTTTTTATATCCTTTATAATAACATCAAATCAATAATTCTACAAAAAAGTATGCTCAAAATACTAAACATTATTTAATGGTGATAATAAATTGAGTTAACATGTTTTTTACCAAATATGTCCTTTTTCCTTAGGTGTTATAACCATAATTAATCAATCTTATACCTTTAAGTATTAAATGTCAATCAAATAAACTAGAAAATATTAAAAATACTCCTAAGGTTTTAATAGCCATCTACTCAAAATGTTGTAGTCTCATTTTTGTCCTCCTTTAAAACAAGTTTTGTTCTCGAATCTTTAAAAATCTTAAACTCTAAAAATTGCTATCTAAATGTTTGAAGTATAAACCACTTATCTTTCACTCATAAGCATCTATAAAATGATAAATGTAACAAGAACAACAACAACAATACCAATAACAACAACATCCAGTAGGAAATCCCGCTGATACGAAGGGTTTAGGGAGGTGCAATAGTACGCAACCTTACCTCTAACTAGTGGAGAGGTTGTTTCCAACTATAAAATAATAAATAGTGAGTCTAAAATCCAATCATACTAATTAAATCAAATGAAAACAATGATATATTTATACTATCAACGCTCATCTTACTATATTAGAAGATTATGTCTTACATTAAACCTAAGCTCTAAGACCATTTATCACACTCTAATCTCGAACTAATTAGATTGAGCCTATAGTGGACTACCACCCAATCACTATCATATTAACAATTACAATATATTAAACTCGCATAAAACAAATGAAACAACTCAATGAATATATTCCTCTTTATATATAGAAAGCATGATAAATTTAACTCTATAAAACCATGCCTAAAATTTATCTACATCCACATGTTTCTATTGCATTCTTAAAGAATACACAAACATACATAGTACGTACCAACTGTATAAAATCAAAATAAAGTAAGTACAAAACTACACTCCTTTATAGTCACAAGTATTCAAAACTATACCTATATGGCACAATCAATTTCTCTAGAGTACTTGTTAAGAAAAGAAGTAATACAATGAAGCATATAATATAAACCATTTAATTTTTCTTAGCAATAGAATAGTATGTGCTAAAATTTGGTCTCTAATAATGTGCTCCATGTAATAGAATTATATATGGATAATTTTGGCACTAACTAATTCACCTTGGTTGTTGGACCTATACACACTCAAATATAGTCTTAGATAATATGCTCCAGGCGCAACGAATGGTATGCACCTAGTTATAATTGATTAATAAGCATTAACCAATCATACTCTTCACTATATCTAACATATATGTACAACCATAACATTTTTAAGGCCTCAAAGTTCATAAAATACAATATTCACTTGTAAAATATATCTAACATATATATAAGGAAGCAAATTATGGATATGCATCCATAATTTACTTTTTAATTAGTTGCAGGTGTTCTTCGATAGCTAAAAATCATAATTTATATGCCTATTAATCTCTCTATATATGTCCACATATCATATAAAACTCATAAATTTTCACATAATTCAACCCTTATAATTAATATTGTAAAATTATATTGTCCTTCAATTGAATCTTGTTATAGCCAACAATATCTAGATTGAAAAATCCTTTACTTCTACTTAAAATCACTCCTATAGTTCTTATTCATGCTTCCCCCTTATTTCCTCCCACTAATCTCTTTTGTTTTTGTGAAAAATGAAGAAATTCATTCAAATCCATTTCAAAAAAAATATAGACATTAAATAGCTAATGGTAGGGGTGTGGATAGCTTATACCAATTCCAAATGTCTTATTAAAAGTTGTAAAAAAAATTATTATATTTTCATAGTATTTTGAATCACCTTAATTTGATATTTATCAAAATTTATGATTCAAATATCTAATAGTGATTGGTGGTGATATAAAATGAACTTATAATCTTCTTCCACGAAATTATCTTATTTGATTTTAATATCTTATCTTGAGTTCTTTCTTATTAATTGGATATAATTATTTTATCTTTTCATTGCCTCTTTCATAACCTCAACTTAATATTTATATCAAAATTTATACGTAAAAAATTAAATCACATTTAATTTTAATAACAAACTAAACCAACTTGTCTTTTTCTCAAAATATTTCCTTTTTATTAGGTGTTATTACCATAATTAAACAACACCAAGCCTTATAAGAATAAAACATTAATCTCAAGCTTAATTTATTTGGAACTTATCATGTAGATCTTTTTACTTGGTAGGATTATAATGCCAAGACCATAGGAAGCTTAGTTAGTTTATTCTCTTTCTTGTAATTCAAATTCATATATATTACTTGTTTTCTTATAAATAAAATAAAAGGGATGGCAATAAACTATGTTATGGTCTACCTATTTAGATTTTGATCATTAGGCTATCTAAAACACAAAAAGTATTAATGGTTTTCATTTGAAGTTAAGCTTTAGTTTTCACTTTATATGTTTAGTTTTAATTCTATTTTGAACCAATGATAGTATCAAGGTAATTAATAATCTTTTTAAGGATTGTAAGGATCATTTAAGAGTATTTGGAGTGAAAAACTTGTGACAGTATAATATCCTAAGGTTAATCCAATCTCAGTGGGTTTGCAGTAACACCACTCAATAATAAGGCTCAATCTTTTAAGCCTCACCATTTGGATGAGGTTTACATCATGTTAAACTCATATAATCTAATGAAAATAACATAATTACTATTATCCTCTCTCTACCAAGAAACCCTCCTATCCCAATTCTATGAATCTAAGCTAAAAATTCACTTGGGTTCCTAATCTTTCACTACACAGTTTCCTATAAAATATACAAATTCAGGTAATATACACAAGTTAGGTTAAAAAATACATAAAATAAATATAAAGTTACTCCCTTTCTATTCTATATGTCATAAATATCTTAAATTATGCCTTAAGACATAATCAACTTCTCTAAAATACCTATCAAAATTATTTTTTATAAATACCTCAAAAATTCATAAAAATAATCATATTAAATACATCACACAATGATGCAAAACTAATATGAAAGACCCTATAACTATCTAAGATAGGCATCGACTAATTCACCCTATACCTTCCTCATAGTGACACTAACCAATTTGCCTTATCCTATTAAATGGTTCTTGCCTTATTCTTAATTAAATTTATTTGCCTAACTAATGGAAAAATACCTACCCCAATTTGGCATTAACTAATTCATCTTGACCGTGAAATGATATTTACCTTATTTTGGTATTAACTAATCTGTCACAACTAACATATTGGTACCTACTCCAATTTGGTCACGGATAATTTGCTCATAGTGACATAATGGTACAAGTATAATTTTGACACTAACTAATAGGTCATGACTAATGGTACTCATCACTAAATAATATAAATTGTATAACATTACCCCTTATAGGTCCCAGATTCATATAACACATATATAGTGCGACACCCAACTATGAAATTGTATCCAAAACTATTTATAAGTAGTTATATCATTCCACCTAATAATTCATCCTAGCTAGCTATCCATAACTCGTGCAAAACATATATAATTTCATATTACTTAGCCCTTGAAACCATCAATTTAATAAAAATCCTAACTATGTCTAGTACAAAACGTATATAATTTAATGTTACATAGCCCTTGAAACCATCAATTTAATAAAGCCCAATTATGTCCAGTACCTTTAAATGAGGTTATCTATTAACCTACCTAAAACTAAAAATTAATTATTAGAAACAGTCATATAAGATCCAATGTTCATTTATTTCTATTTGAAATCAACTTTCTAACTCTTATGCATACTTTTGCATCATTTTCTCTCATTAGACTCGTTTCTTTATTGAAAAATGACAACTAAATTCATTAAAAACCTTTTTTAAAGACAAAAGATCATGAACATATGCTAGCTAATAGTAGTCATCCAACTATCTCATATATGCTAGCCAATAGTAGTCATCTAACTATCTCATATCAACTTTAGGTGTATTCTCAACAGTTTTTAAACATTATCTTAGCTTTTAATATACCCTGTTGAATCACCTTAAATATATATTCCTATCAAAATTTATAATTAAAAAAATGGAGAATTTTTTAATGGTGACACAAAATGAACCCACGAGAGTTCACCAAAGTCTCCTATTTTTGTTCAACATTAGTTCCTAATGTCATTTTCTAAATTGCATAAAATCATTTTATCTTTATATACCCTCTTTAATAACCTTAATAAAGTTCTTCTATCAAAATTTGCATCCAAAATATCGATTTGTGTCCAATGAGGACAATAAACTAAACTTTCATGCGTTTTCACCAGAATTTTCCTTTTTTTTAAGTATTATCACTAAAATTAATCAACCCTAGAAATTCTAATCAATCAATATTAATTGTCAAACTTAATTAATAAACTTTAAGAAAATTCTTAATGTATTAATTCTATAAAATCTTTAAAATCACAACCTCAAATTTTTTAGCCCTCATAAAGCGTAAGGTTGAATGAAACATATGTTCAAGTGAGGCTAAACACTTAAAAGTCTTGAACATGGAGTCTTCAAGTTTTTCTATTAAAACTCAAGATTTCAAATAGCCGTCATTATATTGTTTGAGCAATAAAGACGAAGCCTTACCTCAAGTATTTCGACTAATTAAAGATAGTTGACACTACCAAGGAGCCAACCCTTAAATGGCTCAATTGAAGCATTATAATGAAGAGAAACTTAGGAGGTTTAAGGCACTGATAGCCTAGGATAAACTCAAAGTTGAGTTTCAAGGAGATGTTAAGACTTAAAAGATGATGGTTTTGAATCTTATAAGAATATTTGATGTCAAAAATGAAAGATAAATAAAGTATTAAATATTTTTTGTAAAATCCCAAAGATTAATAATTAAATTATACTTTTAGGTAAATATTTCTAGGAGTTATGGAGCAGGTTTTGGTAAAAGTTAAAACACAAAATAACTTCTTTTAAATACTCGAAAGATCTATCTAAGATGAGATGTCAATAAGCTATTATTAATTCTTTATAATTTGTTAAACAAAGATTAACTCTTTTGGCAGTAGACTCAAAGATGGAAATCTAGCATTAACAATCAAGGAAGAAGCAAAAGAGAAGAGTTCCATTTTTGCAAGTATCAATAAAAGACTCACTCTAAATCCTATTTTGGATTAAGAAAGTGAATTAAACCAAGTGTAAACAATTTGGAAATTTTCAAAAATAAAACTATAAAATAATATAATGCTCAAATAACTGAGAATGATAAAGTTAAGGAGGAGTTTCCAAAGTCAAGAAGGAGTTTCTTTTCAGATAGAGTTGGAAGGAGTCTCATATTATTGACAAAGGTTGCAATAAGTTAGTGTAGCTATGGAACACAGTTATACTGATCATTTTACACCTAATCAAGAGTTGTTTAAAGACTTAGACAAGTCTTATATTTCTTGAGTTAGAATTGTAAATGGAAGTTGTTTCAAAATTAAGGGTAAAGGAACTATTATACTTGAAACTTTATTAGGTAAAAATTTATTCGGTGCTACTCTTTATGTGCTTGAGATAAGCCAAATTTCTTGAGTGTCGATCAGTTAATGATGTCTAGTTATAGATTAAAATGTTATGATGGAGTTTGTGATGTTAGTAACAAAAAAGGTGAAAGTTCTAAATTGGATTTCACTAGTGATTGTAAATATGTAAGCTTCAAAAAGTTAATTGGGAAAAAATGGTTACAAACATACCTGCAATTTGTGAGGTGAAATTTGTTTGGGAAGCATGTCAAATAGATAACGATTTCAAAGTAAGAGAAAATTTTCAATTAGTGGATATGGGCCTTTGTATCCTAAAACAAAATGAATCGCTGAATGGCTAAATATTTTTTATATTCATTAATAATTATAGCAAATACTATTCGGTTTATTTTCTCAAAAAATAATTCTAAAATATATTCTAAGTTTTTGAACTTTAGACATGTTTTTGAGATGAATATGGAAAGGAGATTAAAGCCTTGAGGTTAGATAATGGGACTGGAGATACTCCATAGCAATTTAACAAGTATTTAGAGAAAGAAAGCATTAAGCATTACCTAAAAGTTCCATACACTCCACAATAAAAGGGAGTTAATGAAAGAAAGAATATAACACTTAAGGAAATGGCCACATGTATACTTTATGATAAGAATATGTCACTTAAGTTCTAGACAGAGGAAATTATCACTATTTCCTACCTCTCAAATAGGTTATCAATTAGAGATTTAAATGTATTACACCATTTGAAGCTTAGTTTGAATATAAACTAAGGATGATTAAATAGGTTATCAACTAGAGATTTGAATGATATTACACCATTTGAAGCTTAGTTTGAATACAAACTAAAGATGATTCATCTAAAAATGTTTAAGAGTCTTTATTTTGTGTTAAAATTGAAATTAAAAGAGATAAATTTGATCCTAAGTCATTCAACTATATTTCTTATTTATAACACTTTGTCTAAAGCTTATATGATTTTTTTTATCTTGAGATTAACAAGATTTTTATTCTAACAAATGTTATGTGAGTTGAAGTTGTAATTCAAAATTGGAAAGAATCTAGAATTGAATTTTAAGTTCAACAAAGAGTCTTTAAAGGAAATATTATAGATGATGTTGATGATGTACCAATTAGAGTTACATGACTTTTAACTAATGTCTATAATAGATGCAATGTATATACATTAAAATCTTCTAGTTATAGTGAAGTGGATTCTCAAGTTTAGAAAGATGCTATAAAGGATCGTTTAAGCATGATAAGAAAATTGAAACCTAGATCTTAGTAGAAAAACTTAAAAACTAGAAAGTTATTGGAATTAAATGGCATTTGAAACTAAATTGAATCTTGATGGTAGTTCTAATAAGTGTAAATCTATAACATGCCAGGTAATTGAATAGGGAGGCTTACTTTCACTAATACTCCATCTTCATCTCCATCTATGGGTCGTATAAATTTTTTGGGATATAGATGAACTAGAAGAGGGTGTTAAGAGATAGAAATAGGAATTATAGTACCATTGGAAAAAGGGAAATCTATATGAACATCTTTAGTAAAAAGGTATTCTCAAAATCTTGGTGTTTGTTGAATCAAGGGAGGTTCTAATTGCCGTTTTGGTGGTAGCAAAATATAATTACTACTAATGCTTTTATTATTTTAATAAAAAGCAATATTAGAACAAAATGAAGGTATAAACTCAAGAAGATAGCGTATCAAGTTGATGAAGAAAAGTTAAAGTTTGTAATCGATGAAATGAAGATCAAAACAAGAACAAAAGAATATTAAGGCTCATTAAGGTCATTTCATTTTTTATTATTATTTGTAAGCTCTCGTTGTTAATTTAATAATCTAAAAGGCTTACCATGCTTAATAATTTCATCTTACTTCAATACATGAGTCTTTACATTCATCAAGAGACATTGAAACTTTTAATTTAAATATAAAATTCTCTTGTTCTTTCAAATAATGCTTGGGAACATTTTGGGAGTTTTTAATTATATTTCAATTTAAAAATTAGTTTTGAGCATTTGAAGTTATTAAAATCATGTTTTTGGGGTGATTAGTCGACCTGCATAGATTAGTAATCGGTCAATATAGTCTAAAATTGTTAAATTTGATGTACTGTGAGTTTGTAACACATTAGTTAATGTATTGGTAAACTAATATGACACATTGGTCAACCATTATGTGTACTGGTCAACCAATATCTATCAATTAGTGAATCTAGTATTGTCAATGCATAATGGTCAATAAGTGCACTACATATAACTTTTGTAACAGCTAGTTCTTAGGTCTAACACCTACTTTGGGTCCCAAAACACTATAAATAGGTGTTTTCTCATTGGTTTTAGCATTAAGAACTATTTGAGTGTCTTTTACACACATTCAACAGTACTTTTAAATCATTTAAGCATTCATTGTCTCATCTTGTGTGAGTGATCCTTTTGTGATTATCAAAGTATCTAAATGAGCAATTTGAATTGTAAGATATTTTTTAGGTTTGAGATCATTGTATTAGGTTTATCTAAAATTGGTTTGGGATTCCTCATTACCTTAAAGAAAGATTGAAAAGGAGGTTCCTCTTTGCTAAAATAAAAGATTGTATAAAGGTTATTCTTTGTCTTGAAAGAAGAATTATAGTGAAAATTTAAGACGAGTCTTAGGCGTAGAAGTAGGTAAGGATTGTTTGCTGAAGCATTATAAATCAATTTGTGTTTCTCTTCTTTTACTCTTTACTTTATTGTTTACACTTGTCATAATTTGTAAACATTGTCTTATAAGTTAGTACATTTTAATTAAAATCTTGAATTCATCCAATTCATCCTCCTCTTGGGTGTCATTAGGGAATAATAAGTGATGTCAGAGTAGGTCTATTAGGTTAGTATTTCAAACAAAGTCCTATAGTAAAGGTTATAATGGTATACCTAGGAGCATCTTTATCATCCTTTAATTAAGAGGGATAAAACATTAATAAAGCTCGTATCTTTGACGAAATAAATCCTTTTATTTTAAAACAAGAATGAAAATTTTCTCAATGGCTTAAATTTTTAGTTTTTGGAAAATTGTCTCAAATGGTCCATACATTCCTACTAAAATTGTAGATGATGAAAAAATATCTTAAGTTAAAAAAGGAATGGGATCCCCATGATAAAATATTAATCTTTTTAAATAATAAAGTTGTCTATATTTTATTTGTGTGTTGGGAAGACATAAATTCAATAAAGCATCGATGCTAGAAATGGCTTTTGAATATGAATTGTTCCAAATAAAACATGATGAAAGCATTTCTAGCATATATAGTAGATTTATTAATATTATCAATGCTCTTAACGGTCTTAGAAAGACCTACATTAGCCTTAAAATGGTGAGGAAGTTGCATAGATCATTACCAAATTTATGGGAAGCTAAAGTGACAATTATACAAAAAGCAAAGGGCCTAATAACTTTACCATTAGAGGAGCTTATTGGATCTCTTCTTATATAAAAATGAGGCTCTAAAAGAAATAAAAAGAAATTATTCAAAGAAAGGGAATCTAGCATTCAAAGTCTCAAAGGAAGAATCAAGTGATAAGGAAGAAATATCATCTAGTGAAAGTGATAATTAAGATAATTTTTTAGTAAGCAAAAAAGTTAGGAAATTCTTGAAGAAAAACTCTTCAAGAAGAAAGGACTACAAAGGTGGTAAGTTAAGGTGGTAAGATAAACTTAAAACACAAATCAAATAATATCATTTCCTTTGAATGCAAGAAAATTGGACACATGAAGTCTCAATGGCCTTTTAGACACAAAATGCAAAGCAAATAAAATATTATTTGCTTTGAATGTAAGAAACCTAGACATATGAAGTTTCAATGCCCTCTCCTCAAAGAAAGTGAAAAATATGAAGAAAAAAAATTTCAAGAAAGAGAATAGAAACAAAGGAAAAAGAAGGCATTTAAAGCCTCCATTTGATATGAGACAAGCAACTCCAAAAGTGAACAGTCAGAAGGAGATGTAGCTCAAATATGTTTCATAGCAAAATATGATGATGAGTATACTCTAACTCAAAATATGATGATGAGTATACTCTAACTCTAAATCATGTGATAATTATAATAGGGACATTATTTTGACATATGATGAACTTGTTAAGGGTATGTAAATTATAAAATGGAAAAAAAAAGAAAAGGATATATTCCAAGCCCAAGGAAGTTCAAAATATTCTAGAGATGTATAAGTGAAAATGGAAAGATAATGAGTGAATTGTATAACATCAAAGATTCAAAAGTTGTAGCCATAAAGGATAATCATGACTTAAGTGCTTTAAAGTATGAGAATAAAAAGTTGAAGAAGGAAGTTGATTCTCTCAAGGACTTATTGTCCAAGTTCACTAAAGGAAGTAAGAAATTAGAAAATATGTTAGGAGCTCAAAAGAGTTCTAATAATAGGCATGTAATTAGATATAGTCATTAGAATGCTTTCAGCACCAAAAACCACTTTTATCAAAGTAAAGATTTTACAAAGTGAAGAACCAATGCCTAGGATGATAAATGAATATGGAGCATCCACATCTAAGCACACACACATTGCATTCACTAAGGCTCATGTAAGAGCAAACTTCATAGTTTCTTATATCATTCATAATTTAGATCAAGAATTCAATAATATTAAATAAAGAATAAGCATTACTTCTACATTAACATGTAAATCCACTCACATCCTTTTAGGCCTCAAAGAAACATATATCAAGCTTTCATCCATAGTAAGCACCAAGCATAATCATAGGACATTTCACTACCCTAGGAGAATAATCAAAAATTTAAATGTCCAAAAGAATTTTTCTCATTATGCATATACACATAAATGAATATATGCATAATCGTCATTCATATAATACAGTGCATCTCTTTTATGGTAAGTATAAACATGTTAATAGATTTTGTTTTCTTAAACAAATAATGTTAGGCAAACCCTTGAAAATATGGGTTAAAAAGAAGAAGCGACCTAACAACTAAGGAACCAAGCTTATTTAGGTTCTTAAATACATTGATTACCTTAGTTTGTAAAGATATTAGAAGGAAAAAATTGGTATGTACTAGAAATAATGTTTATTGAATTTAGTATTATTAAGGACCTTATGCATTTTGTCGAATCTAACTTTTTTCTCCAAAAAAGTTTACAAGATATTATTATAAGATGTGGAGAATTTAGCCACCAAAGACCTTTCAAAAGAGACAATTGTTGAACCAAGTGAGAGAGATGAGAAGCTTCAATAGATTTTAAACTCAAGAAGAATCTTTGTTCAAATGTCTTATAAACAATGTTTGACATCAGGTAATTACTAGTTCATAATTTAGAAATAAGTGATAACTTATTTTTATATATGAATTTGAGTATAAATCTGGAATGATAATTGTTTGGTTTGAATTATGAATAAGGTGTTTGATAATTATTTTTAAAGTGTGAACCTTACTACCTAAAATTAGAGACTATTTGAAAAATAAAGATACTAAGATAGAATTTATATCAATTTTGTAACATTTTATAATTCATTAAATAAGGATAAGATTTTACTCAATTAGAAGAGAATTAGATATTTTTTATGGAAATCCTATATGATAAAAATCCCCTCTCATTTTCTTAAAAAATTTTGTGTGATTGAAGTCTCTTTTAAGATTTTTGATATTTCTTAATTGATATTACTATGTTCCACTAGGTGTTTTGATGTTTAAATTTGAGTTTTAAAGCAATTTTTTTCTCTTTAAAATACACTAGTCGACCAATATCTCAGTGTGGTTGAACAATGTAACCAAAATCATTTTCTTTTCCTCTTTAGTGAGTTTATTCTTTGTTTGATTGCTTATTTGATCACCTAGATAGCCACACCGGTTGACCAATATCCTTCAGTGGTCGATCAATGTTCCTAATTTTGAGACTCCCAACGTTCCTGAGAATTTGCAATGAGTTTAGTCACCATCCTTAGTGAATAAATAACCAACATAGGTCGCCTAATATATTTCATTGGTCGACCAGTAAAAAGAACTTTTAAATCCAAACCATTTTTTTCTCCTCACCTCTACTCCTTTTGGTTATCTCTGAAACATAAATATCGATCAACCAGTCAAGACATGCTGTCAACTAGTCCTCATATTTTTAATATCTTCTTTGCCTCTCTTTTTTTAATCTCATATTTTATGTTTATAACATCTAAAACCCCAAACAATTCATTATTTTTCTAAAAAAACATCCTCCCCATCTCATTAAATTGTATCAAACTAAAATTTTGTTATTTGGGGACTTTTAATCTTTTTTAATTAAAAGATATCTCTTCAAGTTGATGCCAATTCATTGTTGAATTGTAAAATGATTATAGGTTTTGTTCCTTTCAATTATATCAATACATATTTAATTTTTTTCAATTTTGGTATCTTGTGTATTTTTCATGTTTCTATTTTTGAAATTTTGGAGCTTTCAAAATTATAACTTCTTTTATGAAATTATGGGTGGATATTGCAATTATGCTTTTATTTATTATAATTCTAACCTCTAATTTTGTCAAAACATGCCCTTGGTGCTTTCAACGAATCATGTTAACTTAGAGACAATATTAAAATTATGTATTTTTTAAATTAGTCATAATTATAGATGCCTATATCAAAATTGATTTTTTTTTTACTCTTCAAATATTCAATATCACTCTCTGGTGAGAAAGTTTGGCAATCCTAATCAAATTCATCTTTTTCCACTGAGTTAGCTTTACACATCTCTCTTTATATTATGTATTGTCAATTAATAGATTTCTTTTTGATGATTCCAAAAAAAGGGGATAAAGTTTGGTTACATTAGATTTAAGGGGAGTAATTACATTTAGAGGGAGTTATTGTTTTATTGTTTTCGTACTTCTTGTACTTTATATAATATCCTTGAGTAAATTTATGTTATCTTTATGTATAAATATTTCTTTGATTTTAAATATCTCTTTTGTTCTTGCTATTGAATTATGCTCTTCATGATAGATTACATTTTATGCATGAATTAAGAGGGGCCAATCATTATCTTAATATTTATTTATGTGCTTAATTTTATTATTATTGTTCTCTAATATCACAATTGTTTTTCATCATTAAATTATTGTTCTAATTGATGTTTTGACAATAACAAAACTTAATTACTACTACTATGTTTGTTATTTTGACGAAAATTAATACTAAAACCAAAATGAAGCAATAAACTCAAGAAGATATTGTATAAAACTTACAAAGAGAAGTTGAAGTTTACAGCCAATGACATGAACATCAAAACAAGAACAAAAGAAGATCAAGGCTCGTTAAGTTCATTTCACATTTTGTGTTATTATTCGTAAGCTCGTTTTGTTAATTTGACAATCTAAAAGGCTCACCCTGCATAATCAATCCATTTTACTTTGTTGCATAAATCTTTACATTCATCAAAAGGAAGTGAAGCTTTTGATTTTAATATAAAATCCTCTTGATTTTTCATATAATCTTTTGTAAAGTATTTTAATCATATTTTATTAGACAAATTGGTTTTGAGCTTAAAATTGTTAAAATTATGTTTTTGGGATGATCTATCAACTAATATGAGTTAGTAGTTGACCAATATAGCTAAAGTTGATAAATTTGATATACCATGAGTTTGTAGCAATATTGGTTGATGCAATATGTGTAGTGGTCAACCAATGCCCAAAGGTTGAATTTGGTACTATAAATGTATACTGGTCAACTGGTACATTGTTTATAGCTATTGTAACAGCTAATTTTTGGCTCTACTGCTTATTTTGGGTCCCAAAAAATTATAAATAGGTGTTTATCATTGGTTATAGCATCAAGAAACATTTGAGTGTCTTTAACACATATTTCAAAATATTGTTCAATTATTTCTATAAACATACAAGTAATGTTCCAAGCAGAATTTTCATGACGTTAGTTTAGTGAACTTGTTCTTTAACAATTAAATGTTTTCATATTTCAATCGTTAATATCGACTACTTTATCTTATATGTTAGTAAAAAAAATGCATAAAATAAATTTTATTTTAATTAATTATATCACAAATTCTATAATTAATTGATTGATTATATTAATCAACACCTTCCCTTGGAATCCCTTTTTATAGAAAGAAAGACTATTTCTAAGACCATTTTTTGAACAATTTTCGTAATGTAATACTAAAGGTGGAGTGTGTTTTAGTTAATTATCCCTTAGTGGAACATAGGCAGCAATGAGAATTTAAACTATGCGATAAATTTATGCTACAAATTTCAAAATTCCTTTCATAAACAAATTGAGTCAATAAAGCTAAATTAAGTTGTTAAAACTGCTAAAAATGCTATTTGTCTTTATCAAAAATATTATTTCATATTGATTTTAGATATCTATTTTTCAATTCAGTTTACGATTTTAGCTTCAAATGATACACAATTTTAATATTTTTTTCTTTTATATATATTCAAAAAACAATCTAATTTTACTATGTATTTCCTAAACTCTTAGAACTTAAATTATTATGATTTTATAAAATTCATATTTGAATTTTAAAACTAACATAAACCAATTAAATTTAGATTTAGATTTAAATATAGTTAAAAGCTCAATTCAAACTCGAAACATTGACAGCCAGTTTTAAATTCAGCGTGGGAAAGTTGTGTTTCCATAGGTGTTTCGGCCGAGGCTTGGTCTACTGGACTTTTTAACCTATGCGCGGCTCATGAACCAGACCCTTGTCGACCTCTTTTAGTGGGTGGTGTAGTTAGGCGTGCAAGCTCAAACCATGCACTACCGGGAAATTAGCCTTAAATATGTTCACCTAAAATAAAACGGCCCAATCTTACCCAAGTTCTGAAAATGCAGCTCAATTCGAACATAATATGGTAAGAAATTATGCTTCTGTATTACTAACTTCATGTCATTTAAATAATTAATAGCTCAATTATAACATGATGTGGTAAGAAATTATGTTTTTATCTTACTAATAATTAATACGTTAAAATTTATGGACCATAATTATTTACTTAAAAATCTTATGACGTTGTATTTTTATAAAATTTTTTGTTAAATATTTCCAATTATCTTAACATATATTGTTATATGATTAATTTTTACATCATCATCATCAACAGGGACGGATCCAAAAATTATTTTGAGTGGGGGCAAAATTTTTTAAGTACTATTATATTATTGAAAATTTTTAATTTAAATTTTAATTCTATTAAAAATTTAAAATTTTGCCCCCATTAATTTAATTGGTGACAAAAAATAATAAAAAATTATAGATATATTAAGATATTAAATAAAAATAAAATCTGAGCCCGTCTATTTTTATTCGTAAGGGCATTTAGGGTACTTCTTTTATTCTTATTATCGCTAGTATTAGATGGTTTGTACCGTTTTTGTTCATTTTTACGACTTTATATGTTACGATTTTTCGTCTACAATTAGAAATCTTATCTTGCGTCTTCACTAAAAGTCTAAAAGAATGTAAAGATTAAAACTGTATCAACTATATTATAACTTATAAGAACCCATCTCTAAATTATACGTACTACACATTCTCCCAAAAAAAAGAAGTGGGAATTTACCTATTAGCACTAGAATGGGGTGAGGCCTGTGGAGGAATCATTTCCATAATTGCATATAATATAGATTTTTTTTGCTTTAGGTGTGGCAATTCTTGTGGAGTTAGGGGAAGAAAGGCCAAAAAGCTAAAAAGTAGTGTGATGAAGAAGCCAAAAGAGTAGAAAAATCTGAATAAAAAAAGTCAATTAAACATGTAATTTTTATCTCTCTATTTGTAGGCTTTTATTTAAAAAAATCATAGGCTCAAATAATAATAATCTTAATAAAAATAGATGGACTTAAATTTTATTTTTTATTTGATATTTTAATATAACTATAATAATTATTTTTTGTCACCATTAATTTAACTGGGGCAAAATTTTAAATTTTTTATGAAATTAAAATTAAAAATAATAATTTTAAATTAAAAATGCTTAGATGCCCTGTGGCTCCGCCCATGATCATCAACACCTAATTGAGGGTGGAAGATTCAATAGTACAAAACTTTACTCTTATTAAGTAAATAGGTTATTTCCCATAATTAATTCTTACAGAAGGGACATAATTTATATAATTATTTGAGTTAGTTATGTAAAAAATTATTAAAATAATTTGACAAAAAATCAACTAAATTTCTTTTTAAAATTTTAACAACCCAAAACATTTTAAAAAAAATTTAAAATACTAATATTTTTTAAGTAAATAAATTTATAAAGGAAGTTTGCTTTTTTTATTCTAAACATTACGTAGCGGACATTTGTTGGGTTCCAAAACAAAGATATTGTTCGCCATTGAAAAGATACGTCTTTAATTAGTACCAAAAATTCAAATCAAACACCTCTTAGCTTTCTTAAGCTTAATGATTAAGCATTTTTAAGGATGACAACTCACTCCCAATTTCATGACATGACAACTTCATACATATGACTACAAACCAAACCAAAAAAGACAGGTTGTCCTATCCGACTGGCTGCCTCCAATCGCCTCCGAGTCCTATACGGTGTTTTCAGGCCAGCAATCAACGCGGTCTTTGACAATTGTTACTGCTACTTGCCCACTTCCTCTTGAGAGTGCAATAACTGGAGATGCAGATAACCTTTTTGATGTCTCACACAAGTTGACAAGTATATACATAGCTTATTTGTCTCAAGTCGTGTCATCATTCCATTCTCTCGAAAAGTCTCAGTATCATATGCATGGGATCTAAAGCATCATAATTTGATACTTCACAAATGGGATGTCTATGTGTCCATGGCTAGCATAGTCGGATGGTGACGGCCATTTACCTGCAGCTGGTTACTTGCTTAATATAGTGTGACTCTGTTAACAAATATATGCTTATTTTTAATAGGGCCCGGAGCATGTGTAGGATATATCAAATGCTGTGTACATTTCAACATAAAGCATTTAAAGATAAAAAGTTGAAATGACATTCTCTTATGTTTTGAACGAAATTCTTTTAATTTTATTTTTAAAAAAAGAAACTCTTCTAAATTTTTTCTAAAAAAAACAACAGAACACACGTGATATAAGTATTGTGTATAGATCAATCAAATGTTAATGAAGTTTCAATCTGTCTTAATTCTTAACTCAATTTGAACCATTCAAACTTGACTCAATTACAATTAAGAAAATTATAATAAATTATTAATTTAAATCAAATTTAAATAGTTCAAATTAGGGTTAAGAATTATGTTGAAATTTCACGTTAATAATATTTGATTGGCCTATATATAATATTCATTGTTACGTGTGTATCATCTTTATTTTTAATACAAAAATAAAAGAAGATATTTTAAAAAATAAAACATTTTTTAAGTTATTTAAATTACAAATCCAGGGTAACGACTGGGCCCCCCAAGAGTTTTTTAAAAAATTATTTTTAATATATATGTATATATATATGGACGAAGTTATTTAGGGGTCAGTGGTATACTGGGTCTGTCAAAATTTAAAAAAATTAGATATTTGGGTCCTCATATCTTAATTCCTGGCTCCGTCACTGATTATAACCAATGAGCACAGGGTTTCTAAAAGAAAATAAATTTGTGATCAATCATACTTTTAATTTTATTTTAATGTGTATAAATATTTATCAGATATTACATATTGAAAACCTCGAATACCCATAATCTGTAAACTATAATCTACTCGTGTTTCCACAACCTACAAGCTATAATCTATTTTTCTACAATTTTTATAGTATGATAAAATGCACTTTATTAGGGTAATATGTTACAAGCTGATCCTTTTTAAAAAAAAAGTCCCTTAATATTAGTATTAATTCAATTTATACATTCCTATTGCTTTTATTAATTTGAGAAATGGTTTCAATTCTCTTCAAAGTCATATAGACTTAATTTTAGGTAAGAAGTGAGTGTTGACCAATAAAATTCTGATAAGAATTGGTTTTTCTTATGGAATGTTACCAATAAAAGTTGCTCCGATGACTACATAAAAGGGTTTACTTCCATTCGAATTTAACTCCGTTTAATGCAAAAAATCGATGTGTATACATATAGTCTTGGCAGGTAATTTAATTAATTGTCGCCAAAACAAGTATCATTAATTTCTAAGAGGACTAATTTGATAAAGCAAGCACATGCAAGAGATACTTTTAATTTGAATAAAATGAAAGGGGTCTGTTGAAGTTTAAAACAACAATAGGAGTCTGCAAAGTAAAAGGAGCCTATTATGTGATAGGAACCTACTTAAGCAATAGGAGCCTGTTAAGAGATAGAAGTTTGTTAAATGATAGGAGCCTACTAAAAGATAAATCTAGTTAAGACAATTTAAAATAGAAGGCGTCTATTTAAATGAAAGGAACTTCTTGCAAGTTGAAAAACAGAAAGAACCTGTTAAGCATGAAGAAGCCTTTTGTTGAAATAAACGCATACATAATATAATGCAGAAATATAAAAATTAAGAGAAGAAAAATGATGCAGTCGATTTATACTAGTTCAGTTTACAACCCAAGCTTACATCCAGCCCCTAAGTATCTAACTTGAATATTTCACTATAAAATCAAGTAGTAATTTGACAAGCCTCTTCAAGCTCACGAGTATATATTTTTTAAGGTTCTTCAACCTTTACACGAGTACATATTTTTTAAGATTATTCAATCTTTCAAACTAGTAGTATTTTGCTAGCATGTACAAGCTCTCAACAAATGAAGAAGTAATTTGTTTCAGATGAGCTTCAATGATCTCTCTAAAAGAAATGTCACTTTCTAGAGCACAAAAGTTTTGATAATGATATGACTTTCAAAAGTATTGATATATCTCAATAATTTGGCTTTCTAGATCTCTTTTTTTCCTTCCATGCTTCTCTATTTCACAACTTTAGAGGCTCTTGCTTAAATAAACATTTTCTTTAACTAGTCTTTGCTTCATTTCGGTTCTGAATTTGACTTTGAATCTTCAATATTATCTCCCATAAAATCTTGTAATAATAAACCATTAAGAGAAATCTGAAACTAATTGACAAAACATGTGATTAGCAAAATCTTTTCGGATTTTGTAGAATAAATAAGGTAAGTTCATAAAGAAGGTTTTTTTTAAGAAAGGAAGCATTTATTATATAATTTTATTTCTTTTTAAAAATTAACCCGTTAGTAACATAAGGAAATAAATCCAATTTGAATTTGAAATATTATAAGTTCATCATCAAAATCATTAATAAGCCTTGAGCTAACATAATTAATCCTAGGGTAATCTTGAATTTCTTTGGTAGAAATATGGTATAATATTCAAAGTAGTGTATTTTACAACCGTTGTTGATTTGCTGTAGGTTAACTTTTGAAAGTTCCTGAATCACGAAGGTTTCTAATAGCTTCACACAATATAAAGTATGGCAGCGTTCTCATGGTGTAAATTTAGTAAAAACGCATATATGAATCGAGTCTCGTCAGTTAACTGTGAGTCGGAAAAAGTTGATACAAGAGTTCTTCACGGAATTGGGATAATTATATATGTCAATAAGTCCTTAAGAATCCCAAATCACTATGATTTGTATTCTCCTTTTGCTTTGGTTGACGGACTATTAAAAATGATTTTGCTTATCATGAGTAACCACGAAAAAGTCAAAACTGTTTCTCGAGACCCTAGCTATCTAATAATGTTCTTTAAAATTAACTTTAGGCTAAAAGAGAAAGGTACATAAAATATGAAAACAAAGTAATAATATTCTATGACTTTTGACACGAAAACGCATTAGCATTAGCATTAGCATGATAAATTGAATTTCAATTACAAAGTCTTTCCAGTTTTCACTTGAATTGGAGAGACTACTGGGTTTTTACTTTCATGGTAAGCAGCAATGAAATTACATAAGGTTTAAAGTGATGCAAATAAAAGATCTGACTATATACGAAAGATGCTTTCTTTTGTCTTTTTTGTGAAGTTCAAATTCTGCTATAAGTAACCCTCCTTCCTAAAACCCACTACATAAAAAAAATCACAAATAAATAATATTTCATTTATAGTATTTATCTTGACAGGGCTGCTTGCCAGCTTCATAGTTAGTTAATCAAATCTCAATAAAGCAGAATGAGAAAGAGATTTCTTTTTTTAAAAAAAAAAAGAATAATCTTTTGCAACTAGCTTTCTCCATCTCTATCTCTGTCTTGTGTAGAAATATTCACATTCTCTCGAATGTGCATGCAGCAATCCTATCCATTCATCCTTCAGCAGAAGCCAATCATGATAGCCAGCTAGAGGAATGGCCCCACACATTTCCATATTTGCCTAGACAAGCAAACACGGGAACTCACTTATGGATGATCTAATCATTCACTTTGAGATGCGCCACCTCAGCTGCTGCAGGATTAGATCAGAGGGTTCATTGGCTGCTGCAGCACCTGATCAGCGTGGATTATGAAGCGCTCTTGCATCTCTCTTTTGGTGTTTTGCTAACTTTGTTTAATATTTGTTATTTTACATGATGTATATATGCATGCATGTGTAGATTATGGAACGTTCTGCTACTTCAAAACGCAAGCTATGACAATGAGGCCGCAGCTTAGCACTTCTGTCCACAATCTCTAAGTACGGAGATTCTTCAATGTATTCATAGTTATTATCTTTTATTATCTTGTCATATTGTTTTGACTGTAATTAAAGAAAAACTGTTAGTCTTCATTATTGTTTCTTTTTGGGCAGCCTTTATGTTATGAATGCAATATACAAGCTTGTAAGTGTTTGACCATAGACCTCTCAATCTCTGATAATCATTCAACAAGACACAGATGTAGTTGACTGACACCCAGGTAGCTAGCATAGCTTTGACATGCTGGTTTTTATTGGTCAACACGACTTCTATTCTTACTGTATAACCAAATCCACGGAACAATGTTTTTCTGAAGGAAAAAAAAGAATGAAAACCTTCAAATTTTGAAGAGGTCTGCGAAAAGCTGTCTGCTTTTCTTAAAACTGTAGGGAAATGCAGGTCTAACAGTACTGGCATTGAATCACTCTTCGAGACTCGGGAGGCTTGTTGAGTATAATAATAGTTGCAAGTTGATACTACTACTGTTGTGTAGCCGCTAAGCTGATATTGTACTTTTAGTTTTTCTCTTATAATGGAAGGCCGTGGCTTCTAAAAACGAACACACGAGGAAAGATAGCCATTCGTTAATTATATCACACAGGCATAGGTAGAACTGACATACTTTTATCCGATCGAGTTCATTTTGATTCTTGGCCAGAACTTGAAAAGACGTGCATAGTATACACACTACAACTACAAGACACTACCCCTTTCCAACTTTTGTGTGTCATTACAGCAGATATGTAAGTCCAAAACTGAACCTTTACTGTACCATATCTATGACATTGAAAATGATAATTCAAACAGCAACTTTGCATAGAAAGACAATTATTATCAATTTAAAGCCTCATTCCTTACCAGAATTGAGAAAGTAATACAATGAAGTAATGGTCTTCTTCATGTAAGGTTTTTCAATGTGTAGCAGTTATGAGTTTGGCACTGATTTCTGATGTAGTTGAGTGCACAAGAAGTTTTCCTCGCTGAAGCCACTGCAGCAGTGCAGCTATATTAAATGGTAAAGGAGGTATATTGTACAAACAAAATGCCAGTAGTAATGTGGTACGGTTATATCCGCACCTACCGTCAAATTTGCGTGTGATCACATGGGCTTGATTGATATTCGTGTTCGTATAATACCAATTAATGGACACAGATGAACAAGGGTCCACATCTAACTAGGGTTTTTAGATAGTGCTAAGACAATTCTTCAATTATTGGTAGATGAGAATTTTGCACCTTCCATCAGTTTGTTAGCAAATAGCAATGTATGTGCATATAGTTATAGAAAAGGAGGGGAAAAAAAGCTTAAATTCGTTCTATAATCTTATTTTGACTATAAGGCTACTTGGTTTAACTGCGTTTGAAACTCTACTGTACTCGTAATTAACAGGAAGTGGATGAAGGTTTCTTAGAAGGGAAATGTTTGCTGCCTTTTTTCTGTTTTTTTTTTTTCGGGTCCTCCGATAGCTTGGCGAGGCATTTTTAATTGTTTACACGGTAGGAGACAAAGCTATCGAAAGACATGACTTCTGGTTTTGGCTTTACTTAACAAACGTAGCAACCTCCAGCATTTTCTGATCGAGTCCTGAGGACCTCAAGTATCCTTTCGTGTCAACAGTCTTCTTTCTCAGCCTCTTCCTGTGGCATTTTTGTCACAACTTTTGCCATTGGGAGGGCTATCTCATGTAGAGAGGATCATAATCATGTACGGTTGAATGATCATTCCAACATTAGCCTTATGGAGTTTAGCCTACCATGTCGAATAAAGAGTTAAGTTAGTCTCCATTACCAAAGCAAATTCTATGTTTGGTTTCTTTTGACAAAGTTGAGTTTAAGAAATATTCGTTTTGGCATGGATATATAAATACGACAGAAAAAAAAAAAATTTGGCATGCAATATCTTGACCAGACAAAAGTCCCCTTAACAATATAATAAGGCAGTCAAAATTGTGTTTAAACAAAACTGAGTCTTAACATTTATGATGATATATGGAAAATAAGAGGGTAAGTACGGAATCAGCCGCCTGCGTCATATTATGTGTAGAGCATGGGGATAAATGTCATACGAGTACGTACGTTGCTCTGCCTCTGGTTATTTTGGAAGTACGTATTTGGTGTAGGGAAAGCGTGTAATGGGACAAACGGGTCCCCACGACAAGCCGTTTGACTATATCTTTGACTAGACAAGGAGACTCCTTAGAAATTTAGTAAGCCAGTTACGTTTAATCAGCCGTCCATGTGTACATGTTTTGTTTTGGTTGGTGTTCTAAAAATTGAAAAGACTCCTGACGACATGTCGTTGGACAGGTTCAAAACGTGAGGGAGCATGTGCCTGTGCATGTGCCTAATGGGTTCCCCTAGAATAGAAGGAGCCAAAAAGTGAGATTAAAGGAGGCAGTGAGGGAGCCAAGTCAAAAAGGCAGGATCCTAAGCACTGTGGAGGTGTCATTATCTGCACCTCCCTTCTCTACACTGTTTCGGCGTCTTCTCTTTTATCGCGCGTCCCTCGTTCATTAGCCTCCTTCCACCTCTTCCTATTACATTATTTAATTAATTAATTATGATTAATTATCTAATTAATTTAAAAGTATAGGGAAATTAGGTTCAACATCTAGCATAGGGAAAAAGTCGGTTTAAATGATCAATCTAATGGAAAGTAATTTTCTAAATATCTCATTATTTTAAATTTAACACGCAAATGAACTTATTATTATTTAGTTGACTGAATTTCTATTTCTATTTAATTCATTAAATAATCTATTCATTTCTAAAAATTTTAAAAAACAAAATTGTCTTTAACTCAACAATAAAATGTCCAACTTACTAATTTCCAATTACTAGCTAGATGTACTTAAACTTTCTAAATTACAACATTATATGTGTAATGTCACTCCTGGTGCTGCTGCTACAGAGATCAATATATTGCATAGAGAAGATTAAGGTGAAAATTATTTCATACTTTTTATTCACCCGAGTGTATTTGACAAATAAAAATGGCAAAACTATTGTTCAATTTGCAACAACTTTCTAAAATGCGAAATTTGGAGAAATTTAATAATCTACAACCTTACCTCTAATTAATATAGAGACTGATTTTCATATTGTTCAATTTATACTTGATAAATATTTTGATTATCATCGTCATCAATATCCAGTTAAATCTAGCATGAATGCAGGGTCTGAAAAAGTATGATAGTATATTGTTTTACTCCTACTTAGTAGAGAGATTGTTTCCGATAGACCAATGTGTAAATGTGACTTGATAAATATTTTAATAAAATAATTTTGTAGCCAATTTTTAGTGGTTATTAGTAATTATTTAGACTATAAATGGTAAAAAATAAATTTTTATAATAAAATAACCACTAATAATTACAAAAGAATTAGAGCATAATTGGATAAATATTTCTAGTGGTTATTAGTAATTATTTAGACAATAAATAATAAAAAATAAATTTTTATAATAAAATAACCACTAATAATTACAAAAGAATTAGCGTATAATTGGATAAATATTTCAATTCATATTCTAAAAACAGTCATTACATAAATTTGCTACACTTAACCGAAATAAAACCGATAAGAATAATTGAAATATGGGAAATTTCATTTTGTGGTGTATTTTGTTCTTAGGACAGCAAAGGTAGATCAGAAGTACGTGACATGAAGCGAAAGTGAAACTTATACGTATAGGGACAGAGCTGCGCTTGAAACGAGACGAGAGAACATACCCTTGAAGGTTGATACAGATATGGGACCATTGTTTCTGTGCGAAAATTCGATCTTTTTCGTGGACGACACGATCCTATTTCCTTTCGGGTTCTCTCCCTTCTCTCTTCCTCTCTCTCCTTCTCAAAGTCTTTAACTTCTTGTTTGTTAAATTCGATCCCTTTTGCTCTTTCTTTCTATGTACTAGTTTGTTCTGAAGAATCCATGGAAATGGAAGATCATAATAACCATAATCAGTTAGGGATCGATTTAAGGCAGTTCATTAGCAGGAGGCCAACTCATTTTGCAGCAATCCTACAACCACAACCACCTCAAGACCTCCTCTCTGCTCATAGAAATCACCGTCACCTTCATCATCTACAACAACCACAAGTAGCTCAACAACAACACTGTGATTTGATGATGCTTATGCCTAGAGATTGTGGGTTGCATGAATTTCGCTCTGGTTCTAGCTCTGATGCTTGTATGACTACTGCTCTCCACTCTACTGCTGGTACTGTTGCTAATAGTGGAGATAACACTGTTGCTGCTTCTGTTGTAATTCCATCACTTAGTAGCCTAGAAGTTGAAGGTGGTGGTTATTTTGGTGGCGACGGTGGTACTGGAAGATGGCCTCGACAAGAGACTTTAACTCTTCTTGAAATCAGATCTCGTCTTGATTCCAAGTTCAAGGAGGCTAATCAAAAAGGACCCTTGTGGGATGAAGTTTCTAGGTATGCACTTACCCTAATTTTCTAATTGTTTTTGCTTCTCTACTTTGTTGGTTTTTAAACGCTTTCTGTCCTCACTTGTTACTATTTTGTTTTACTCCAAGCTCTCTCCTTTTTTCTTCAATATTGCCTTCGAAATTAATTCAAGCGTCATCAAAGATGATTATGCGCAAAAGTCGTATGCTTTTGTATGATTTAGGTGACCGGCTTTGCCGTTTGACGTAGGTTCAAGAAACCCTTTCTGTTTCTTAATTATTCCATCTTTTCTTCAGATAGTTTCGTATATATCTCTTGTTAATCAGTGGCAACGCTATGATCTTACAAATGCGCGACTGGTTTGATCGCAATATGTTGCTCAATCACAGACCTAGGTTATGTAACTCTTTTTTGCTTCTTTTTGGTGTTTCGTGCTCGAAGAATAGCTAATTATGGCTAGTGAATGGTTCCATTCGTGGATGGTTTCGGGCTTTGAAAATATGTATCCTCCTTTCTAGTGCAAGTTCCATTGCTCTTTTACTCAAAAACTAATATCTTCCCCGAAGTAGTTATCGGGAGTTGCCCACAGACTCTCTGTCTAGACAAATTGAATGGTCTTGTACTATATTGGGATGACTCCAACTACCCCGCAACAGGATCATATGTAATTGCTCAACAATGCCACTCATGCTTGTGATCACTTGAAAATTACCATTCTTTAGTCTTGACTTCATCCTAATTTCAATCCAAATTAGGGTTCCTTCTGTTATTAGTTTTAGCTCTTCCAAATTTTGATTTTGTCAGTCCACTTTTTAAGTGAGTTTTTTTTTATAATCTCAATTTCACTTCCTAGGATCATGTCTGAGGAACATGGATACCAAAGAAGCGGCAAGAAATGCAGAGAAAAGTTTGAAAATTTATACAAGTACTATAAGAAAACTAAAGAGGGGAAAGCCGGTAGACAAGATGGTAAGCACTATAGATTCTTTCGGCAACTTGAAGCTCTTTATGGAGAAACCAGCAGTTCAGTTTCAGTCCATGAAACTCATTTTGTGGGCAGAACTCAAACTACAACCAACAACTCTACACAAGCTAACCAAGTGGCATTTCATTCTCAAAAGCTCTGTGATAGCCTTAGCCTCTCTAACTATTCTGAATTTGACACTTCCTCGTCCGAGGGCAATGATCTAAGCACCGCGACAATAGTTGAGAATGATTCAACTGAAAAGAGAAGGAAAAAAAGAGGCGGGATGATCTTGAAGACAAAGATAAGAGAGTTCATTGATTCCCAGATGACAAAGCTAATGGAGAGGCAAGAGGCTTGGCTCGAGAAATTGACAAAGACACTTGAACGAAAGGAACAAGAGAGGATGTTTAGAGAAGAAGAGTGGCGGAAGGAAGAAGCTGTGAGGGTAGATAGAGAGCATAAGTTTTGGGCCAAAGAGCGAGCTTGGATTGAAGCTCGTGATGCCGCTATAATGGAAGCTTTAAACAAATTAATGGGTAGAGAAGTGAATGTGCCATCTTCTGAGGAGTTTGAGGGTGCTGAAGTTCAGAATCATAGTGACAACCAGAATGATAATGGAAGTGAGACAATAAACAACGGTAACATCTGGTCTGATTCAGAGATTACAAGGTTAATTCAATTGAGAAATAGTTTGGAAGATAAGTTTCAGCAAAGTGGGTGTCCAGAAGAAGTTTTATGGGAGGATATAGCAGGAAAAATGACATATTTTGGTTATGAGAGAACTGCAATAATGTGCAAAGACAAATGGGACGCTGTCAACAATTCTCTTAGGAAAACCAATCCGTCTAACAAGAAACGCAAGGAAAATTCAAGCAACTATTGTTACTTCCCAAGTAATGAGTCTGTATACAATCCAGGCGTACCATATTGTGAGATTAGCGAACAAGGTCCTGAAACTGTAAGGACTCAACCTAACGATAGCTCTCCTCCAGAAAATTCTAATGCTGGGAATATGGTGAGTGATAGCTGCTTTCCTTTCCTGATGAGTGATGGATCAGAAAACTTGTGGGGCAACTTTGCTTTGAAGCTTAATAAAGGAGATCAAAACCTGTAAAAGCAAAACAGGAAGTCAACTGACCAATTCATCTACTCACTAGGCCTCTGGAGGTAATGTAACATGTAGGAGGAGACGGTTTAACCAATTAGGACCGTACGGAGTTGAGGTGGGTACAGAATACTGAGCGGAGAAGCTGACATAGGGGCCTAATGATAGATGTGTTGGTATAGAGTTGATTCAAAACGAACAAGTTTTTCCTCCTTCAAGACTTGCAACGTCACGACTGTTGATTGACAGGTTCTGAATCAAGCACTGGAATTTTACTTTTTTGAATAAAATTTCTTTGTGGAAACAGTTGACATCTATTGGTATTTCAACTTTCCATTGCATGGATGTTCCATGTTTTGCTATTTTCTTTCTTCCGATGATCAACGATTAGGTGTTCAAATAATCCACTTTGTTGGCTGTGTTTAAAAGAAGCAGTCGCACTGGACTGAAGACTTTATAAGGATACAAATATACAATCCCTTCCTAGTTCCTACAATTTGATCTATTTGACATTAAACTGTGGCATGTTTTTGCTTCTTTTTTTTATTTTTGACGTATTAGGAATAACATTCAAGAATGATTCCCATCGTACTTTTCATTCTCAAATAGTAATCTTTTTTGTCTGGATCACCGACTCTGGGAGCCGAAGATTAAAATTTGATGTACTGGAATAATTTCACAATTTGTAAGTTGTAACCTGAAGATTTATTTTCTCAACTAGAAACTATCTAGACTTTCTTTGTAAAACGATCTGGGGTTTCTGGGAGCTAACTCAGCGTATAGATAACAAAATGCACTTCTCTTCCGGTGGCTTACATCGACATTCTACTGTGACGTACTTGTATTTCTTTGAAATTTCTTCAGTATACTCGATCAGAAGCATCAAGAACTAACCTGCTTGAAGAAGATGACTTAAATCCTTGGGTAAACTTTAACTAGGTATGATGCAACCGACTGAGGCTGTGTCAGTGTCGCCAAGACCACCTTAATAGTGACTCTTACCAGTATCTATACAAGATACCTTTGTATACTTTACGGAGTTCAGACAAAATGCTTAGCGAAGATTAACGGTTGTAATCCTCCCAACACTAATTAAGCTTCATGGTAAGTAGTGGTAAATTTTGGGTCGAGTCTTTCGTTTTTCGTTCTTAACTAGTCAGGTCAAGCCCGACCTAATTATTAATCTCTGAAACATCTTATAAAGTATAATCCAGCCTTATAAAGCAAGTGAACATTAATCCAGCCTTATAAAGCAAGTGAACATTTATTTCAAACGTTGCAAGAAACGAAAAGGACAAGTACCTATCTCGATCTTTAGAGAAATTAACATGAAATGGTTTACCTATCTCGATCTTGAGGGACAAGTTTTATTTATTTTCCTCGAAACAGTTGAAGTTAATATATTATCAGCTTTTAACATTTCTTTTCTCTGAAAAAGGGGATATCTGAACACAACCTTAGCGTGTGAACTTTGAGAAAATGGGTGTACAACAGTATCAACTTTTCATGATAAATTCGTAGACTGTTAAAGAAAAGATTGCTGTCCAACCCTCTCAAATTTACCTTCAATAACAGACATGAAAGTACCAATTGCATAGGAAACAAGATAGATGCAATGTCATGTTTTTCCCTCGTAGATAGGGACTTACCCGTACTTAGGAAAGAGTAAAGAAGCTTCCCGTCAGGAGAAGCCAAGGCATTGCACTGCGGTGACCAAAACCGGCAAATGTACTGCCAATAATAGTATGTTTGCTTTGTTTCAGGCTTCTTTCCCCTTCTTTTCAATGTTGATTGTCCTTTTTTTTCTCTTTTGCTTGCAGCAGTGGGTTTAGACGTTTTTTAAATTAAAAATCAATGGAAAGTTATCAGTTGATAATCATATAAAGAACGTCGAATACCCGGCTTTTATTAGACTTAGGGTTTCTGCCATTTGATGTGACTTATTACCGAAGTTAACATAAAAACTGCTAATTCTGCATCTCCCAAGTTTGCATGTAATTAGTGACAGGGAGCTTTCTACTATACTATGTTTGCAGGCTTATGATATGGAATGAACATCTCTGCAACAGGGTGAGATTTGTTTCCATTTGCTTTAAGTTGTTTTTGTGTTTTTAGTCCTTAAACAGGATATCGTCCGAGCTTTGTTTAGTTAACTTTAACAAATTGTTTGCTAAGAACCTCTCATCCAAGCATCACTGGTTCAATCTCTATGAAAGGAAAACCACGATATCATACTTATGACATGGGCTTAAGCACTTGTTCTGAACCGTAAGAATAGTTAGGCAGCTTGGAATAGAGACATAATTGCAATACCCTGAAATTCCTACTCTCAGTCTGGCCCTACTTTTTGTGAACAATCGCCCTACTAGGTGGATCACGCTACAAGGTTCTTGAAAGCGTGATATGACATAAGAGATCCTTCTTTGGACATCTAAGCCTGGACCATGTTTTAACGAAAAGATGCCTTAATCTTTTCTTTCTTTTTATTTTCATTTTTGTCAAGTGGCCCAATATCCACATGTTTTACACTTAAAAAAACACACATCCGAGTTCACCCAGATATAGCAATAATGTTAAAATTGGATCAATTATGTTAGTGAAGTAATTAATTAAATTTGATTCATTTACTAGGTTTACGTTTTTTTTCTTTATGCATGTATTTCTATATTCAAAAACTTATAACTTCTACGAGTTATAATTTCAACAAGTTCATTGTATCTCATGTCTTACGAGTTGTCTTGTACACCTGTATATACTTCTAGTACATTTGAAACCAGGAGAAGAAGCAAAGAAATCAAATTAAAGTGAATTCACAAAAGAGAGTTCGAGTGTTCTCCCTTCTCTATTTATCCCTTATTTTTCTTCAAATTGGTACCAGGATAAGGTGGTTTGAAAAATATCTAACTCCGTTGTTTCAATTCCCAAACTCACAGATGAGAATTACGATAATTGATGTGTTCGTATGAAGGCAATTCTTGACTTTCAAGATGCATGGGAGATAGTAAAGCAAGGATATCAAGAACTAGCAAATGAAGGAGTGTTGAATGAAGCCCAAATGAACACGTTGCAAAGGAATTATAAAATGAGTCAACATTCTCTTAGCATTATTCATGCGACATTAGATGATGAAATGTTTGAGAAAGTGTTAAGTTCAACAAAGGCAAAGCAAGCTTGGAAGATTCTTCAAAATGTTCACAAAAGAGTTGGCAAGGTAAAAAAGATGTGTCTTCAAAATTTAAGAGGTGAATTTGAATTCTTGTAAATGAAGGATTCCGAATTTATTCATGATTATTTTAAAAGATTTTTGACAACTACCACTACAAGAAATAGTGCATTTAGCGACGAAAATTACTGACGGAAAACATTTGAATTCTGTTGGTAATATAAAATAGCGACGAAAATTACCGATGACCAAAGACGTCGTTAAAACGGTTGTCGGTAAATTTACCGACGGATACAAATATTCGGTCAGTAAATTTACCGACAGAATCCGTCGGTAAATATCGATCATTTTACCGACGGACATAAAATTCCGTCGGTAAATAAAATTCAAATTTTTTTTAAAAAAATCTCCATTATCGTTGAGGGAGACTTTTTTGCATATTGCTCACATTATTCTATTTACCAACCATGAAAATAAATCCATCAGTTTTTAGCAATATTCAACTCCTTTAGCAACCCAAGTATAAATACAATTTGCAAGAATTTGTCTCTAGTAGGATACAATGAGAAGCAGTGTAAGGGAAATATTTTTGTCGATTATTCATCATCAATGATGCGACATCACCACTGAGAGGGTCCGAACGATTTAGATAAAGCAATAGCTG
>JANZLX010000005.1:35984180-36010234 GCA_025531955.1 Erythroxylum orinocense
TATTTCCTTATTTTCATTCAAATAAGCGAAACTGAGATGAGGTTGTCTGAATTAGCCTAAAGCTCTTTAAAAATGGCTAAATCTCGAAGATTTTAATTAAATTGTTTAAAAGCTACAAAATTAGAAGCAAAAGAAAAAGACATTATAATTTAATAACGAAACATGGGCGACAAAAAAAAAGAATATGAAGTTGAATAATGAACCTATTTATTAATATATGTCTCGAGTTTTAAAGTTGAACGAGATTGTGAAGTCCGAGTCTAATTGTTTCAAAATTTAAATTAAAAAAATCATATCAAATTCGTTGATTTTAAATTAGATTAAATCGAATTCGGGCTAATTTACGATCCTTAAGTACACCCCTTACCTTCTTAGTCCCAAAGATTAATTTAAAATAAATTACATTTTAAATCTTAAATTTTACTTATAAAATCATAAATTATATTAATTAAATATATAATGTTTAATATATTATAATATAATTCTTTATATATTATAATGTTAATTGTTAATAAAGTAGAGCGGTTCATAATAAATTTTAATTTCAAATAAGTATATATGTGAATTATAATAAATTATAAAATAAAACAAACACATGCGGTTAGTCTTATAACATACTTTTGAATTAGAACTTACGATATTCCGTTTGATTATCTCCGTTGATTTCTTTACTTTTCTAGAGTTGGCAATAAAATCGATTTATTTTATAATATTTAAATAAATTCATATTTAAGTCTGATTTAGTATAAAATATTATTTTAAATTTAGATATTTTTTAAATTTTGAATGAAATTAATTTAGATATTTTTAATTTAAATTTAAATTTAAATTGGGTCAAGTCAAACGAAATTAGACCAAACTCTCTCTTAAATTTTTAAAATTTAAAGTTTAATGTAATCTAAAAGTCAAATTAATTATAATTTTTTGTGCAGATTTTAAATCAAATCATATTAATTGATCTTTGAATTAAAATAATAACTCTATTTTTATAGCCTGCTCTTAATCTGAACTCTCTGTTAGATCCAGGACAAAATATCAATTCTTGATTTCAAAAGGTGGAATCGCCCACCTTAGGTGCTCCCACACCCCTGCCTGACAGAGTTATGAAGGGAGTAAATCACGGTTTGATCTCAACTAGCTTTTTAAAGGGTGGCCCAATATCGGTGCGCACAAGAAGTCACCACATTGGATGAACTCCCATACTACCGCTGCCGGAACTCGAACTTAAGGCCTTGATCTCAAGTTCTCTTTTAATGATCAACCGAGCTACCACAATATCAATTCTATTTCTGTAGATTGCTCCTAGTCCAAACTCAACATTCTAAAATACAATTCCATCCTTTTTCATCTTTCAAGAGCTTGTCATTGGGTCTCTACCTCTATAGCCATGCATACCGACCCTTGAGCACTTCTGTGTTCCTATGACAAAGTGCAAACTTTGTGGATCAGCCTCATGGATCCATCTTCTATATGTTAAAAAATACTCAACTACGTGACCATTGGTTACCAATCAGAGTATCCATAGCAAAACTGCAGCTAAACTTTGGTGTTCTTCATGTCTGTTGGGAACGAACAAATCGAGTTGTCCTAAATCAAAGAGTTCGATCAGGTTTGCTCCCAATTTGTCTTTTAAATCAAAGAGTTCGATCAGGTTTGCTCCCAATTTGTCTTTGATTTTGTTGTGCCATTGATGATGAGGCTCGATATTTTAGGGATGCTTATGACAGGATAAGCTTTAAGGAATTCTTTGAAAGCTGTTGTAATCTTCCAATCTTGGGTGGTATTTGGCTAGAGAGCTTATTTCCATGTGTTCGAACTCCGGAGAAGTTGCCGATGTTAGGAGGCAATGACCCAGATAGCTGATTATCGGAAAGAGTAATCTGGTCAAGTTTCATAGCAACAGTATCAGCTACGGGAACTCTCCGGGGAGAAGACTGTCTTGCAACTCAAACTTGGATGACACCCAAAAAGCTTATTTAGTATCGAACCATTGAGAAAATTCTTTCAAGGTCTAGCATTTTTCAACTGGCTCAGTAATCAATGTACATAACAGATTGTAAGAAACAGAGGCAAAGTTCCGCTTAGCTTGTTTATTTACTGAGAAGGTTTCTTGATACAATTGCTACAAATTTCTGATTTTTGAATCAGTTACGAATATAACCAATAAAGACACCAACACTAACAACTCCAACGAAAGGAGATTCAGCGAAGTTGAACTACTGGCTGAAAAAGTGAAAATACCCAAGTGAACATCAAATTTAGTCTATCCACCGCGACATAAGCAAAGCCATTGAAACTCAACAACATGCTCATGTTCCTCAACCCTCTTATTCTACTAACATACCGAATCCATTGGCAACAACAAAAATAAAAGCCCTAGAACTATGCCTGGGAAAGGACAACCTTAGAGAACTCAACATGCAAAAAATCCAGCCTCCTTAGTATTTGTAGTCTTTGACGTGAAGGCTCTCAGAGGCACCTTCAGCAAGTGTTGCGTCACCCTTGTATGTACCAAAAGTGGCCTCGGAGTTAGCCTTGCACCTGGTAAGCAATGCAGCTTGAGCCTTAGGAATATTCTGTTCCTTTCCAGCCCATGCCTTGAGAGTGCTCTGCTGAAGAGCACGTCCAAAGGAGAAAGAAAGAGACCATGGCTTCTTGGTCTTTAGCTTATTCATGGCATTAAGGTTGACAGTAGCCTCCTCCTCGCTCTGACCACCAGACAAGAATACGACAGCAGGAACTGCCGGAGGCATGGTGCGTTGGAGAGCACGTACGGTGTACTCAGCAATAACCTCAGGTGCAACCTTGGGAGAATCTGATCCAGGAGTCACCATGTTGGGCTTCAAAAGAGTACCCTCAAGGAGAACATGGTGATCGTTGAGTGCTTTGTAGCATGCAGCAAGGACACGCTCAGTCACATCAGCACATTTGTTAATGTCATGAGGTCCATCAACCAAAATCTCTGGCTCGACAATGGGGACCAAGCCATTCTCCTGGCAGATCACAGCATATCTGGCCAAACCTCTAGCATTCTCTTCGATAGCCAGTTGAGATGGCTCATTTGGGCCAATCTTGAGTACAGCACGCCATTTAGCAAAACGAGCACCAGCTTGATAGTACTTTTGGCAACGCTCTGCAAGGCCATCTAGACCTTGGGTATTGGTCTCCCCATTTGTCCCCGGAAGTTCAACAGTGCCCTTGTCAACCTTAATACCAGGAAGAACACCACCCTCCTTCAAGACATCAACAAAGGGTTTGCCTGCAAGAGAACCATTAGAAATATCAACCTGTGAAAAGATATTTTGGGGATTTCTTGTAATTTAAGCAGAATTTTGGACAGTCCCAATCGATCAGGGTAGTAATACCTGCTGCAGTCTTCTGATAAAGGGTTTCCTCAAAGAGAATTACTCCACTAAGGTATTGTAGACAACCAGGGGCGGTGAAAAGGAGCTCACGAAGAGCACGTCTGTTTGACTCAACATTCTCAACATTGATGCTGGCTAGACGCTTCCCAATTGTTCCAGTAGACTCATCAGCAGCAAGGATACCCTTTCCGGGGGTGCCAATGTAGGCAGCATTCTTAATAAGCTCATCTGCAAAGAGTTGAAAACTTCAGTTGTATGTCATTTACAGTAACATTCCAATCAAGAGAACCATTCAAATTCTGCTTAGAGGTTCAACAGCTCACATAATTAGAAGCTCAAAGAAATCCAAATTCACATAAAAAAGTTAAACCTTAACTAATCTCCCAAACTAAATGAAGCCTTTAACACAAAAACAGACTAAACAAACAAACTTCTTTGATTTTGTCAAGAAATCGAATATTTTGAAAAAAGAAGATAAAGTGAAATTAGCACACAAGAGATTAACATATTCAAACAGTGAATTACAGATGGCATTTGGAAAGATATCATTTGCATTTATACAAGAGAAACTAAACTTCGAAAACTAAATAATGAAATGCCCTTCAAGAGAGTAAAACAGACTTAGGACAATATAAAAACCATAAAAATTTAAAGCACAGCACTCATCATCCAATAGCTTTAATACTGTAGTTAACTGCGGATCTCCCAGACAGTTACAAATAAATTGGACTGACGAACTAACTAAAAATCGACGGAACTCTGATCTGTACTCTAAAAATTATAGTCTAGAGCATCGCCAAAAAGAAAGCATTAAATCATTGACCTCAAATTAAAACAAACGGATCTGATAGTCCACAACCCATATTAAACGTGAAAGTGAAAAAATAGATCAGAAACAAGCGCTTGCAAGACGACAAATCCGATCGCATGCGAATACAATCTTATAAAGATAAGAAAATGAGAGAAAAACGATTGATCACAAACGACCAGATCACAACGCAGAATAAAATGATTTGATATTAACAGCAGATCCAGAAAGGAAAGAATCGAAAAATTTTCACCGATCTAATAAAAAAAAAACTTAAAAGCAGTACTTTAACGTACAAATCAAAAAGAAAACATGAAACAAAAACCAACAGTCAAAATCACAGAATCTCTAGATCACGAATCTAAGAACATCAAACGTGCAGTTACGAAAACGGTAAGTAAAGGATGAAGAATGGCTTTTACCGGCGTATTTACTTTTGAAGCAAGACATTGTCGAATAGAGAAATCGAGAGAGGAAGAGAGAGTGTGTGTTTTAAGACAAACAGTGATGAGCGGGTGACTTTGAATGGGGGTGTTTGAAGACAAATATAAATAAATACAAGTAACGGACGGGATCATCGGTATTATCGTTTACTTTTCACCGCTTTGGCTTTCTCTCCACGTAACGGCGTAAAGCAGTTGGAGATCACGTCCCTCTTTGGCGAATTTCCTCTTCATTTACTCTTACGCCCTCTATTTTCATTTTTGTCTTACTCTTCTGCCCTTGTACTCATTCAACCTTCGTTGAAAACTCACCACGTCTTTGTTCTTATGTTTAATAAATAAAAATTGTATTGTAAAACCTTTGATTGGCTTTGGAGTAATTATTAATTTATTACAGACCTGTTTGAGATATTAAAATACAAATAAAAGATTTTATATAAAAATGTCAAAAAAAAGATTTTATATAAAATATACTTATATCTTTTATAGATTTTTTAAATATTTTTCAAAAACTTTTTTCTCTTATTTTCTGTAAGTTAATTAAAAATAATCTTTTTCAATTAAGCGTAAGATTGCGTATTTTCAAATTTTGTACCTTATTGAAATATTGTTGTTACTGAATATTCTTCCTTAAGAAGTGATTTAATTTAATAAATTGAAATACACTCGAGGGTAATATTAGGAAACGATTTGCATTCGCAAAACAGCTACCGTGAACTGAGAAAGGTGGGTGAAAAGGTAGTTTTGATCAAGAAAACGAAAGCGAAAAGCAGCCAACCGAATCGGGAAGACCAAGTTGTTAGGTCGCGGGTAATTGAAAACCAAGGGCCAAAAGACAACACCGGCGGGTTAGGTTTGTTTGTGGTTGTGGTTTGGTTACACGTGCAATTTGGGTGTCTTTGGTGCCACCTGATTTTCTTCTACCGTGTAATTTGGCCTTTGAAGTTAAGAAAGAAACAAAAACGATCGCTTCTTTAACGGTGACCTCTTTTTTTTTTACCTCTCTTTAGAAGCGTCATTAGACACACGAGATTCGTCTATGTTGTCAGGATGACTCTCGTGAATTGTAATCTCCGTTTCTCAATCTGCGTGCTCATGTGAGGTATAGTAGGAAAGGAATATTTTGGTATTATGGAGAAAAGTCGACTCGGTAAACAAACCTAAACTAATCATATGTTCTGGAAGGGGAAGAGTCAGCACCATGAACTCATGAAGGCATGAACATTGAACCGTCTCATTTGGACCATTCTGGGGCTGCGGGAGACTTCCATATTGGTATATATATATTTAATTAATACGAAAAAATGAAACAAGTAGTGCGATATGTATTACTTTTTGATAAATGTAGCTGCGCGTGCTTGTTTGCAAGTGAAAGATGTTGACATAATCGGTATTAATGTAATATAAAAGTTATTAGTAAAATTTCCAAATTTATATATGGGATTTCTATATGGAGCATGATTTAAACCTTTGTGACGATTTCAAGAAAAACTATGTATATAAAGCAACACAAGTTTTATTTATATATAAAAATCTTCTACGCTTTGTACAAATTTATTATATTCAATTCAGTAGATTAGAAGTCAAAAGCACCTACTAAAATTATTAATTGGCATTGTATGTGAAAACAATCAAAAAGTTCAGTAGCAATTTGCCTTCCTCGTAAACTTACAACGGAACCATAAGCTTCACAGAGCATGCAATAAGATCTTTAAAAAATAATGGATTTCTATGGTGCCACAAACATGATAATTGCAAGGCCTTCTCTTCTGTATTGATTGGTCCATTGGTCCCGTAAATCTAACATTGCCATAGGCTTTTATAATTGATTTTAGACTTTTACAAACTCATTTTAGAGCATTTTTTGGAAGCAATAAGCACGGACCACAAAATTTGGTATTGTGAAAATAAAGAGCAAAGAATAAATGACTAAAGATTTTTGAATTTCTATGTATATTTGATGTTGTGTACATCCATCTATTTATATACTTTAGGTGACTCTAACTAAAGAAACAAAATCAACTAAAAATTTAGTATTATGGAAATAAAGAGTAAACAAGAAATGACGAAAGACTTTTTGTATTTCTATGTGTATTCAATGTTTTGTACATTCATCTATTTATACACTTTAGGTGACTCCAACTAAAGAAACAAAATCAACTAAATAATTCATAGTATTAATGTACCTGATTTTGGGAGAAAATTAATGATAAATATATGGTAATGCTTGACCTTTGAAGATTATATTAATATCCCCTCTTAAAACTTAAGGTGATAGTGAAGACGATAGCTTGAGTTTGGAGAGAGGATCTTGAAAATATCGAGGCGGATGTGATTTGGTAAAAAAGCCAGCAATTTGTGATTAGGATGAGATTGAGACATGTTTTATAATTCCTTGAAGCACATGATGACAATCGATATCAATGTGTTTAATTCGTTCATAAAAGACATCATTGTGAGCAATTTGCATAACACTATGATTATTACCAAAGAGTGGAGTTGCTAAAGAGAAGAAGACGCTTATTTCTTGTAGTAACCATTGTAACCATAAAAGTTTAGAGGTAGTGTCAGCTAAGGCTCAGTATTTTGTTTCAGTACTTGAATGAGAGACAATCATTTGCTTCTTACTGCGCCAAGAAATAAGAGATGTTCCAAGAATGAAACAGTAGCCAATAGTATATCAACGATCAGTTGGATCTCCAACCTAGTCAACATCAGAGTATGCATGTAAGTCTAATGAAAAAGAATAAGGTTCCTTGAATGTACCGAAGTATACAGAGAACAACAAAAGGGTGAATGATATGAGGTATAAACATGAACTTACTGACAATGTGAACAACTTGAGCAATGTCTAGATGAGTGATAGTAAGCTATGTAAGACTACCAATTAGATGTCAACAAAGTATACCATCATTTAGAGGAGTTCTATCAGTGGCAGAGATATGATCATTATAATCAGGTGGAGTGCTAGTAATCTTAGTGTCATTAAGACCAGCATGAGAGATAAGATTAGTAGCATACTTGGATTGAGATAATTAGTAGCCTGAATCATCAGAAGAGACTTCAAGCCTTATAAAATAGCTCAAGGGACCAAAATATTTCATTTCAAATTGTTGATGAAGACAAGAGTTAAGGTTAGCAATCCCTTGAGTGTTATCCTCGGTTATCATCATGTCATCAACATATAGAAGGAGATGGCACCATTGATATAATTTTTGGATAAACAAAGCATGATCATAAGAGTTGGATGTAAAGCCAAGATGGTTGATGGTGAAACTAAATTTAGTAAACCATGCTCGAGGAGCTTGCTTAAGACCATACAAGGCTTTATAAAGATGACAAGCTTTATTAATTGGATGAGCATACCTAGGTGGAGGTTGCGTATATACTTCTTCATAAATATCATCACTAATAAGGCATTCTTCACATTCATCTGGAACAATTTCCAATATTTGCTAGCTGCTACTACAATAAGATTGTGGACTGAAGTCAGGTGAGTGACTAGAGTAAAGGTCTCCTCATATTCAATTCTATATTCTTGAGTAAACTCCTTTGCAACCAACCATGCTTTTTATCTTTTGACTAATTTATCAGCTCGAGTCTTGATTTTGTAGACCCATTTACAGTCAATAACAAATTTATCTGGAGGTAGGTCAACTAAATCCCAAGTGTTAGTGTTGGAGAGAGCCTACAATTCTTCTATCATTGCTTGCTGCTATAAAAGTATAAAGCTAGCATCGCAATAGATGCAAGGTTCATATGGAGAGACAATAGTGGAATAAACATGGAAGTCCTTAAGATGAATAGATGGTTAACTTACTCGAGAGGGTCAACCAAGGGGGTTGTTAAGACTTAATGGATTTTGGTGAATTAATAGAAAATGAAGAGCTATTTGGTGAAAGTGGAGGATCTGCAATTAGGGAAGATCAAATATAATTAAGCATTGGTTGTGCTAAACTATTATAGCTATAAGACGAACCTGTAGAAAAAATATCAAAAAACAAAGATATGGTAGGGTTTAAAAAATTGTGTGAGGGTTCGCAAACACGAAATTTTGATATTTTGAAAAATATTTTATGTTCCCAAAAAGTGACATGTTGAGAGATTCGAAGTCTTTGAGATAGTGAAACCCAATACCTCTATCCTTTATGCTCTATGTCATATCCTAGAAAGTAGTATAAACGTGCTATGGGTTCTAATTTGGTGTGTTCATAAGGTTGTCGTAGAACAAAGCATACACATTTGAAAACTTTAAGAGATAGATAGTCAGGAGAACGACTGAATAAGCGCTCATAAAGAGAGATATTACCTATGGTAGGAGATAGAATGCAATTGATATTATAGACAGCAATAAAGGTTACTTCTCATGAATGGTTTCTAGACAAAAAGATGGTATAAGAAGGGCTAGAACAGTGTTAAGAATATGTCTAGGTTTATGTTTGACCTAACTATTTTGTTGAGACGTATTTGGACATGATATCTGAATGATGATCCTTCGTTGATTAAAGGATGAATTTTGCATCTTTGTATTCCATGATGTTATCAATGTGAAATACTTTAATCTTACAAGACAACTGAGTTTGAATCATATTTACCAAAACAACAGTAAATGGAGAATAGTTAAGATCTATGTCCCATTAAATAAATCCATATATAGTAAAAAAAATCATCGACAAAGATAATATAATATCTCATGCCACCCATAGTTTCATGAGGTGCAATACCTCAAATATCATAATGAATTAGATGAAAGTTGCTAAAGAGATAGAATCATTAAGAGAAAAAGGTAAAGTATGACTCTTAGATAGTTGACAAGGGATATAATCAAAATGTTCAGTATTAATATGACTTAAAGTATTGCTTAAGATTAAAGACCTCAATCTAGCAATAGAAAAATGACCTAATGAGAGTGTCATGTATGAGAAGTGACAACACTAACAACAAACTTTGAAGGAAGATTTAGTTAAGTTAGCTCAAAAAATTGTCCAACCTTACACCCTCTTCCAAGAATCTCACCTATTTGTGTATCTTGCACAATCCAACCACGAATTGAACTTATCACCAAGTTCGCATAATTGTCTAACACAAATAAGACTTAATGAGAGTTTATGAACAAAAAAGGTTTTATGTAAATATAATTTGAGTGTTTGAAAAGTACCTATATGCTATATATGCATAGTAGATTTATTGACAGTGTAAAAAACATACGAAAAAGATGTTATTATTAAAGATTCAATAATCGAAAATTAGAGGTCATATGATTGTAACAGGTAGAATCAAGATATTATGAATTTGAGATACTTAATGTGACATATAGGACAGAGGAAGAAACTGTACCAAAGTATGGTTAAAGTTGTTGAAGAAGGATGTGAAGATCCTTTAAAGAAAATTTGAGAGATGCTTTATGTTGGTCCCTCAGTGGCAGTAGTAACAGTGGAAGTAGATTAAGGAGACTTAGAAGAATTTCCTTATCTAAAGTTCTATTTAAGTCATTTTGACACTCAAAGATTTGATGCTTGGTCTTTTTGTAGTAGCTATAGGATCTTTTATAGATCTTTTTGCCTAAGTTGTGAGCAATTTGAGAAGAGGTATGAATTGCAAGAACAACATCAGTGGATGGGATAGATTCTTCCATACGGAGCATATTAAAGCAACTTTCCTTTAAGTTGAGTTCCTTAATCACATGTCTAAATTGGGTAGAGTTCCTCAATGAAGAAGAGAGTTGCGAATGGTTTCAGATTCATCCTTAAGAGTTATTAGTAAATGCCATATATGTTGATGATCTTGAAGATTTGTGTAGATCATAACAACATTAGGACAAGACCAGGCAGGATCATCAAGTGCTAATTGATCTCAATTTTTTTGCAATTCAAACGCATAATTGTGTATTGTTTATCGAGGTTATTGTTGCATTGGATGAAGTCTCCTTTAGAAATAAAATTGGGGGGTATCATCAGAGACAAAATAACGATTTTTCAAAAATTCTATAACTCTTGGGCTATGTCAAAATGTCGAAAGTGAAGTTTGATGACTTTGGCACATGTATTTCGAAACCATGTTAACATTTGATGGTTTATTCCATCTCATATTACCAATTGTTTGGTGAATACATCAATGTCTTCATCTTTCTTTTGAATAGGTTTAGGTATTTCTCCGGTAACAATACGTTAAAGGAGTTTTTCCTTAAGAAAGTTACACATTTCCTCAACCCAAAAATCGTAGTTGTAACCATTAAAGATGATATTAATAGGATTGGGAATGTATTAGGAAAGTTTAAAGGCATCCATAGTGAAGGAAGACAATACAGGTTAATCAATTGAAAGTATATAATTGTAACTCGAGAGAGAACAGTTTCAGTGTCTAGATGATCCTATAGGTCCAATTAAATATATTTATAATAAGTTAATTGATTGATAAAATCAAAAGGAAAACTAGGAGAAGTACTTATCTAAAGATTAATATCATATTAAATTCGCTTTTGTTACTTGCCTTGTTATTGATTCTTTTGACTCCTGGTTAGGGTTTTAGTTTGTTTCATATTTCTTAAATCAAAACTCATAAAATCACTCTTTTATTATTTTAGGTTAGACTAGTTAGTAGTTTTAGGTTTTTTAGTCCACACAGTTTCGTCGAGAGATTAAATTTTACTCACTACTATATTACTTACTAACAAAAGGTGTGTTTATCTTAGTTGTGTGTAATAGATTAGTAATAGGAAGTTTAAGTTAAATAGACAAGCTTATTCATAAAATTACAAACCACTAATAGGCTTATAAATAACTACAATAATGGAAAAATGGATCCTCATTATTGCTTGCATTAACTAAACAGAAAAGAAATTGACTTCAAATTTTTAGCTAACAACATAATTAACCTAGAGAAGATATTGCATAATTTTGTTGTAGCAAATTTTGAATCATGTCTTCAATACTCCCCCTTTTATTCAAAATCATTAGCCAAATGCAAATTACGCACCAATCTCTAGCCCTATGTCATTTGCTCAATGGGGAATAGTTGTGCTAAGACTTTTCTCTCATGTCATAAGATAACTTAGGGTCATCATTATGGTTGTTGAATACTTCACCATATCGATTAAGGCTCAATCATATGCATTAACAATGTTGTAAAAATTCCTTATAGCTAATATTATGTGCAAATATGAAGTTCTTCTCTTGATAGTCATAAACAATATGCAACAATTTACAAGTAGAATTTTTGTGACTTTTAGAAATCTGCCAACATTAAGTAAATTTTTATTTATTGCATAGTCAAAGCCAAATGGTATATCATAAGAATCAAATTGCACATTATTACAAGGATTAAAGATGGGAGTATGTCATACTAAAGGCAATTGGTCTAACGAGTTGATAATGTCATGGCTAACAAAATCATCCTCATAACTTCTATAGGAGAATCTCTTTTTACTCCGTCGTTCAGGGTATAAACTAGAATGTGGCTTTTTATCCATCAAAGGTTGGAATAATCTTTTTTCCATCCGTAGGTCCCTTTCTAAGGTTTGTTCAATTTCATTATAGCCTAGCATTTAGGCTATACCCTCATGAAAGTTTTCTTAAAGGCTTGATTTGGTGTATAATAAGGTCAATATATACAGAAATCTATATATATAAGATCCAAAAATCTATATAGATAAGATCAATAGTCCAAAGACTAATCAAGTTATAAATAAGATTGATAGTCCAAAGACTAAGTACATATGTTTAGTGAAAACTGAATTTCGAGTCTTGCCAAAATATCATTTCTAATTTAAATTTCGTAATTAAATGTCAGGCCAAATTATTAACACCTTTTGCAAGTTTACCACATCTAAATTAGCAAATCATAAGTCAAAAGCATAGGCCTTAAATCAATCTTATAGTTTGATGGAAATAAAAAAAAATAGAAGCTATTGGGATTATGCATATTAGCAAAAGATTCACGAGATCAGTATAGCCGAAAGCAACTACAGAGATAAATTTATAAGTGACAAAATGTGGAAATTTTTGTTGAAATAAATATTTTAAAATGTTTGGTGGTTTTATTATTAATGTCAAAACAAAATCCCATCCCAAAAAGGGTAGAAAAGATACAAGGGCTATTAATATATTTAGATAATAAAGAATATGAATTTGAATACAAATCTAAATATATAATTTATAATTTATTAATTTCTCTTTCAATTTTTTTAAATGTATAATCTAATTGTGTTTTTATTTTTATTACTATTTATAAATATCGTTAGAAAGTTGATTTTAATCTTTTTTATAAATAAAGGTGAGGTGAGAAATAGTAGTTAAGATTATAAAGCTTAAGTTCATATATTTGTATTTTGGCTTCTTTTTTTTGTACTAATAGTATTTTATTAATATTATGTTTTTACTAATATTTTCTTAGAAAAATAAGTTTTTATCAGTGACTTATCTCTTGAGAAAATAAAACAGCGGACCCTTTCCAGTTTTTGTTCGTTAGAGCCCAATGGCTATTCAGAGCTAAGAAGCTGTTGGACGGTAGAAGCAATCTGCCGTAGGAAAACTCGAACTCGTGTTGACCATTTTACAAGCCCAACTGCAGAAGCAAAGGTCACGTTCATCAATGCATTCATCAGTTGTTTACTGAAAATAGATACCCCTTTTTGGACAAGTATCTACATCGTATTTGAATTTTCAAAAGCCTGTCGGCAACTTGCATCCATAATGAACAAGATCAAGTTGTGACCCTCAACCATTCCATGTGTACAAATCGAAATCGGCCATTAAACTAGTTTTCTGGACCGGTAGATGGAAGCCATATGACTCGTTATCAAGTTGATGGGGCATGGAGATGGAAGCCTCCGCAGTGTGTGTCGCACGTAATTAATTCAAGAAGTTATACTTGTAGCCGCAAATAAAGACTCAGCTTAAACCTAAACGTTTTTCTATCTCCCCCAAAAAGGATTTTAAAAAAGTGTTTCTAACAATAAAAACTCAATCTTAATTATGTATTAAATAATTAATTTAATCTAATTAAGTTTTAACTCTCTCATATCTGTTAATATTTAACTATTTTATGAAATTATCGATACTCAAACATAAAATCTTCTATATTTGGAAGGTTTCCACAGATTTTACGAACTAATTGAACCACTTCAAGCGGAATTATAACTTTTACGCTTGTGCTTAAAATATAAGTACTAGGATTATTCATCGCCAATGTCCAAGAAACTCATGCTGAGGAAACCTTTGAATTGACTCCGACTCTCTGACCGGTTAAGTGCGAGCACCGACCCATAAGTGACAAGTGATAGATTCATATGGTATCCAAGAGCCGAGGAAATTCTGAAAACTACCTCAGAAGTTTTCAGGAAGTAATGCGTCAAGCCCTTTTGAGTTTTGACAGGGCTTGTCAGAGTTAGTTGGTTTTAGCTTTCCACTGGCAAGAGTACACCACTTCCCTACTCGCTTCCATCCTTTCTATTCACCTCTCTGTAGAAATAGATGGGGCAGACCGGCAGAGTCCCAAATGTGTGCGTGATTCGATGAGAAAGACTTTATCTCTGATATCAATTCCTCTTTATAGTTTATAACAATTGTTAAATATCCATTGAAGCATCTTTACATCTGTGGAATTGCAGACCTATTTGACTTAAATTTGCCCTCTTCTCTATTAAAATTAAGACTCTGAAATTTGCACTCTTACATATATATGTATAAAAAGACAACGAAAATGATATTTCCCACCTGAAAAAGGTCGAGGCGAGTAAAAAGTTGGTTCCCAGAAAACTACCTCAGAATGAATGAGACACCAATCCCTGAAAAAGGTGAAGGCGAGTAAAAAGTTGGTTCCCTGAAAGAATCGTTTTTTAGTACTCCATCTCAACGTTGCAAGTACACACAAAAAGAGCTTTTCCTACTAAATGCAAACACTTTGGCAACCCAACCCCATTAGTTGGGTACTATTGATTTCCTTTTCCAGAAAGTTGGAAATTTTGTCTGCTCGTTGCCGACTGCCTGTACCAACTGTATAAACTCAGATACTGACAACTTAGACACGAGTAGGATTATGTACACAGATAAACAGTCGAGTCACTTCTCCAAGGTTAAAGTGAGTTTTTCTTTACTCAAAAGAGGGTAATGATCATATCAAAATTTTCTTCAATTTTTCATTTGTTTATTTTATCTGGTTATTTACTTTTATTTTTACAGGTTATACAATAGTAAAAATCGGTTAACATGACAATGTAAATTGACCAGTCTTAATGTCTTGATGCAATGCAATTTCCATGAATTTATCTCCAAGTTGCCAATTGTTTTCAATTAATTTATTTCCTCCACAAATGTTGGAAAGGCAATCATCCAAGGAAACAATATTGACAGCCCTGCCGTTGGAGACGGTACATTCCGAATGAAACTCATTCTGCGAGTGTTTTACCAAAGAGAAGGAAAGAAAGGAAGAGGGGCAGTTTAGTAGTGTAGTTGTTTCATGTACAATTAGCTATACAAAACACAACTCATCACATGTCTTCCTATAATTAAATTTGAAGAATCCTTCAGATTCCCAACTTCTAAAGGAAAAGAAGAATGGAACAAAAGAGTAATCATGTCAAAACCCAAAAGAAAAGCAAAAAACAGTTAAGAAAAACATGGGATCAACCAGGATTCTTAAAAGCATATATCAACAAAGAGAAACCTGCCTTGTCTTGATCCTTTTGTTCCAAGTACTTCTCTTCCAACCACAGCCTGCTATCTAATCCACTTCTTGTCCTAAACATAAAAATAGCAAATCCAGATGCTTCTTTGAAGAACCAGTCGTGCAAATCCCACATCAGATCAACCAACGCACCATCCAAAAAGATTGTCTGGTTCCCTCTAAAGTTCCACTTCAATCTCTTTACCTCGAAAATCTTCTTATTGTCGATGCAGACAGACAATACAGGACTTGTTGTTTTTGATCCATCTTCGTCTCCAATAAACTTCACCAAAATGTCATGAGCTATCCCTGTATCACAAAACTGTGCCTTGGTAGAATATATTGTGTTACCAGAAAAATGCTCGCTGCGAGAAACCAACGAGGATTTCGCCATTGACAACTTTGTTTTGAGAGTTTTTAAGATGACGTCCTCGTCCTTGTCTCCAACAACCAGACCAAGTTCTGAATCCACCACAACGACAACGTAAAACCCGCTGGTCGGCTCAGGTCCAGTCTCATAACTTGCAGTGGAGAGATCCCAGAAAGCTTCAATTTTTGAATTGCAAGATTGGAATAACTTGGTGCCTTTGATCTTCCGTGGGTGGTGGGAATCTTTAGTGAATTTGGACGGAGAGGAAATATTGTTGTCGTCAAGAGTAATGGTCAGGCCTTGGTTTATGAGCTTGTTACGCCATGTGAGTGTGATCAAGAGAGTTTTCTGGGAACAAAGTTTCACTTTGTATAGACAAGTGATTGCGCTTGGAATTGAAGGTGTCAGAGTTGGGGAGAGACAAGCTCGACTTGATGGACCTGAGCAATATGAATCAGATACTTTAATGGCATGCTCGCTATAACAAGTTGCTATGCTCCTCATTTGGAGAGAAAATCTCAAGGAGAAAATGGAACCAAAGATATTGATATATACTGACAAAATCTGGCTTTGTATGTATGTGTATATGTTATGCGTGTGAGAAAGATGGATGGCTACGAAATCTGGCTTTTTATGTATGTGTTTGTGTTATGCGTGTGAGAGAGATGGATGGGCTCTGAATTCTGATAAGAGTATTGGAGACTGGAGGCATACACTTCCTTTCCTATGATGCAAGAAATAGGAAAGACGGGTGGATTACTCTTCCTTGCTTATGCAATTGAAGAAATAGGAAGATTGAAGGTGACAAAAGAAGGGTGTACTCTTCTTCCATGTCTGTTCCCATGTGAACTGTCCTTTCTTGTTTGTGACATTTCATCACTTGAAGAGAAAAATTAGATTGGTAAAAGGAAAATGTAACCAAGGTCTCGGTTTCAAGTTTTGGGAATAGAGCCGTACTTGTGAGAGAGAGCTTTACCGCCTATATAGTCCAACTCAGCTCGAATTCGGATTAGTCAATTGCCCGTGTGGTGTCGGATACTGAATAGTTTAACCGCAAAAAAAAAAAAAGGAAAATGTACGCCCAAGAAATTGAAAAGCCATGTTTAATAGACACGCCCCCATCAAACATTTAATACGGCTTTCCTATAACATAAAATCTCCTCATAAATGAAAACTGAGAGCGAAGACGACGACCTTGTCTAATTGCCTCTTTTGCCAGTTCATGATGTAATATATTAAAAGGCAATCGATTAATTAACATAAGCTTGAGCTTGATCTGACTAACAATATAAAATTCTGAACATGGTTTTGTTAATTTGGTATCTCTAAACTGCACACACAGTAGACATATATTATGCAGGAAAGTAAGTACAAGCCTAGTTTTTTTAATTCATGCAGGAAGGTAAGTACAAGCCTAACTTTTTTTTTTGTCTTTCTGATACGGATGGGATCAGCAATAATTGACCTTGCCAATCACTAGAGAAACGACCAGCATGTTACGTAAGCTATTTGACAAGTCATTAACTCAACTTGTAGAACAGACTTAATTTAATTTGCGTCCTAGCAAGTTTTTACTTACCATCAATCTTCTTTAAAAATTTAGATAAATTATAATTTTATTTTCAGAATATTATTTGCAACTCATTAAATTGAAACATTTTTTAATGATTAAAAAATTCAACCGATTTGATCAATTAAATCGTAAAAATCGTAAATCGGTTGATATTTTACATTTTATTTTAATTTACTTTAACAATTTTTTTTAAAAATTAATCATTTGATTAATTAATAAGTTGATTTTTATAAATTAATAAATGTTTATAAACTAAAACAAATTAATTCATTTTTATTTAATAATTTTTTAATAGTTAAAAACAATCCCTTTGGGCATATTTTAAACTTCAGACATTATAATTTTCTTTTTTAAAGATTGTTTTTTGAAATTACAAACCTAAAATTTTACTTTGTTTTATCTGGGAAGTCCTTGACAGATACCAATCAAAAAGCGGAGCTTGAACCCCATTTGGATAACCTTTGTTTAGGGATGATGATGATGCATGATGGTGATTGTTGGACCCACATATTAAAGATAGCCCGGTGATTCACCTACTACAACCAAAGCCGACCACGATTGATCGTTCCACATGGCTCATAAATTAGTTATTACCAGAGTTTCAGTTACTACTTAGGCCTGAGCTCAACGGTTTTAAAAAAAGGGCACAAAAGGACAAGGAGAGTTTGATATGATACAACGTTCTACGTCTCTCACGAGCTTTAATTTTGACTTAATCATAGGCTAGTTACAAGTGGGGAAGTATACAACCACATTTAGAGTTTTTAAATGCAAGTAGGGAAAGATGCCAGACGCTACGGCTTGTGGCTGTGGGCACATTATGTGCGAGAAATTTGTGAGAGTGAGCAGTATTCGGTTTTGCTTGTGGTGTATTGGTCTTGAAAATTTCAAGACAGCCTTGGGATTCACCATTACAAGTACCAATCTGGCAGGAGAATCAGAAATTTTCAAAAGGGTCAATTAAGAAATAAAAAAGAATAATGCTAGAAATAATAACATTTAATAGTAATACTGACGAATGTATAATGGTAAATTTTAATTGCTTATCACAATTCGCATTACATTGTCAAATGGAATTATCAGTAACAATTGTGTGCCCCCGTAATAATGCAGTCTATATAGTTTAGAAACAAAATAGGGACGGAACCAAAATGTTCAAGCATGAAAAGACAGCCTAGAGTAGAGTAGCTTCAATTGTTATCCTATCTCACAAAAGAAGGCAACATTCGAATTGACACTCGCGAAGGTGCCTGCGGTAATAATGCATGTGTGCCCTGTTGCTGCCACTGGACCACGGCTAAAGTGACAAGAAGTTTGACTTGCAGTCGTGGGAAGTTTTATCGCGTAGTAATTGTACCAGCCACCAGGCAGCTTTTTTCTAGAACAAGTTCATACGAGACTTAGGTTTGTGAGCTTTATGTGAAAAGTGATGATCCTGCTCTTTAAAGTTCAGTAAATTGTAACTTGTCATATCAAAAGGACACAACAAAACTAGGCTCTTTAAAGGGAACACAATCGTTCGCGAACTCTGTAAATAAAAACCTTAATCGGTTTTGATGAAGCATGATGACCAATGAAGGCTTCCATAGAAAAAAGAGGGAAATGGTACAACCAACAACCAGTGGATGGTTCATTGGTAAAAGCTTTTGATGTTGTTCATAAGTACTTTAACTGCCACTCCATTTATGTCGAATGTCTCAGAAACCATAAGGCAGCTGTAGCTTCCACAGTAAATCTAGTGAATTCCATGAAACCATGCCCAAGATGATGCTATCCATGCTGAGCGGGGACAAGTCAATGACAAGCCTTATTTAAGAAGTTCCTACTCTTCATCACGGGCATAGTAAAAGGATCGTGTAGGGCTGTAAGGATAGAGGGAATAACAAGCCAAGTAAAGTAAGAATGATTCTTTTCTTCCTAAGAGAAAGCACCAAAGACGTATCGACGTTGTTACGTTGCAAGAACTTGCGAGAATAATAAAATATGAAGAAAAAAATTATTGCATATAACAGACTTATCTTGACATATAAAAGTAGCTTTCTGATAGATAGCAAGTTAAATTCTCAAGGCGTGGCGTTCCTCTTTCTTATAAATATTGTCTCGTGTATTCTATTTCCTGTTGGTTGCTTGCTTGCTTTTGTAAACCATTGATGAACTATTTTCCTTCTTGGACAGAGGGAAGGAAGCAGCTGTACTAAAAACAAGGACGGTACTAACTCAAAATTCAAATCTTTCTCCTAACCCACTAAAAGAGAGATTACAATTCTTATGCACTAATACTTCTGTGGGTCTCAGTCATCAGAGCTACAAGTCAATTGTTCTACTCGTTGCCTTCACGATCATAAAAAGGCAAGTTCATGTACATTTTGTAAGGAGAGCTTAGTTTTGTTACATGTCATTAATTTAAGATATAAGTAATAGGCTAGCTAAATCATAACCAAAGTCAGAACAAAAACATTGGCCTTTATGTAGAAACAGCAAGAAGTCCAAATGAATCACCGGTCACAAACCATGGTTGCTTCTCTGGGGTAAAGACAGTAGCACACATCAATAATCAATACGCAACCAACTCTCGCCGAAGCGTGTCAAACTCAACTTGTCGTCGAGAAATTCTTATCATAATTTTATACTACCTACCTTTTCCCGTCATTTCCTAGGACTCCATCTCTTCCTTAACACACCACTACAAGGTGAGTTTGAGAGCAGGGCAACAAACAGCTGCAAACAACCGCCGAATTGACCCTCGCAGTGAAAATGTTTGTGGATCACATGTTAATAGTACAATATTCCAACACGAAATAAAAATTAAGGTCCTTAGAAGTACTTGGACGTTTCAAACTCGCAATTCTCAAAATGAAACTTAATAATATATATCCCAAGTTCTGTGATTTACTAGAGATACAAGTATCACGTCTCCAAGTCCACACAACAGAGACCACGACCAAAAAGATAGCAGACACAAAATTTTGGCCAGTAAAGAAAGAATCAAAATCACTCTTCCATTTGCAGATTCTCCTCTGTCACTGCTTGGTGAACCTTGACTTGGATCTTTGGGACAGTGAGAGAGGGATCCTTCAAGAGAGCAGCCGGGGCCTTGATCAGATGGATGCTCTGTTCTAGTTGTTTTGCTGCCTCCATGCGTTCTCTCTTCTTATTAGTCTTCAATCTGCACAAGATTTAAGAACTTGTGAGTTATCATATTTCTTAACCTTTCAAAAGAAAGATAATGTGGAAAGACAACAAACCTATTTCCAATATGTTTATCAAGCCTGTCTGATCTGATTTTATCTATCTTCTTAATGGCCTTCAAAGTGTTCTCGGCAAGAGTTCTATCATATCTCTCCGGTCTATTGCGTTTCCTCTCAAGCTCAAAGGTTGAATCCTAGAACCATACATAACCAGCGAAGTAAGATGAAACAAAATACCAAGCTTGCATGAATAAACAAGTTTCAAATGACAAACATGGATCAAAGAAACCATGCTTTACCTGTGTCATATCCTTTCCATGCAACCTCCGGTACGCCTTGGTCCATTTTACCTTACGAGGATTCCTTTTCATCTTAAAATTCTTATGGCATTTGGATCTACAGAAACGAAATATCTGTAAAAACATTAACTGTTAAGGAACTAGTGACAGTCACAATCATCTGGTTTCTACAGAGCAATTTGTCACTATGGTTCCAAGATATGATTGTATGCTTCCAGATGAACAGCTCCTATACAACTTAAAGCACTTAAAAAGTTTTCATTTTCACTACGTACGTTTCCTCAAGGAGTTGATTGAAGAACTAATTCGATATCTGTCATATATGCATAATAACCAATAACTCAATCTAGATGAAGAAACAAGGAAATGAGGAAGCTTTTTTAATTAGATTTTACAGACATCAGTTGCTCAATTGCTTCATATATCCACTAATAAAGGTATTGACAATAGAAGAAATGTCAACCCATGAGAAACTAACAGCAACAAACTTAAAACATAAAAAGGCACAACACCCATGAAGGGGCATTGAAATTTACCAAATTGAACTACATTAAAGACAAAAAAAAAAAAAAAAACATTACCTTAGCATCGTTGCGGACAAACTGAATACCATGGCCCGGGTATACAGTTGAGGAACAAAACCAACACTTCTCCAATCTCATCGTTACTGTGATACAATAAAACAAAACCCAAAATTTTCTCTGCAAATTTTAAAACCAAACAGATCGACATGAATCCCTAAGTTACATTATCGTTCTGAGATAAGAAAACGCAAGCACAAGTAGAAAGATAAGATACGAAACAAAGAAATTAAAAAAAAAAACTACTCAACAAAGGGAACAATACCTTGCAAACGAAAACCTGAGAATCAACGGCTCTAATGAAGACGGTGAAATATGGCGACCACCAATACAGAGCCGGGGCGGCGTTTCCCTTGCGTTGTTCACTTGCTGCAGTATTAAGTAGGAAATACGAACAAAGTGTAGCAGATATTGGGCTGAACTGAGAATGTTTTCTATAAATTAAGCCCATTTATATTTTAGTTAGGATAAGCTGAACTTGGTCCTAATAGTTTTGAGGTTTTAAGGTAAGAGGAGGATATCGGGCCCAATATAAATTTGCATTAAGCTTATCATTTTGATAATGTTTTAGGGCATAAAATAATGTTGTGTTTGGTTGCTGTCTCCGATAGTTGGAGACGGAACGGAACAGAAACTAGGGACAGTGAAATGTTTAGCTATGGTGGACGGAATAAAGAAAACTGTCTCCGTCTCGAGGACATAACGAAAAAATAGTGCAAATTACGAATATGCCTCTGATTCTTAATATGATTAATAATATGTAATTCATTGGTTCTTTTATTATGATTGGTTTATATTATTTTAAAAATTAACAAATAATAATAATAATTTGAAATCGTGAGGCGAATAACAATAATAATAATTGTTATTATTATTTTAATAACAAGAAAATAATAATCAAACATAAATAAGTGCAAAAATGTATAATAATAATAAATACAAATTATGTAATAATAATAATAATAATAATAATAATTACTATCATAATAATAATTTTTATTAGCATAATTATAATAATAAAGACAAAAGGTTGTGGTGGTCGCGATCCGTGGCAATGACGACGAGGAGTCGAGGACTTGGACAGCAAGGAGTCGGGGCACGAACACAGCAAGGAGTCGGGGGAGAATCGAGGGTCGGCTGTGTAAAAATTAGATGTGTTATGTGCCGGAGACAAGGACAATGTGTCCCTGTCCTCTCTTTTTGGAAGGGACAAAATTTCTTTATCCTGTCCACCGGAGACAGTGGACAAAAAATCAGAGACAGCAAGTAAACGTCTCCAGAGACAAGATTTTTCTGTCTTGTCCACTATCTCCAGAGACAGGGACACTATCTAAACGCTGGGTAAGAGTTTCTCTCTGAGCCAGCCTAATATGGAAGGCAAAATGGATTCGGCTTAAATTAATAAATTAAATTTATTTGGTTTTTAAAATAATATTTTAGATTTTTTAGTCAAACTTGCATTTTAAAATATATAAGTGAGTGGAAGCAGCATATCTTGCTGCTGCTGTACCAAGTGAGTGGAATCATGTCCGAAAAGTAAGTTTTGATCCAAGTTGTATTAATCATATCTTGTTCTTGCTATGCTTTTGGTTTAACAGTAAATTAAACATTGGACTTCTGACGTGCAAGCACGTGAAGGGCAAAGACAGCTTTCTAGAAACCGTACAGACACATCCACCCATTAACATAAAGTTAACAAAATATTTTTAGTTAGTAGTTTATCCCTCAAAAATACAAGTCAAGCTCCACTCTCCTCTTCAATACGTCATCCCTTACGTCACTCTTTGCTACTACTACACATTTCAATTGACCTGAAACTTGCTGATCCTAATTCCTTATACGGGCCGGGTAACACTCCATCGTCCTCCGACCGGGTCCGGTTCATCTCTTTCCTTCTCCTCCATACTCTGTAGCCACCGCCAACGCCGGCTCCAATCATCAACAAAATTGATACGCACAAAGCTCCCATCCCAATCGTAAAACCCACTTCGCTCTTCTTCTTAGCTTCTTGTTTCACCTTAAAATAACCTGACTTGCTCTCATCGCCAATACTCAACAATGTTTGGATCGGGTAATCCACCAAGTAACAAAACTCGGATGTGTTACTATACACTACACCCCAACAGCTACAGTTGTTTGCACACAGTGTCTCGCATTCGTCCAATGAGGACTCCATCGTGTAACTCATTAACTCTTTAAACGGTAACTCCACGGCTTTTCTTCTCAGAACCGTGAAGCTATTTTCAGGCTCTAACATGCCACAGAAGTCACCACTGGACTCATGATTAACCGAGCAACCGCCGGAATTCTCAGTCCGGTTGTCTAAACAAGAGCACGCTGAGCTGGGTCCACATAAACTGTAAGAACCACAAGGACTTGGCAACTCGCAGTTCTTGGCAATTGCTTGATAATCCAAAACCCAGTTTGTGCCATCAAAGTAGTAACCTCTTAAGTTACCATCTTTTTCTAATCGGACCATGAGGCATGCGTCGAGGGATCGATGAAAACTGTTGAAAGTTTGCATGTCTACAGGGGCGTCGCTCGTTTGATACATACCTAAAAACCCGTCGGAGTTTATTCTAGCGTAAATCGGTCCTTTTCCTTCGACTATGTTTGCTCTGGCTTCGAGTGCTTTGTGTTTCCAATAGATATGATCTGTCTTTGTTGCGAACTTTGCGTACAAGGCCATGAACTTGTCTCCTAATCTCATAGAGTAGAGTCCGTTTGATGAAACGAGAGACATTTTAGAAGTAAAGTTTTGGTTTGTTACGAGGGTGTTTGTAGGATAATCGAAGCTTTGCCAGATAACCTCGGCAGAGGCTCCAATCTTTTGTATTTGCAGGTTTGAGTCGTTGAGTAGAACAACTTTGTCACCTTGGGTTCCAGTTGACCAGAACCCTGTCTGAGGATCGGATATTAGGAGACTCCCATTGAAGGCGATCTGGGTCTGGTCTGACCAATGAAACGTGCTTGTTGGATCAGCCTGCCAAAGTGGTTCAAGAGAATGGACGTGAATAACTACAAGAGCGAGTTGGGTTCGGTGGAGTCTGAGGAAACCCATTGAGAAATTGCCTGTTGAATCATTAAGTAGAGGTTGATACGACGAGACGGATGGTTCTGGCTTGGCCGTGAAGCCGATGAGAAGCTCCAGTTGTGTGGCCAGGACATAGGACGGCGTGCACAAGTAGGCGATTGATAACACAAACAGAAGTAGCTGAGCTAATGCACGCAAGTGATGGCCAGCCATGGAAAGGATTGGCCTTCTCATTTTTAGAGGTTAGGTTTTATGTGGACAACCGAATAATGCTATACAGAGAAGCTGCTGAAGTAGCAAATATATAACATTTTTTTGTCATTTGATGGCCATGGACAAGATAGACCAACCAAATAATAGTATTCATATTGATCTCATGAACCCACAAAACAAATGTCAAGAGGGTATTAATAAAGAGTAAAGACTGAGGAGACCAACTGTACAACTCCCTGTTTTACGTACACATTTATAATAATTATGAACTAGCATGAAATAAGTGGGCGACCTATTGGAAGTTTGCTTAAATCTTTTCCTTCTATTATAGAAGTATTTTATGGGGAGCGTAATATATTCTATGGGTACTTTATACGGTTTAAGAAACCTTTTAATTAATGGCTTCACAAATCACTTAATTTAACATGACGAGAGTTTAATACATAAAATACACTTATTAGGAGTTTAGTTTGAACACGAGGTTGGCTATAGATATGAGTATAATAGTAGAAGGGGACAAGAATAGGCATGAAAAATAAAAAAAATGATGTTTGGTTTGTAACTTGGGTTTCTGTATTAATATCAACAATGTTGTTTGGTTTGTTGCATTAATAGGAATGAAAGATAATACAATACCATTTTTACCCTTAATAAAAATGAAAATAATTTGCCCTTCATATGTTTATTGGGGCTATCTCCATATGTTTATTTAGAATGGGCGATAATATCTATTTATTTGTCTCTTCCAAGAATTTTAGAAACTAGAATTTTTTTTTATAATCTAAATCCAAAAGTACGCAACGTATATAAAGCTTTAAAACATGTTTCTATTTTATAGATGTTAAACAATAACACTAACTAAATTCAAGAACATCTTTATACAATTGTTAAATTGTAAAACCAAATAAAAGTAATTCTTCTCTTTATCCAAATGTTAAGGTTTTATCAAAACAAAAAAAGACATGACTTTTATGAAGAAACTGATATTGGATAAAGATGAAGAGCTGTCGTCTTTATACAAAGGTTAAAATTTATAAAAAAATGCTTATGTTTCGTTGTTCTTGAAAGTCATTAAGAGCTTTATAAAACAAATAAACAAATATCAACATAGAAGACGATACGCTATGTGTTTTTTCTTTTTTTTAAGAGTTAAAACTATATACGAAAAATCAAATTAAATCACAAAGCAATTATAAGGAAAAAAAAAAGGAGAAGATTGGTTTTATAATTCTTATTCAATCTATAACCATATGCACTTTTTCATTATCAAACCATATAGCAGATTGGTTATTTTCTTGATTAAATCATAAAACGAGAATATATAAGAAAAAAAAGGAACAAAAGCCCCATTTACAATGAAATGAAACCAGGTTCTATCCAGTTCATTTAACAACAAATTAAAATAAGGGATTTCAGAAAATATACTTCACTTGACTTGGTTGCTATAGTAACCATTGACTTGGTTGCTATAAGATTACTTTTTACCAACAAAAATAATTTGGTCGCAGTATGAATAGC
>JANZLX010000005.1:36045511-36060251 GCA_025531955.1 Erythroxylum orinocense
ATATGAATGGAAATTGCATATGATTATAAATTGAGATATGATTGTGACTGTATATGAATGGGTTTTGATTGTGTTTTAGATTCCGGACGGGAGGTTCGATGATGTTGATGATTGAGATTTATTGAAGTGTTTTAGGTACAGGTTTGTGTTTGTTTGTGATGGAAATTTCCGGACAGGAGGTCCGAGGAATTGTGTGTTTTGATTGGGACTTATAGAAGTGCGTTTAAATCTTTTGCAGATTTTTTGGGTTGTATAGAATACAATCGTTATGCTGCTGAAATTTTTATAGTAAAGAAAGAATAAGAATAAGACTTTGGTTAAAAGATAAAATTTTGGGATATGTATGAATGTATAAGAAGATTTTTATGAATTGAGATTTGCATGAGGATGAATTTCTAAAAGGAAAATTGTATGGATTGGTTTTGACTTGTATAAGATTGAATAAAGATGAAATGAATAATATGAAAAAGAATGAATGAGAAAAAAATACCGAATTTCGGATTGGATTAGTCTTAGGGTTTCCAACGCAAGAATTTCTAAAATAATTTTGTTACCTAGATGTCGAACATTTGTTTCGGTTCGATTGAACCGTTTGTTTACGTCGTTTTCGTTTTTGCTTTCGATTAGTTTTGCTACGAAATCTGTTCCTTTGATTTCCGCTTTCGCGTTTGTTTCCGCATTTTTTGTTCAATTCTTCGATTTCGTTTATGTTTTTGCTTATGATGTTTGACCTCCGATCTATTTTGTATTTCGCTTTTCGTTTTCTGTTTTGTTTTTCGGTTGGGGTCCGGTTCCGAGATCAGGTCCCAACAAGAAAGCATTGAGCAACAGTCTTAGAACTCTGAAACTGTTGATGAGAGTTAGGCATATCTTGATACAATGGGTGGTAGGGACCGCTGTGAAAGAATTTTCGACTTAGGTTCATTTGCAAACACATGTTGTTCGCAATCCTCTAAATCCACTACAATTGAATCTAGTAGGCAGTCTGCCTCAAATGAGAGAGTCCTTCAGCTTCAGAGCACAATAGGCGGTTGATAGAGTGTGTAACCCAACTCTATAATGAGGTGGATGAGTTGAATAGTAAAAATAGGACCTCATCGCAGCAGTCAAAGTGTTTGCCTTCACCACTTGCATAGCTTCTGGATAAGTGAATGCATTTGCTCTTCTACTACTATTAAGATTTTGTGTAAATTCTTAATTTGCAGTAATTTCAAGATACTTATTCGGGTATATTATAATTTTTTTTTATATCATTCAGGATAGTGTTTACTTTACATTTAGCATTCAATGTTATATATTATTTACAGAAATTAAATGTACAAAAAAATCATAAGACTGTCAAGAGAAAACTTAGTGGGAAATGGCGGTTGAAATTTATGATAATTAAAATTTCCAATGGAAATACAATATTAGCGACGGAATATATTATTCTGACGCTAATTTACCAACGGAATATATAACTCCGTCGCCAAGTTCCCAACGGAATAATATATTCCGTCAGTAAATGTTTAGCGACAGATTTATAACTTATTGTCTCTAAATTCACCGATGAAATATTGTGATTCTGTCGGCAAATTAGTGACGGAATACTCTAAATTTGTCGATAAATTTACCTTAATTTAGTGATAGAAATGCAAAATTTCGTATCTAAACTTACCGATGAATATACAAATAGCTGTCGCTAAATTTTACTTACAGTCGTTTGTTTTCATCGGTAATTTCTGTTGCCAAATTTGCTTCCTGAAGAAAAATTTTTATTTTCCGTTGCTCAAATCTATATTTTTGTAGTGTGCCAATTTAAAGAAATGAATTATCTCTATTAATTTGTCTCCCACAATTAAACAATATTCCTTTTTCATTAGGATTCTATATTCTAACAAAACAAGAATATCAATAACAATATTATCCCACATGCAATCCATTATTCTATTTCAAAATTTTTCAAACAGATAAGATAATAAACAACCACTATACTATTCAAGTTACACACCTTTATATGTCAGAGTTATCGTGCTAGACAAAGTGGTTCCTCTAAGTTCCTAGTTCCTACAGTTAGAAGTCATTTTCAAATTCAACACGTAAATAAGCAAATCTCATTATTAAATAAAGTAGATTTATTAGTTCTTAATCATTTTTATGTAATATAAGTGTTCATATGAAATGTTATTACGTATTAAAAAATATTAAAAATTTGTAGAAGTTATCGATAAATTTTGATAGAAGGATATGAAAATTTTGAAAAAAAATAGAGATTAAATTTTAATAAGATTGGTGTAAGCACGCGGAGGAGGAGTTCAGATTCTCTGTCTAATTTTTATAGTATTTTATTGTGTCCAATAAATCTTAGTTATTTATTTATATAAACTTTATGTTTATTTATATGAAGCCTAAGTGAAATTCGTATAAATAAATAGTTGTGATTCACTAAATATAATAAGATATCATAAAATTAGATAAAGATCTTGTTCCGTAAAAGAGCCTGTTTTCTGTCACAAATATACAATCTTGGATAAGGCAAAGAAATAGTTGACCATGAGATTGGCCGTGTGGAGGTCGTTGATAGAACAGGACTGACGATTGAAGAGATCAAGGAGAGGGAAGATGAGCAACAGCCGTCGGTAGCAGCAGTCCACAAGGTTGACTTGGTCGTTGTGCTTGGGTTACTATACTACTTCCCCACCATTTTAGAGCACAGAAGTAATTTATTTATGTGGAATCATGATGGACTACCATTGACAGTGACAAACAAATTCTCTTTGGATTGATTTCAGTTTCATGATCTCCTCTTATCAACTATTAAATAATATGATAAAGAAGAGAGTAGAATTGGACTGGACCCACCAGCTACTTTCTTATCTTAGGCCCTCCTACAAGTGACCTAATGGCAGCAAGTAACCCTACCCTCTCACTTCTGCTTTATTTACGCATACCAGCAAACTAGCACAACCATTTCTCTTCTAGTTCTAGTTCTCCCATTCAGCTAAATCTCTCTCTTGATTTAGAAAAATAAAAGAACTGACAACAATGAAAAGACCACCTGGGTTGCTTCTCACACTCCTTTGCCTTTGCCTTTGCCTTCTCTCTCTATTTGTTTCCTCTGCTTCTTCTCGTCTTCTAGTACCTAGACAAGGTAATAGCAATAATTATTTTTCGCGTTTTTATTCTCACCCGCAAATCTATCATGTACTTCAAAATCAATGCAAGATCAAGGTTGGAACTTTATAATTGTTTGCACCATCCTACAGGTGAAAACGAGGCGAAGCTTGATGAAACTGCTTCAACGGTTTCAGTCACAGACACTCATGAAGAAACTAATAAGGTTTTAGAAACTAAGATTGGAATCTTATATTTATGATTGTTTGGACACATCATGTGAGATTGTTGGCTTATAAACTTATAATTATGTTCTGTTCTTCTTCCTTTTCTTTGTTTGTGTCTTTTTGAACCAAATTTGCAGCTTAACATGGGTGCTGTGGAGTACTGCAATGAGAAAGACGAAGAATGCCTGCGAGGAAGAATGATAGCGGAGGCCCACTTGGATTACGTTTACACCGAACGCCATAATCCTTGAAACAGTTAATAGTCACTACCAAAGGAATAAAATTGCTGCGCTTTTAACTTGTATTATAGAAAAGTTGGGTTGAAGAAAGTGGAATGGAACTGTATATCAAGTTATGTGTACATAGATTGTTGGTGTAACTCATCGTTGTTCCCTTTTCCTGCAAAGGTTGCAAGCTCAGTAACAGTATAAACAGCGGAGCTCATGAAATAGTTGCTGCATAATAGGATGCCAACAAGTAAGCATGCACGTCTTGGAACTGTCGAGAGAAGCAAAGGAAAAGAATAAAGTAATTTAAATATGACTGGCATACAGAGTCGGTGAATAGTGTCACTAGCAATTTGTTTACTTGTGAAGGTCAATTAATTCTGTCAGCCTGCGTCGGCAAGTGTAAGCAGAGAAGGGCAATTGATTCGTATCTTTGTTAAGGGGCATTTAGTCCGATTTCCAAGGGCAAATTATCTTCAATTTTTAAAGGAAATATGGATGCAATCAATGCCCCAAATTGACTCAAGACGTTGCTTGCTTCCGGCCATGTGCTTCAGGACCTAAATTAAGACAGCGGCAGAAATCGTAGGCATCTCCTTGTAATTAACCCAACTAATCCCTTTTTTATTTGAGATTGTTATTTGGTCCTCTTTGGGTTCATCTCATCTCTTGCGTAAAATAGCAGGATTCAGAATTTCGAAACCATTACAGAAAAATTTCCGACATTTTTAAGTCCCTTACGAACCAATCAATAGCAATCTTTGCATCCACTGTTCCTACAGGACACTGTTTTCAATACTGGTTGTGGACCACTGATGATCACTGCAAGAATTGTAAATAGCCTTGACTTATAGGTAGCGAAAGTGGCCCAAGAAGTCTACCAGAATCGCTGAGAAACAATCAAGTTTTGAGTACACAAGAAGCCTACATGAATGCTTGGAAACTTGTAAATACCGCATAACAGTACAGATTTTTTAAGTCAAGGCTAAGTACTAGAAACCAAATCAAGCAAAACCATATATCCACCCATAATTAATTGTTCTCACAATCAGGGGAGGCAAATTACAGTCCACTATGTTATAGTTAATGATATAATTTTAAGTGCACTGCACTAGCATTACCGTAAGTTACACAAAAAAGAAACACACCACAGGATAAAATCCATAAAGGATATTGAAAGGCACATCCAGCCTCAATCTTATTCTCATTACGCAAAAACATCACCACATTGTGAAGCTTACATAAAAGTGGGTTGCATTCCCTTTCTTGTCGTGTTGAAATTACATGGTGGCCCTGCAGAAGAGCCGCTACAGAAAATACAGAACATCACACCAAAAGATAGCATAAATCAAACATCCAAGTGCAGAAAGTTAAGATGTAAACTGTCAGGTATTCAATATATCTCTATTGGCATAAAAATTTTTGGAGTATAGAACAAGGTATTAGGAAACTACAAGATACTATTGTCATCATGTTGATGAAGAACATCAAAAGCATGACAGGATCACTCACAAAACTGTGCTCCGAGAGAAAACTCAGACCCCCCATCCCTTGGTCTTATAGCTGTTGATCTTCAATATGTGTCTTCTAATCTTCAAGCGTCATGCACCCTTTTCCTATCCAGAAAATTGAAAAGAAAACGACTTCAACAAAAATGCAAAATAACTTCAGATATCAGAAATACAAGATAACCTCAGTAGTCGATTATCATTGGAAGCTATATATATGTTGAATCAATTCCAGTTATGAAACTAACACATCAACATCATTCTACATGAGGAACTCCACATTAACAAGACAAAAACTTTGCATCAAATCTGAAGTATGAAAATTTTGGTGACAACCATTTATGAAGCAACAAATCAAATTAGTTATAGATGCAATTTCCACTTGAGTAATATAGTAACTAGAACAATAGGGCAGCATCAGCGAAATTATGCACCAGATATGCGGCTCCATGTATATATAAGCACGTCACAATCCATGCCCAAAACCAAATCACAAATGAAACTATTCCAACAGCCATTAGCAAAATAAAAACAGCAGCAGAAGATGCAAAGAAACAATGAAAAAATTGTCAAACTAATCAGGTAAAGGTAAAGGCTAGCATGTTGTTTGGAAGGATGAAAATATGAAACAATGGATTTGATCCTTCATCTGATGCAGAACTAAGACATAGCAGCTATCCAATATTTAGAATCAATAATAACATAAGGAAACTTACAATTTTAATGAGGTTTTCCATTCCTGAGTCAGAAACTGAACTTTGAGATGCACAACTCACATGCACAATGGAACCCTTGGAGCTCTTGTTAGCATCCAACTTACCATCCCCCAAAGGGAGTGTCAAGTAAGTTGTTCCTTTGAACATCCATTTATTCCTTTCTTGACTATAATAATCTTCGAACAGCTCACCACACAAAATACATAAACATTGATCTTCGTCAGCGGGAACCATTGGTTCATCTTCAGCAATCAACTCTCCAAACCCATTTAAAAGAGCAGGAGATTCCACCAATAACGGAAGTTCCATAGTCCCTGTGGCCCAATCTCCTGCATCTGCATACCATCTCCTACTCAACATGTTTGTACAATCCGAATCTACTCTCTTTAGGGTATGCCACTCCATGTGTCTATCAAGCTGCTTTTTAAGTTTAAGCTGAAGACCACATACAACACATTGATGTTGAATGTCATCCAAGAGTGAACTAATTACAGGTGGATGTAGTTCTCGGATAACATCCGACTTAAACTCCAGCCCAATGAGATTTTCCACTTCCACTGTGCTAGACTGCAGGGAGGCAGTAGATCCTTTAGCAGCTGGATGAGGAGTAGAAAATCCTTCTTCAGTGGACAAAGATATAGAAGTGGCGTCTGGAAGAGAAGGAATTGAAGTCGACTTAGGTGTAGTAGTACGTATGTTCTGGTTCTGATTCTGATTCTTGTTTTGTGATTGAGCATGTGAAGGCGATGATGTATTGGACTTGGATGCAGATATCAAACCTTTGGCAACTAATGAACTCAAGAGGTTGGAAAGAGGGTTTGCACCCTTATCCAGAACATCTGAATCTTGTGTTGATGTAGGACCAGGAGGCAGTGGAAGCTGCTCCTCTTTCCTGGGAGAAACATTGGGGTTAGTCAATGGACTATCGTGCCTCAATGGAGCAGACAAGGGTATAGAGGAATCCTCGGATTTTGAGTTTTTTCGCACACTAGTTATGCTAGGAATAGGAAGCTGAATACTTGATTTAGGTGGAACTTGCTTAACATCCTGGATATTTTTTGCAGGAAGACCACCAGGGGCAATATTAGAAAGAATTCCAGTTTTCATAACAGCAGCCAACAAGCTACTAGTGCTTGATTGTCCAGATGTTTCTACAGTGGGTGAATTTGAATGGTCAGATGCATCACTTCCTGATGTTGATAGAGTTCCGTTATTAGAGACAGGCTGCAAATGTGGTTTCTTAATCTGATGAGAAGATTGTACATAACCTCTGTCAGATGGATTTGGCAACGCTTGATGCACGTGCTGTGCTGGAAACAAGGGAGAGGGTGGACGTTGGTGCGTGAGGGACTCTGCAGATAGTGATGGTGACACTCCATGAGAAGGTAAGCTATGTTGTGGTACCATTCCAGAGGATCCTGATAATCCATGTGCTGAAAATCCAAATTCTGAGTTTGCAATTTGAGATGAACTGGTGGTACGTGGTCTTACTGCCATCTTGGTCAATGAATCTGCATTCACAGCCAGCATATCAGGACTGGCTGAATGACCAGCAATAAGACCTCCAGAATGCAAATGTCCATCTCCTGAATGTGAATCCTGCAATCGCCAAGGGGAGGACAGATGGTGTCTGAGACCAGATTGCTCTTTCTGTTCAGAGGATAATGAGTCCGAAGAATTTTCTCTATCAAATCTTAAACCAAATTCATGCACACTTTGTGGTCTTCGGAGGTGATTTTCAAAGTCCTGCACACGAAAATTACAAAGAGAAACAACTTTAATGAGGCATGCAGACAATGAAATTGAGCCTCAATCTAAATTCACCCGTTATATCTATTGCAAAAGAAATCCACAAGTACTAAAATGAATTCCCCACTTCAAAATTATTTACTCTCATGTTAGATCATCAAACTGCAGATATAAGAATTTAAAACTTTAGTTTAAAGCTCAATACGCATTTACTCATTTGTTCTCCCTTTCAAAAAATTTAAAAAGAAAAAGTTTTTTTTTCCCAATAGTCTACAGAATTTTACCGATTTCTCAGTATCAACAGGAGTCCACCCTTTTCTGGAGTAACTAGAGAAATTGCCTATATCATTATCTGGCACTCTAGAGTGCATTTCCCACATAAACTCTTCTTCTTCTGAGTTCTTCCAGCTAGGGGACATTCCACTGCTGCTAATGCTTTGAGGAGGCTCAAGATGCAAATTAGGAGCCTTGGTTGCTGACAATTTTGGAAGCCCTTGCTTCAGATTCAAACCATTTCTTTGGCCAGATATTGCCCCTGGAATACTGCTGCCAGTATCATACCAAGGTTTATCATGTCCTTGCTCAAGAACCTTCCCAATTCTTGCACCTCCCATGCTTGAGCTTCTTGGAACATCAGAACCAGATTCATAGTCTCCACATGCTGAACTGATTTTCTTCTCAAGAACAGGAACACCCATGACTTCTTTATGGGATCGTTGAGCATTCTGAAAGACATGACTATAGTATAAGGCCAGGAATGCATTGATTTTCAAAATAAGCACTGAATCAATCATTTTCTTACGTGAGTTTTGATAGTACCACCCCCCCATGAACGTCCAGAACCAATACTGGCTGATCTTTCCGATCTTTCAACATCTCCACTCGAATTGGTTATATGTAGATTCATGGAATCAGGTTTTCCCTTTGCCTTGAGATAGAACCACGTCAACAGAGAAATATAATCAATTTTCTAGTAGCCCTATACTATCTCAACTAATCAAAGACTATAGAAGTTTGTAATGTCCTTGCAAAAATAAAAAATTCTGAGGTGAAGTATTTCAATGAAACATGCAGTTGACATACATATGTCTGTGCCAATTTATACATCAGCTAAGCTTCTAAGACTAAAACAGGGAATGTATGGCACACCAAACTTAGCAAACAAAACAGGACAACAGCAATTTTAATCGAAAGTTGGAAAATATAGATTTTGGTAGATAGCTCAGTATAGCTTCAGCAATATATTTAAACTTGTATTGCTAAAGGCACTTCAAGACATGGTCATATACCACAGCAGACGAACAAAACGCAGAAGTTCAATCAAAATAAATTCTTGTTTTTACTAAACAGTTATGGTGACTTGACAATTAATTCCAATTTTCCTTGACTAACCACTTACACTGCTTGACTGCTGAAGACGTTGCCTTTCCAAATACTTGGGGTTTACATGAATGCTATGTGGAGGGCGTTGTGAATGAGAATCTGGCCTAGATGTAGTCAATGTTGACGATGATCCATTAGCAACAGAAGCAAAGCCAAGTTCCCTCTCAATGATCTCAAGCGTCTGAGGAGGGAAGACTCCTTTCCATGTTCCAAAAAGATGCTCCATACTTGAATGAACAGAGGGATCAATGTGCCTATATGCCTTGCAAAATACCTAATATAGAAAAGATATTTGACCATTACCAAGTAATAACAAGTGAAACAACAATATAGACATTGCTGCAATTTGATCTGCAAAGAGTTACCAAAGATTGTTGATTCATCCAACAAAGGTTCCAAAATTTAGGGCAGTAGCAATCCTAGTGAAAAAGGTTGTCAAGTAATGACACTACATGAACTGTATAACACAGCACACTCGAGTGTAGGATATCCTAGAAGCATCTCAAGTAAATAGATTCCATTACAGGAATTAAAAATCTTACCTCGGGCAGTCTGGCAGCAAAGTATTTTATGTAATCCCTCCCAATATTCTTTACAATGCTGTCTAGAAGATAAAGTGATGGCAGCTTTTGATCACTAGGTACCTGCAAGTTGGTTCATGATTAAATAACCTCAATAGCATAAAGTTTAGCCTCCAAGGGAGAACCATAACAGAAAAATGAACAAGAATCATATTTGCACACGATACCAAACTAAGAACAACACAGCTGCATTTAAAATCATATCATTTTTTCTTTCTTCTAAAAGTTTAGGAGCAACCTGAAACAATTTGAGCACCTCTTTAAACTTAGTATTAAAAGATGACAACAAGTGAAGGCTTCACATCAACTGCCATCAGTATCATGACCATAGATCTGAAACCATCCATAGTACTTCAAGAAACAACCTTCAAATTAAACTAGAATTTTTAGAACAGACAAACTTCCAACCATTTACGAAGATTACATTCCGTCAGCTGAATTGTAGAACTTGATGCATCTTCAATTAGGTTGTGAAACAGCAGGATGCAATACGTTCAATTGGCAACTCTCAGACCAGAACTTGACTTTGTATTAGCTTTCAGATAACATGTCCTGAATTCCACCACCCTCAAGCAAAACAAGGCAAAAGAGAGACGAAAGCTTCGCTCATCTTTTTTTTTGGTCCGATAAAATTACAATTTGGAGATTATAAGCATCTATTAAAATCAAATTGGCAGCTTCAATCACATACTGGATTTACAGAAACAGCCGCACAAATACAAGGACCAGCTAAGAAACAACGAAACAATAAATTGATTTGGCTCCATAAAAAGTGAATTGATTGGTGAAAGGTCCTTTTTAGTTGGTATCATCTCTCTTTAATTGTAAGACTTCAGGGAATCAGAACCAATACCCCAAGTTTGGACGATATTCATGGAAAATTCAATGAAATTGATCTCTTAAAAAAAAAAGAACTAAATAAGCAAACAAAACAGTAGATACACGCATGTGATGCTTGATCACAAAATATTTTTCATTGAGTTGAAGTTACAGTATAAACATCTACTATTTACAAACTTAAAAATTGTAACACCACAAAGTTGGGAGCTAAAACCAACAATAGAAATCTAAGACTGAGTTCACCTCAAGAATATTAGCGCAGACAGTAGCAGCAATTGCTTTAGCGGCATGCTGATTCTCGCCGGCGATTATAGTCAAATTCGTGATTATAGGCTTCGAATTAAACGTCAGCTCTGCCAACGCCGTCTTGTACTGGCTCACCAGCTCCTGGTACGGCGTCGGCTGTGGATGGTACGCAGCAGCGCTTCCTCGGCTGAAATCGTTGCTCTCGGAGTCTCTATCAGTGGACGCAACGCTATACCTAGGCTGCGGAGGAAGCGACGGTCTGGGAGCGAATGGACGACCGTTAGGGTTTGGTTGGTCACCGGTGAAACGGGGTTTCTTGAGACCTGGTTCTCGCGATCTGTCGAAAGATCTACGCGCACTCTCCATTTCCATTACCAGGAGAATATTAAAGAATTGTAAGCAAAACCCTAACCCTAAATCGTTTTCCTCATATGCAATCGTTGATAGTACAAGTGAATCATCGTCAGACAAAGATTGAAAATCTAAACTAATGATGAGGATAAATAAACAGGAAAGAGTTACACAAAGAAGGCCTCGAGATTGGAATTACAGAAAAAAGATAATATGAAATGGAAAATTGACAAAAGTTTGTGGGAGTAGAGAAAGGGAGTGACAGGCGAGACTGGAGATTAAGATATAGGGATGTAGATTGTAGAGAGCAGAAGCTGGCTAGTTCGTCGTTTGTGGTCCTGTTTGGCAATGGCTAGTTTGTTAGTTATAGTCCTGTTGGGCAATTAGCTAAATGTATTTAACTGTTAGTTGTAATAGTTGATTATATCAACTGATTTGATGAGTAGATTATATTAGCTATTTGTTAAAGATATTTAGTCAAATTAGCTATTTAGTATTAACTGTTTATGTGTAAAATGACTTATTATGACATAACTTTTAAAAAAATTATAACGATATGAATATTATATATTTTAGTATTTAGATATTTAATTTTACAAAATTAAGTTTATAACTCTAATAAAAAACATAGAACATATAATGATGATGATAATAATAATAATAATAATAATAATAATAATAATAATACATCCAAACATCAAATAGAAGAATCCAAATGACGTTCAACAATACAATTCAAATAGAGCAAAAGAAATGAATATCATCATTTAAAACAAAGGTTTATAATAATTTAAAAACAATGTCTAACTGTCATTAAACTAGAAACAATATTATCACAAATAGTTGTCATCTTTCGAGTTATTTGTTCTTCAACGCCTTCTTGCGTAGAGTTAACTTCAACATCTTGAAATATATCTCGAGGTATAAATTCATGATCTTGATTGATAATGTTAAAAGTTGGGTTGCCAATTATACTTCTTCTAATATAATTATGCAACGCAAAAGCTGCACAAATTATTCTATTTTGATCCATCAATGAATACTTAGGCATTTTCTCCGATATCCTCCATTGAGCCTTAAGAACACTGAAAGCCTTTTCAATACAACTTCTCAATGATGAATGAGCTCGATTAAAAACTTCTTAAGATCTTCTTGGTTTGCACCACGAAACTCTGATTGATGATACCATGTCTTTAGGTAAGGTGTTAAATATCCTTCTTTTTCCGGATAGTCTTTGTCAACCAAGTAAAAAGTCTAAATCATGATGACATCATAAAAAGTCATAATTGTTATAAATGACATCATAAAAAGTCTAAATCATGAATAGTAACTCCTACAAATCTTAAAATTACCTATCAGTGGTTTTGGAAATTTAAATCTCGGATTATCAATTGTATCAAGATAAATACGAGAATCATATGTTGATTCCTCCCAACCCGCTAAAACATACGTAAATAGTAAGTTAAAGTCACATGCTGCCAATATATTTGTAGTTGTTATTCCTTTTCGTCCTCTATATCTCATTTGATCCTCTTCTACAACAACGACTGCTATATGTGCACCATCAATAGCTCTAATGCAATCCTAATATAAAACAATAATCATAAGATGATAAAACAATAATTTTCAATGAAAACTATAATGAAAGGGGGGGGGGGGGTAAGAACGTATTGAAGTACCTTAAAATGTGGCATATATCTAGCATTATTGGCAATTTGTTGTGGGATCTCCTTGAATTTGGAATCATTTGGTATAAGTAAATCCCTTGAAAATCTATCCATGGTACTCAAAACTTCTTTAAAAACTCTACTCACAGCTTTACTTGAAAGCGCTCTTAGGTATCTCTATTAGGGGAATCTTTTACTTAGAACATACATGAATAAACCGACTTTCTCCAAAATAGACATCATATCGGAAGGTCTCAAACCATAATTGTTTTTCAAAACTATACATAATTGACAAAATGTATTTTGATTTATCTTAAATGTATTAAAACACTGTTTTTCATGACCATTCAATAATTCATTCGTCCATAGTTCTCTCGTTTGATAGGAAGTCATGCATGATTCCTTGTATATGTAATTAAAAAAATACACACCCATATAACCCGCTACACAAGCGACCGAATCCCAAAACTCAATTTCATTGTCCAAAATTTGCTTAATTTACAGAAGTTGCATAATTTGCATAACATTATCATTCATACCTACAAATCAACAAGTAAAATTATATTCTAAATAAACATAACACTAATATGACTAAATAAAAAGAAATAAATAATATAACACGTAATAAAATTATAGATTACCAATAAGATAATATAGTATAATAAAATAAGATAACCAAGTTCATAACGTCTTAAAACATACCATGTTAACATAAATGCACAAAAATTTCTAAAAAAAAACATAAGTGCACAAATAATAAAAACAATAAACTAAACATAGTAATGTATAGGTAGAAACTATGTTTAATATTTTTTATGTTTGTCATACTCATACATAAACTTTATGTATTCAACTCTCTTTATATCATCTGGTAAACTGAAAAAAATGCCCCTTTTTTGCAGATCTTCTATCAACAAGCAAGCAAAGTAAAATTCAAGAGTACCGGTCGCTAAATTAGGCAAAATACATTGTTTTTTCAAAGCATTCGTAACATTATAATGTGATGCACCTGCACCAGTACTTTGTGATACACCAATATTCATCGTGTTCAAAATTTTCGTAATAGAAATATTCATCTCCATTGTTGCACTCTGTTTCTCTTAAATCAATTGCATCATATCGTAGTTTTTGCACTCTTGTTGCTTTGTGAACTTTCATTCTCCAAAACCCTTTTGCATCTTCTTCTCTCACTCCCTTCATCATATGAAGCTTGAGGGATAGCAATAAAAGTAGATGTAAAGGTCGGGGTGGTTTCTCTCCACACCTCTTCCCAGTCACCAGTCACTTGATAATTGTTTAGGCCACTAGTCTCATCTATATTCTCATGATCATAATAACCTGACAATTGATGATGAAAATTATGGCTATCAGGTGGAGAAGGAACATATACTTCCTCAACTTCTCGTTGTTCTTATAGAGGGTCAACCACAGGACAAAATGTAACTTCTCCTCTAACCAAACATCCAAAGAGTTTATCCAACTTACATTCAAGCTCAGGTTCAAGCCCTTCATCTTTAAATGTTTTAAATATGTTGTTCTCCTACATAAAAATAATTAACTTGTATTTAACTATTTATTTAGCATTAAAGGAAAGGAAAATAACCTAAAATGGGCTAACCTTAATCTTCAAAGTCCACCACTCCTCACTAGCAGCAATTGTTCCTTTGTCATAGCCTCATACTAATCACGTTTCTTTCCTATTCAACTGTTTCCAAAGACTTCATCTTGTTCTCATCCAGTCAAAGTTATTTGTTTACTTTTTATTAAAATTATCTGGTTTCCCAACATAGGGTTAGGCTGGGGTCAGGACAGGTAGCCTGTAGCGTCCCGTTACCCATGTTAGGGCTAGAATTGAGATTTCTATGATTTTGTGAGAAATTAGAAAATTGCATTTTTCACGCATCATATTTGTAACATGCCCATTGTGCACATTTATATGATTGTACATGCATTCATGACATTTTTCGGGTACAATTGAGTTGATAATTGTGATTAAAATGTGTTTAGACAAATTCGGGATTTATTTATGTGATTTGTGGAATTTTAGGAAATTTTGTGAAAAACATTGATTTTTGTACCAATTATGAGATGACATGTGGCAACTCTTAATGTGGGACAAGTGGTTATGCTAGGTAGATGACAAGTGGCCTAT
>JANZLX010000005.1:36087744-36111477 GCA_025531955.1 Erythroxylum orinocense
ATGAAAAGGGATGGTTGGTTCGTACATAGGACTGATAATAAGAATAAGAATGAATATAGTAAAAAATGATAATGAATATTATCATTATAATTATAATGGTTGATTAAGAAAAGTAAATGATTACCATTACTATTGATAGTAGGTGGTTTATAAAAATATTAAAAAATAAAAATTTATTATAATTAATTTATTTATTATATTTTAATTAATTATATTTTAATTAATTAATTACAATATAATTATTAATTAATTAATGAATTATATTTTAATTAATTATATTGTAACTAATTAATAATATTTTAATTAATAAATAAAATATATTTTAATTAATTATATTGTAATTAATTAATAATATTATACCTATCAAAGAAGCACACCCTCAAAAACAATTAATAGCAGTAGCTTTCAAATTTTCGGAATTGAATTCCAGAGGTGGATAAATTTTATTTGTGTAAACAGTGACTTGAATTCCTCAGCGCACAAGCCGAGTCTGCTACCTATGGAGTTTTTGCTTGAATGCAAGAGAATTGGAGAAAACACATCCTATAATTCTCAAACTCGCAAAGTAGGTGGTAATATTTCTCGTAAATTGGCAAATATCATAAAGATAGTTGGGTATTTCAGTTATAATATTGTGAACCGAACATATAAAATCAAGTTACAATTTATCACTAAGTAAGGAATGCTTTTTGCTAAACTAGATATACCATTTTACTATAGCAACATGACACTAATTTACTTAATAAGAATACCATATTACTAACTCCAACTCCAAGAGTAAGCTAGCTGTTTGCATGAAGGGGTTGGATATTCAACAATTCCCCGCATATCCAAGTGAAGCGAGCAAACCCAAACAAAACTGGTGGCAGGCTTAAACTCGTGATCATAAAGCTGAGTCGAGCCTTTGCTCGCTCCAGAAAATAAACAATTTGCAATTGCCAAGCGTATAAGGAACAAGATCCCCAGAAAAGTTGTTGTAGAAAACTCAATGATGGCATAATAAACAGTTATCATTACTATATTCCCAAAATGAGAGTTCATGAAACATTGTGCAGATGAGTCTTAAACAATGCCTTTTTCCGCTCTCTGTCTATTTTCATAGCCCTTTTTTTAAATTTACTTGTTAAACATCAAGAAACGTAAGATGGAGATGCAAGGAGATGCGTCCTCGAGATTTGCAGTGGAAAGAAAAAGAATGGAACAGTTGCATGATGAAGAAAAAATGCCAACGATTTCATTGAGCTAATTTTAAGTTACAAATTTTACATACAAAATTATGAAACAGATTTATACAGACTTCCCATTAAGGAAGCCGGTGTTACAGGCAAAAGCAAATGTATTTAAGGCATCGATGTAGTTCCTCTGGCAGAGCTAAAAACACAAAATTCTCGAGTTTCGAGATGACAGACATGTACATCAATGATTCTGCGGCCAAGTAAATTAATCAAAATATCAGGACAGTTGATCAAAGCAGACTTCAATGAAGAATTATTTTAAACCCATCAGACCAGATTTGCAACTCATATAATGACTGCAGAGAGCATTCATTTCTCTTTTAAGGAATAGTTGACGCTCACTGATTGCTAGTACATCAGCGAGCTTTGTGCTTAAGTGCATCTGCCAGAAGTCTTATGAGAGTGACTCGACCTAAATATATGGTTTATCAAACCGGGATGGGTAGATCAGAGTTGAAGAATATGGCGCACCTGAGACTATCTAGGCGGTGCTATCCTTGCCAGATATTGAATCGCAAAAGAATGCTGTATTATGTGCATAAATAAGACCTGTGGTGTTCCACCCTTCACGCAAGTGATGGCATATCAGCAGGGCCAGGATGGGGTGCAAGGGATTTAATCAAAGACTTCAGAGATTCCATGATATTAGCAAAGGAGGGACGTTTCCAAGGCTCACTGCAGGAAAACCATTTGTATTGAGACAGTATAAAAATTAAATAACAATAATAACAAACAAATAACCACCAGGCATTCTGGCTTAACGAGAGATGAGGATTAAAACCAAAACTAGAACTTCGAACTCACTTTGCCCAGCAAGCTTCAATAAGGGCGGCCACTTGAGGATTTAAATTTTTTGGAATCTCAAGCCTTTTTCCCTTGAAACCAACAGCAGCTACAACCTACAAGGCAGGCATCATATCCATAAATTTCCAGCTGTAAATGCAGAAAGAGAAAGCACCAAAATGATTACAAATCAAAAAGTGCAAACAAAATGGAAGATTATTATTTTGGAACAACTCTCCCAGCAGGTAGACTGCAAGTTGGGAATTGCTGGGAAGTTTCCATGTCTAGCTATGGTAAACCTGGGATGTCTAAATAGTCAGTAAGTGAAGCTACTTAACTTTCACGGATATCCATTACTATGCCCTGCGCTTGGGCCCCTAGTCAGCCAATTGCTGAGGTATATCATAACAGACAATCAAGGACGAAAAAAGGTTACAAGATAGGGTATGCATCAAATAGCCAGTCAACAAAAAGGACTAATCTGTTCTCTACTTATTAAAAGAGTCAAACTGGCAGATATATTATTTTACTGATCTCGTGGTATGCCCAAAATATCAATTATTCACTATCAAATTGCTAGACTTCCTCAATTATGCTTCCCAAACAACATAAATAAGAAGTCAACTCAGAATAAGACTACATTAAGATTGTATGATGTCAGAAGTAATTAACAACTCCAGAACACAAACCTGTGCTGGATTTAAATTGCTCCAGGGCTGTTGCAGTGTTACAATCTCCCACAAGATGACACCAAAGCTGTATACATCTGATTTCTCATTTGACGGTTCATCACGGAGAACTTCTGGTGCCATCCACTCAGGCTAATAGATGGGACAAATGAACATAAGATCATAATATCAGAATAGCATGTTCATAACAACTTAAAACAAAGAATTATATGACAGTAAATAAGTTCAGCATCACTTACCGTCCCAGCTGCAGACTTTGATGACAGGAATGTATTTGCTTTTAATCGAGAAAGGCCAAAATCACAAACCTGATCAGGTCAAAGAAAGTAAACAAAAGAGTTAAGTGCAATAAACAGAAAATCCTAGACATATTGCATAATTAATATCAGCACTTGGTTCAACATCAAAACTCTACACATCACAAAATTCAAACAGCACAAACGTGATTATTTAGTTAAGAGATATACAAAAAGAATCGCCTTTTGGCCAAGGAACAATTCTAAACAGTAACATATCCATGGCAAGAGGAGACACTAGGAATATTATAAATTGCATAGGGCTGCATAAATAGCCATGCCAAGTTGATAATGGCAAGAAACTAATAGGGATTTGATAGGGTTTGGATGACGTCCAGGTCTCCATCCATGAGACATCTCGATAAACAACCAACTGCCTACATTGGAAAACAACTTAAGGGTGCTGCAACATCCATAGGTATACACAGGAACCTTGTAAGAAATTCTGTTTTTGGATATCTCACTCTAGATGGAGCTCCATTTTAATCCCAAGACTTCACTTCTGAAGCATCAAACAATCATTAAACAGGCCATGAAAGAGATCTATAACGAGCCAAATTGGAGTCAACTGTCTAACCTTTACTGTGTATTTCCTGTCAACCAAAAGATTTGGAGACTTTAAATCTCTATGTACAATAGGAGGATTTCGTTTGTGAAGATAATTCATGCCTTTTGCCTGTGAGAGTTCAAAGCACCTTGATTAGTTTTGAAAGATACGACAAAAAGCTCTTGGCAAGCTAAAATCAAAGCAAAGGTAGTGACCATATAAGCAAAAATGCATACCACATCATAAGCCATATTCATACGACGTCTTTCATCTAACCCCTCTCTTGGACCAGACTTATGCAACAGCCTAAACAAGCTACCTCTGAATGACAAACCACAGATTTAATCAAACCACAAAAGTAAAAAGTTTTTAAATATCTAGCAAAAAAAATTGGAAGATGGGGATTCTCTCTAAACTCCATGCTTGAGAGAAACAGAACAAAAGGAATGTCACAAGGGAAAGAACCCACAACCTTGATAAATATTCTGTCACTATGGACAAATTTGGGGGCTGCGTTACTGCACCCATGAAAAGAACAATATTTGGATGCCGAACACGCTTCATTATTGCAACCTAACAAGCAAAAGAAACAACTATACATATAAGATTAAAAAGCAAGGTGTTGTCCAAAGTTCATGTGAAATTTTATCGAACTCACAGCAAACACTCACCTCTCTCAAAAATTCTTTGAACCGGTCTGGATGAAACTCTTGCTCCATGAGGATTTTCACAGCAACTTCCTGTGGTTAAGATTATTATCCACAAAAGAATAAGGATAAGGAGGTTGAAGAAGAGGAAGAGGCAGTACAAAGAACATTGTAACTCAATTAATCAGTTAAAACACCTTGAGAAAACTTAAAACATACTTAAGTTAATTGTACTGGAAGCTAAAATAACACTATTTACTATTATAAAACTCAACAATAAGACAGTGATAGATCATACAAAAGAATGACCAAACATAAAAGACTTCTATGCAAAAAATAGAACCAAATTTCACTCTCATAAAACCAACAAATCCCCAGAAAAACCCATAATATGTCTACTAATCACGTATAGTTGCTGCCATTCTAGCAATTAGGATTATAGTACCAAACATTAAGACCTATATTCAATAAAACTAGTCACAACCTGTTAGTGGGCAGGTCAAGTTGCAAACAAATGGTAAACACGGCGCTCTAAACATTCAGAATCTCCCAGGCCAGATTAAGGAAATTTCTTGAACATGATTCATCTATAGTGCACTATGGTAAATAATGGATTGACACGTCAATTCAGTGACATAGACTTCACCGTCATATCTCCTTGACAGGCAATTTTCACCACTAAATGCACAATCACAAGTTCCATAAGTTTTAGCATTTATTGTTAAATTTCACAATCAAAGCAAAAAGGAAACAAAGAGATGTGTGACATGTCTTCAAAGACAATGTTTATGATAAGAGAGAGGCAGCTTACCGAGCCATGCCATTCAGCACGGTGGACTGTTCCAAAGGAACCTAACAAGAAAAACCAATTCAATGTCAATCACCATGCCACAAGGAACAACTATTAGCTAATATATAGCCAGTAGGCATTACTGTTTCTCTCAAAGAACTGGCATAAATACCAGAAATACTCTACCTGCTCCAATTCTCTCTTTCAAAACAAGATCACTCCAAGGGATGTCCAAATCTTCTACATCAAGTGAAAGTTCTTTACTTTGTTTACTAGATACCAATTGACTACCGTCAGAGAACCTCGAATCTTTACTAGTATTCACCATCTCGTATGATAAAAGTGGTTGGACGTGCCTGTGCCCAGTGGATGGGATATGCTTTGCAGGGATTGGGTCTTTGGTCACGCTTATTGTTCGTTTAGCATTATGTGAAGGATTATATGGTTTGGAAAGTTGGGAATCTCTTTCTTGTTGAACAATATTACTTCTTTCATTGCCCGCCAGGTCAACTGGTTGAGAATACCTAGAAATTCCAGAACCTTCTTCAGTAACAGCACCTGGAAATACACAACAAACCAGCAGTTATTATTGAAATCTTACATGACAAATAGCCTAAACACCTGAAGAGATGAAGTAAAAGATTGAAACAAGAAATCCAACAAATTGCATATATAACATTAGAGTTTTCTTGCATGGAATGAGCGAGGAAAAAAACTTTTTAACACTTGCACTACTACATCAGTCTTCTCTACCAATGTGAGCCATGATCTAATTAATTCATTATTTTAAGCATTCGAAAATAAAAGAAGCATCAATCTTCTTCACAATCCAAATGCATAACAAGAACAAAGGGACCAAACTGCAATAAAGCAAATCTTGAGTTTCAACTGGCATGTCAGCTGTTATTAAATATGACAACTTGTGGAGACAACTGAAAGGTCAACAGTTGAGACCTTGAAATGTGAGTCACACTAAAATCCGATAGAGTGGGGTGGGGGTTCTTCTAGAGCATTGCACTTGCTATGAATTGCCAAATGAGGTACTTCCAATGTGGCAAGATCAAAAAGAAATCAAATACCCGACGCGATACAGCTAGAAATATGTATGAAGCTTGTCTATTTTAGTTCTCTTTCTTATACTTCGGTTTGTAATGTCAATCTATAGCATTCTGAAACAAACATTTCAACCCATCAGTTGCAGAAGGTTTAACAAATTCCAGAAACAGTAAAGGAGTTAGTATCATTGAAATAGAAGCAAGGAGATGGATTGGAATGCGAAGAATCAATTAAAAGAGGACTCAACTTTCAATGCCATGTTTGGAACATGTGAAACTAGAAACAATGTAGGCACCAGCAACAACAAAGCATACACAGAAGCAGAAGATAAAGACAATAAATAGAAGAAGAATTAACGAGAGGCAAGTCAAAGGAGTCACGTGGGTTGGCCTGTCGATGCATTACCTGTTGAAGTATTATCAAAGACAAGATTGAGTGACTGACAGTCCGAAAAATACTGTTTGGCCATTGACCTGTAATCAACGGTAGGTTCAGCTGATTTCATTCGGGGATAGCGCAATGGTGAACAAATTGAGATGGAAGAAGGACCATTGAGCGAGGAGTCGGGCTCGCATAAACAGCCTGGCTTCCCTACTAAGTCAATTAGATATTCTCTGGAATGGGAGAAACACACTTTGTAAGATGTCTTTGATAGATTCTGGCTACAAGAATCAAACAACTAGAGACGACTGGTACAGTTCGAATTACAATATAGTGCACTGGGAAAACAATTAAATAAAAAAATGTATTACCGAGAGTCTAAATGTTGAAAGAATTTTTATTTTTTAGCTCCCTACAAAAGCTATCAAGACACATGTTCAACAAATGTAACATTTACCTGCTACTGCTACACACTTTAAACAAATTTTTAGTTGATCAAGAGCACAGTGACTTTCAAATTCAAAATGATGCTACAGCTTAAGTATTTGGGAAATCCAAACACAACCGTATCAGCGCTTTGGTAAACATTGGATTGAAGACAACAATATCCAGAGTTGAAAAGTAAACAGTATCGCTCTGCTTCTCAGATAGACTACTAAACAACATTTGAACATTTGTTTCAATTCTTACATATATAACCAACAGATATCATAAAAGCTAATGAATACCTTTCAAGACCAAAACGTACAAGACATGAGGTAGCATCATCTCTTCTGCAATATCTGCACCCCTTTGCGATTCGACAAGGTAGATCAATGATATCAGCTAGAACCTAGACAAGATCACACAGTTCACCATTAACTCTCTTTTCTTCCTAGGAAGAAAAAGATAAGACAGAGTATCGAATCTGGTTAAGCTATTAAAAGAAATCTGTTACACTCTTGGCATACTCAAAATACTAGGATTCACCCAAAAGTTTAAACAGCAAAGCAGAAAACCAATTAGGAATTACAAATCACCAAGATAGAATCTACCTTAAATAGTAAACATCGATGTCTACATAAGCCAATGGAAACGCTGCCTATAGGGACCACAACAGATCCTAAACAATCTTTTACATCATGACTACGTTCCCTCCAGATCAACAGTAAATCTTCTTCCACAGAAGCTGATCCCCTTATGGTAACAACAAAAAAATATGATAAACAAAGTATTATATATCAATTGCAATATAAAAACCACTTCAACCTCCTCCAATATGAATATTACTTACCCCATGCAATTGCATACAAGCTTTGCCAGCTGATCAACTACCTCTTTTGGTGTACTACAGCTGGAAGAAATGTTACGAACTCTAGTTTGAAGTTCCTTCAAGCCTGGATCACTATGTTGATCAATCAAAACCACTTCCAGTGAAGAACCATCACTCGGATTCACAGATTTCAGAGACTCTATCGATGGGATGCGACCATTCTCTTGTAGATCAGTGCACACCGTCCACACATATGGATCCATTCCATGAATTAGGTAAAAACCATCAGGAATTTTGTCAAAGTATGACAAGCAACCATTCACCTGATGCATGTTGAGTATATGAGACAAATTAAGGACTCCAGAAGAAAACAATGTTAACATGAGAACATGCAACCCCCTCTAACCTAAAAACAGAGAATACATAAAAAGGTACACTGATTTGACAATAAAATCTAAAATCAACAACTTGCAAACCCAATCATGAGCCCAAAACGTTTTCCTACCAAATCCTATGATTTTTGCTGACTTAAAAATAATGTGTTGTTGGTATCCACACTTTAAACAGTTGAAGGATCGAAAAAAACCTGGCTGAATCAAATGAATTTCCCCGGCCATGAAACTTTTTGAAACAATCCTTTGGTCTTTTGTAACACCATTACAACCTGACTTTCATATTTTCTACCCAAGTCATGGGAATTTTAAGTGCAATTAGTTCCACAGATCACAATGTCAATGAAGAGGAGCTAAAGACCCAAGGTAGAATATTACATCATCTCCAGTTCCCTGTGCCAATTGTTTAATAAAGAATAACATTACTTGTGGACCCATTGGTTTCTTCCACCCATCCCTTTATTGTCTCAACAATCTAAGGCCTTCCACTTATAAATTTGCCTCTTATCTCTCTATTCAAAGCATTGTGCATGACAGCACTTGTCATTATAGAACTATGCTAAGAACCAGATCGAAAGAGAGACCGTACTTGGTTGCTAATATAGTATGCTACCATGACAAGGATTTGATGTAAATAAAGGTAATTAAACAGAAATGGGAAAAATCACAGTAATGTCCTAACTTAACTATGCTATTATTTATGCGGGCTTCTCAAGAAAAAGAAAGGTAGAAATAATATGGATAAAAGTTCTTAACATGAGCAATTAACTCTATATTCAGTAATAAGGATCATAAGGATGAGAAAGGAGGGCATGGGCCTTTCTTTCCTACATAAGAAATTTTGCTATACAATTTTCATCAAAACTATTAGCAAAACAACCACATAATTTCAACAGCAACAAATGTGAAGTCAACAAAAGTAAATTCCTCAAAAAGATACCAGTTGGTACATTCAATTCCTGTTATACCAGTATCGCCACTAGTAATGATCATCTAGAGAAACAGTTTTACTATGCATAAGCACTGTCACGTATTTCTTAGAGATGAATAATAAGACAGCAAAGTTGAACAAGTACTAAAATTTTGCCAAGTCCATCAATTTCAATCATCATACTACCAACAAAATTACAGCGGACATTCCTCCACAAACTATGACAACAACTTTGCAAGTAAAGTTGGACGCATGTTGTTCTCCGCCTCAATTAAAACGCATACATGTGGAAGCCAGGAACCAGAAAGTATGGAAGTGAACATCAATAATTATTACCGTCGTCAAAATAAGCATATTAAGCCTGTCAAGTGAATTCATATGCCAGTATCATAAGTAATTCATATTCAAGGATTTAAAATTAACTTGTCGCAACACGTCTACCTCTACACCATATAGCTATGACAATCGGCGAACTTGGATTTCTTTTAGACACACGCACGTAGTCAAAAGCATAAATAACACGACGATAATGCCAAGTACGAAAATTAGAAATAATAATCGCACCCAAAATCTATGAGACACGGCCTCCGAAGAATTAGAGCTGGAGGAGCGCAGCGCAGATTCATCAGGAACCGGATCCAGAAAATTCGGATCATCAGCACAAGTTGCTTCGGACGACAAGCGCAACGCCAAAGCCAGTTGCAACTGATAACTCTCCTCCGTCTGCTGCGCCCAGCTCTTTCCAGAAGAACCCGTCCCCGAAAACGCCGTACTATCCCCCGCCCTGGCCCTAATCAAATTGCCGTCCTCATGCATGTAACAGCCGAACGCTTCAATCTCATTTCCTCCGGCCGTTGACAGAGTGGGAGGATAATACTCTCCAGACAACGAGCTCTCTCCAAAGCTACTCCCACTCGATTGCCGTTGCAATCCGATCGGCGACGAGTATAAGTTCAAGTTCCCAATCCGAGAGTTACTAGACTGTTGATTCGGCCTATGATCGGACTCCCAATCAAAGCCTCTCTCTGACTTGAGCTTACTATTCTTTGACTCGCCCGAAATGGACGATTCATAGTACTGCGGCGGGTCTAACTGTTCGTCAGGGAACTGACTGAGAAGCTTGTAGTTGGATCTCCGCCCAGGCATTTCCATGTGAGATCTCCGATTTGAAGACTTTTGCTCTTAGCTAAAAACGAAGCGTAAAAACCCTAGAAGAACCGCCATTAAAATAGAGAGAGAGGAGAATACGGAGGTCTGGTAAAGGTGAGCTGAACCTGATGGAATGAGTCTCTCTCTAGAATTGTTTTTCCTCTTTTTTTCTTTCTTCCTCTCTAGAATTCTATTGTCGGAGAGCGAAAGCGGTGCGGTTTTATTCGGTGGCGTAATCGTAATATCAAACAGAATTCCTCCTTTTGATTTTTTTCTTTTAATTAAAGTTTTTGGGAAATGGTTACTTTACTCCGCTATTCGTTCACACATTAATTGCCCAAGGCTTATTGGGTTTGCTGGGCAGTGAGTGACTGCTACGTTTCCTGAAATTTCTGAGTCTGCTGTTGTTGTTTGGCAGATTCAATAGAGTAAACGGTCCAATCCTTGCTTCTTAACCTTTTAAAAATATACACATTTTTGGATTATTCATGACGTCAGAACATCTTGAGCCTTCTTAAATTTCCAACAATCTTTTGCACTTTTGGTATTAATTAATAATTTTAGTCAATAACATTAACCTCTCCAAAGCAATGGAAAATAAATGGAATACCCGCACAAAAATATTATTCTCTTTTTTTTTTTCAACTGAAGTTTCCAATTTGGAAGTCGACAAATTATACTCTTAAAAACTCGTGCCTTGGAAAATACCAAGTTGGCTCCCCAAGGGAACAACTTGTGTACTGCGGTGCCTTATTAGAAAACAAGTTGAGTGGCCACTGGCGTTCCATTGTCAGAATTTAACATTATTGCCTAGCGAGAGTTCATTATTAGATCTAAAAACTAAAGTCGCCAGCAAAGTAATTTCCTTGTAGCTACATAGTAAATACGACTAACCTTCAATACTGAAGAGTCTCACTATTGTGGTAAACTAAATACTTTATGAAGTGCTACTTTTACATTTACTCTTTCTATAATCACATTTGCATGCCATTATCAGCAAACTTGGTTGATTACACTTTCGTGATTTTCTTATTTCCTCGTATATAAATTTTTGTTATATTTAAAATTTTAAATATTAAAGATAAATTAATTAAATAACTAATTTTATTCAATTTCTTATAAAAATTGAATATGTTTTATTTAAAATAAAAAAGAAAAATTTTGTCTATAAAAATTATTTATTTAGGTAAAAAGCCACTAGCCTTTCGTATAATTTCATTAATTCTTGCATTTATCATTTTTGAGACACATAAAACTCTACGCAGATAGCTACGTACACATAAAACTCTACGCAGATAGCTACGTCATAAAAAGTGAATAAGATAGCAAGTTATGATGTAGTATATATCAAACATATTGATTTATCTTATTTACATATTAATGCTATATTAAAAATAACAAATATATTAATTTACTTTATTAAAAAAATTATATTTATAATATGATATTAACCTAAATATCTTGCTAAATTTTAAATTATTATGTAATAAACTAATAATAATAAATAAAATGATCAATTTCTTATTTTAATAACTAATTTATAGTTAAATTAATAATTGCATCTCATTACTTATATCAAAAATTTTAAATAAATATTTTATATAAAGCATAATTTACTTTTATTGGCAATTAATGATTGATTAAATTTTAATGATAATTAAAAATATATTAATTAGTTTAAAACAATTGCTGTGTAAATTTTATTATTATTGTTATTATTATAAGTAAATAAGACGGTTAACATATTACAATAATTTATAATTATGTGATAAAATTATATTAAAATAAAATAAATATTATTATATTTGTAATATAAGTAATGATATATAAATATGGTATATTAATATATTTTAAATGATAAAAATTACTAGAGAGACGAAGGAATAACTTATAACTTTTCACAAAATATAATAACTTTCTACGAGATTTTTAAATTACAATATGTTGTCAATTATAAAGGTTGGTAGCCATTTGTCTGCTAAGAATATTTAGTTGTTAAAATTATTACTATATTTGTATTTTCTAAATTTATGTATTTCAAGATATCTAAATTCAAAATATTTTTATTAAATAATTATCAAACTTCAAAATAAAATTTTAATTTTTTGGTTTTAAAATTATACCTTAATTTAATTACGGGTTAGTAATTAGTATTAAATAATTAAGTAATATATATTTAGTTAATAATATAATTAAATTACAAAAAAGATAAAACCAAGAATCAACATTAGTTTTTATGATTTTTGTAAAATATGAAAACAATAAACAAATAAAACTAAAATTAGAAATTAGAAACTTTTTACTGAACTTAAAAAAATATAAGAATAGAACTCTTAAATAAGTTGATTAATTTGTGTCATTTAAGAACATGATAATAGTTATTTAATAAATATAATGAAATACCTTATTGAAATAATATTTAATATCCATTTCAAAGTTAAAGAATTTAAATTGTATTTTATTCATTGAATTTTGTAGAAATGTTTAATAAGCAAAATAATTATTATGGTTTAATTTATATGATATTAATATTACGTATCTAATTTAATAGTATATCAATCACACTTTTTGTAAGTATTATGAAAAAAAAACCTTTACACTATTATGTTTAATAAAAACTCCTATTATGATACTCCATCAAATTCAAATTCCTTCTTATAACGTGACAATGCACTAGAACGGCATTTTTTATTAAGGAAGCTTGTAAAAGGAAAATGAGCAGGAATAAGATGTGAAGGATGATGTACATTTGTAAAGATGTTAGGTAAAGTAATACACATATGTATACATATGTAGAGTGCAGCAATAGTGGACACTGACAAAAATTAATTGAGTTAAAGAGTGTGACACTAGAATATGACATACACGTACCGAATAAATGAACCTAAATGACGAGACACAAAGGCTTACATATTTGACAATTGTTGCTTGTATTCATATTTGACCGTTTATATAATCACAACAATAATAACAATCTGTCATTAAAAATCTCAATGATATGCAGAATTTGAGAAAGTTCAAAAATATATAGTTTTATCCTTATTTAATAGAGATGTTCTTTTTGATAGATCTATAAAAAAAAGTTTTCTGAAAAGTGGTTGGAAGAAATCAATAGACAAATACGTAAATAATAATTGCATAAAATAAACATAAAAGTATTAAATAAATAATCAAACAAGAAAAAATAAGAAAAAAATAAACAAACAACTAAAAATGAAATCAATAAATAAAATAATCGAAGGAACAATTGCATAAACAAACATTTTAAAGCTAATAATAAGACACGAGAATCAAACGGCAAGGTTCAAAAGGCCTATGAAAAGAGAAGAACCTCTTTATATAGGATATTCTAATTATATTCTAATTTGTCAAAGTTTTTTATTGAGGGTTAAGTCCTTGGTAAGCTCTAGTAGGATATATTTTTCCTTATCACAACCATCTAATTCTTGCTAGCTCTTCCTCTTCTTCTTTTACAATCCTCGAGAATAATCTTCTTGCATCTTTTTATTGAGGCGTCAAGATATCTTCTCTTAAAATGTCTGAATCATCCAAGCTTTTCTATCTCATTTTATTATCGATATTAGCCACCCAAACTTGTCTTTTTCCACTTCATTTTTTACTTTATATCTTTTTGTAAGGTTACATGTACAACAGAGCATCCTTATCTCCGCTGCTATTAACTTATGATTTTGTGCCTGCTTAACAAGCCAATACTCTACCCTATAGAGCATGATCAAGTTAATTGCTAAACAATTAAATTTACCTTCTAATTTGATTGGTATATTTTTGTCACATAAAACTCATGAGACACTCCTTTATTTTAGTTACTTTAATTTGATACGGTGAATTATATCATCATCTATCTCTCTACCACTTTGGATAGTGAATCTAAGGTAATAATTATATAACAAATATTGATCTCTAGATTGGATGCAACCCTGTAGCCCGAAAAGTAACGCTCTAAATACTTTGTCTTAATCCTCCTCATTTTAAAGCCCTTAAACTCTAATGTGTCCCTCTAAAGTTCTAGAATGACATCAATACCCTATTTTGTATTTTGTTTGGTCAACTAAAATAATATCATCAGCAAACAACATACACCAAGGCAAGTCTAATTGTATATTCTTGGTAAGCTCAACCATAACTACTGTAAATAAGAAGATGCTCAACAAGGAACCTTGCTTAAACTTGATATAATAGAAAAATATTTTGTATCTCCACATATAATCCTTACTCTAGTCTTAGCACCTTCTTTCATATCACTAATAACATGTATATAAGCAACAGGAAATCCTTTAACTTCTAAACATGTATAGCAGTTTAATAAAAACCATTAACTACCCTTCATATTCATAAGCATAAATAAAAAATCTCAAATCTTTCAAGTACCCAGTAAGCCATAAAGCCTACATAATAAAGTGTTGAATTTTGGTGAAGTACACGAGGTATTTTGAAAAGAAAACTAAAGGATCATCAGTCAACCCTTAATGAATTATTGGGAAAGCAACTTGGCGATCTCATAGGTCCTAATTTTATCTTTGCCTATAAGCAAAGACTTTATTTTCCCCTTAGTAAGAAAGTTTTTTTGTATTACACAAAGGCTCTGCAAGATGAACAAGTTATTATTTGAGTCAATTAATAAAATATATTGAAAGAATGAAATAGGAGAAGAAGCAAGCCTCCCAATTGTTGAGTTTGACGAACTTAGCAAAGAGTTTTGAGAGATCAAAGTGAGGGGGAGGTAATCGAGGAATTTATCCATGATAGAGGAAGGAGATGGAATCTGATTCTATTTCAATTGGGGATCCACTATGCTCCCTAAAGGTGAATAAGCTAGTCTCTTCATTAACACTTTTTTCCCAAATATCCCCTATCCAATTCTTATTTCCCAATTTCTCTCACAACGATTCTCCTTTCCTGTGTATATCCTTGTCACTCCTTTCTTAAGTTTTAGTTTTATCATGTTAAAACAGACATTTGAAACACCACTTTTATGATATAGTTCTATTAATTTAGGGAGAAAGACGAAGATAAGTGTTGTGCTAAGGATTTTTGGACTATGAGTGTTGTGTTGGCGATTTACAAAGAACGGGTGTCAATTATTTTGGGTTTAATCAAAATATTATCATTATTTTTTATTTTTTAAAAAATTTAAAATAAAATATAACAAAATAAAATTAAATGACAAATGACACATCATCTGCTAGGCTAGCATATTAACTAATCTGACATGTCACGTGTTCCCAAATAATGACATCACATCTAACTAATGAAAAACTAGTAGAGTGACTAGTTTATACCTTATAGATTGAAATAAATCAAATGATCTTTAGTAGTATAGAATCTAGTGTTGAAACTATCACATAATGACTATTAGAGAAAATTAGGACAATTACAATTGGAAGAGACATGACTAATCTCATAATTCCAAAAATGTGTCAATTTGTGGAAATTGTGGTAATGATATGCTTTTATTATTCATGTTAGAGCTTGTGTTTTACTCCAACTGATGTTATTATGATTTTATGGTTAAGCATTTAATAGTTTAATACTTTATAGTGCATGGACCTTGATTTGTAACCTAAAGTACCTCTTTGAGCTTACTTAATGAATTATTTATTTATCTTTTAAAAAAACAAAGATATGAACACCTTGCCATTAGAAGAGCTCGTTGGACCACTCATTGCCTATGATATGAAAATAAATGAATTGCATAAAGAGGAAGTGGCTATAGAAAGAAGAGATTTGGTGTTTAAATTCTCTAAAAATGAGAAATTTGATGAAGAGGATATCTCTACAAGTGAAAGTGGTGTGTATGTTATAAAGCTCATCAAAGAGAAATTCAACAAGTTCTTAAAAAGGAAGAGAGACACACAATTGAAAAGGAGAAAATACTTAAAACTGCATGGGATGGCTCTATTAGTTTGGTAAAATACGGTAACAAATAATGACGAGGTGCCCTTTTCCTTAAATTCATATAATAATAATGATGACTGTATATTAATCTTTTATATGATGAATTAGTGAATCTATAAAGTCTATGAACATGAAAAGGAACAAATAATCTTCCAAATATAAAAAGATTAAAAAAACTCAAAGATGTATGAATTATTGAGAATGAGAAATTGAAATGTGATATGCATGACACAATATAATCTAAGAGCGTGTTTTTTGTTATTGTACGAGAATGGGACATTGAAGGACAAGATCATTGTCCACAAAGAATCATGATCTAAGTTTACTATAGGAAGTGAACAATTAAATAGCATGCTTGGAGCCTAAAAGAGCTTTAATGATAGACATAAATTTGGTTTCACTTATGGAAGTGCTTCATCCAATGCCAAATTAATTTTTTTAAGAGGTAAGTGTTTACATGATGAGTTTATACTTAAATCATCCTATGAATATATTGTAACTTCTAAATATTGCAAAAATCATATGCTCATCTAGCACCTTTTAGGTCCTAAACATAATGAAAATTAAATGCATTTGTATACAAGTCACATTAAAAGCCTATAGGGAATATAATTCAATGTAAGAAATAGGCACAATTTTCATCCAAGGTCATACCGAAAAAGTATGCAATATTCTTCCCTTTCATATATTCCTCTTTTTTATCAAAATAACATGAAACAAGCTCATTATCATCTTATGTCTTATAAGAAACAAAGAAGCATGACATTTGCTTAAAATCACTATAGGTCATATTTTCATAAAAATAGCATGTCGTGTGTTATATGATTTGTTAAGCCTCACTATCATACAATAGGAGCCTATAATCTCTCATTTGGCTAAAATAGAGCACTATATCATTGACATCATTCATTAAGACCTAAAATGCATATAAGTCTTTCTCACAAAGCACTAACACTTTCAGTTGTCACCTTATGAAATATTGTTTTTATTATGATTATGGATATATGCACATAAATCTATTTTTGATACAATTTTTATTAAGTATACTTGAAAGAATATGTGTTAAAAAAAGGTTTAAGAACTAACCCCTATGGATCTAAGTTTGTGTGGACACTTAGAATACTTTAATTTATTTAATTTATAGTTCAATATCAATTGACTTAAAATGAATACCAACAATTAGTATCACCTTTGTGGATGTCAAATGAGAAGCATCAATGATATCTCTAAAAATTAATTTAAAATGTCACTAAGAGCCCTCACATAAGTCAAGTAAGGAATTTGGTATTCAAAGACTAATTTTTGAACCAAGTGACAAAGAAAATGATGCAATCGTTAGCAATATATGAAAGGAAGTAACCAGTTACTTTTATATTGATAATATTTAAAAACATTTACTTGACAAGCATATTTAAAGAGAGAGAACATTGCTGAATATATTTAGGGGAGAACTATATGTTGATCTTTGAAATTCATATATAAGAATTACTCTTTTATTTTATGAATGCTTTGTATGTACTATTTGCTTATATGATAGAGTTTTTGAAAAGAGAGAAGGTATAAAGTTTTTGAAAAAGAGGAAAGGCAAGTTATCTATTTTCACCTTTTGATGTTTATAAACATATATGTTATATGTCCCTTTTAACGTTGACAAAAAAGGGCGAGAATGGTAATATTAAAACTTGATCGTTTCATAATGAATGAATTAAGGGGGTGCATATATTACATGTTGTTTTAGCATAAGGGCAACTTACCCAATATCATTTATTTTCCTAAATATCACCAAATATTTTGTCATTATTGAAAAGAGGGTGATTATTAGACCAAGTAAAATTCTAACCCATAATTTTGATAATAACAAAAATATGTTACTACTAATTTTTTATACTTTTTGATATTAGTATGTTAATATATGGAAGACTAAGTTTAATGGAAGAGTAAAATGAGGAAAGGAGACAATTAAATCAATCAAGCAATTTAAGGATAAAGAAAATAGGCAAACTAGAGCACATATGCAATTCAAGTGAAGAATCAAGAATAAGAAGGAATCAAGCGTTATAAGATTTAAGCAAATCATTATAATCATTTTTGTAATCTTATATTGGTCATTTCAAAGAAATAAGGGGATAATGCATAGATTTTGTCTTAATTGAGAGAGGATTTATTTTAATCTTTCAAAAAATCTTTTGATCTTTATATATACTTTGGATAATTTTTGAAATAGTTTTGAATCAAGTTTTTTTCAAAATAGATTATTTTGATCTTTACATGACTTAAGAAGTTTTAAAATTTTTGTTTCAAGAAGGTTGGTTGACCAATGTGGAGATATGGACAATCAATGCTAAGATTTTAGATAGAATGATCGACCAATAGAATAGTATGGTGGAGTGACTTTTAATAATATGTACTGTGGTTTTTTTTATGTTTAGTTATCTTTATATGGTAGAATTTATCTATTACTTTATGTTCTTTAAGTTTCATCCAAATTCATAGTTATTAAGTGTCTCTTTGGTTTATTTGTTCAGCTTATAGAAGTTTTATTTTTATTTTTTATCTAGATATATTGATATAATTTAAAATATTCCACTATTTTTTATTGTGAATTCATTTGATTAAGTTTGTGTTAGTTTTAGTTCACTCTTATCATGCCCTTTTTTTCATCATGTCATTCTCTCTTTGCTAACCTTTTTTGTGAACATTCTTAAAATGTATGTCTCAATTTTCTTTGAAAATACTCCTTTTATGTGATCATTTGGATTTTCATACGAGTTACTTATGTTTTAGCGGAATTTTTTATGAGTTATTGTTATTGTTATTGTTATTGTTGTTGTGTGATCATTTGGTTATTATTAAAAAAATCAGGATTAAATTATTATTTTAAATTGTATAATTGATGGTAAATGGGGTTTGTTACACAATATGCCAAAATTTGACTTGAGCTTATTGCTATCATGTGTCTTTCATAACAATTTCAACATCCTATATTTTTATCCTATTTAACAACTGCGCATACTTATATGTATAATTGTTCCATTTTTTTAATGGCAAATCAGGTTGCAAAATAAGTCCCCTTATATAAAATGCATTATTTATAAACTTATGATCTTTTGCAATTTATGTCTAATTTGAAAGATAAAATTTTGCAAATTTGTCTAAATTATAATATTTATAATAACTTAGTCTTTCTCTTTTTAAGAGGGATGGGAAGGATCAAAATCAACAAACAACAATGTCGAAGCTCTAGAAGCAATACAATACTAGAAATACTTTAGTTTAAGCCCAATAAAACATCCAAAGAATTAAGAAAGGTCAATTAATGAGTTTAAGGCCTAACTTTTTGTGATTAAAATTGTTCGTTTTGATAAACATTTTATCATATTATTCCATCAATTTTAATTTAATCACGTTTTTTTTAAAATGCATGCATAGGAGAAAAACACTTGGGCTTCATTTAGAATTAGTTCAATCTTAATTGATAACTTTAAAAATAAATTGGGTTCCCTTTCAATATACCTAATGCTTGACTGCAAGCCTTAAAAACAATTTAGAAAATTGTGAATTTCTTTCCTTTTTTTGTCTTTATTTGAGGCTAAAACTCATTTTTTGAAGAAAAAACCCAAATTTTTTTAAGAAATCTAATTCATCTTGTTTAAGCCCATTTATGTTTATTAAATAAGAATAATATTTATTTGAGCTTCTTGGTTTTGTCATCATTCACTGAATCACTTCTTATTCTCACAAAGCAGGCGTTGGAAGAGGAAGAGGTTTTTTGAAAGAATGGGGATTGAGAAAGAGAAGGAAGGTTGTGAAATAGTGAAATTGTATTGCTCCATTATGTCCTTACTAATTAATGAACAAACATAGGATTGGAAATGGGATTGGGTGTAAGGCCTCAAAATATACCTTAGTTGAAATGATACATGTTCATAAAAGTACATGTGAGATATGAGTTAAAATTGTGCTATGATTTGAATGTGAAAGGCATATGACTTGAATTTTGGCATTGATGGACTATAGTTAGTAAATTGGAATTAATTGATACCATTAGAGAATTGAGGTATTTAAATGTATAGTTGGGCTAGGAAAATTATCAAATGACAAGTTAAGTTGGTACGTAGAAATTAGAATGACTGAGCCTAAGAATTAGTGACATTTGGCATAGCTAATACATTGACATTTGACATCATCCATTGTGCGACAAATGGTTTGGAAAGAATGTGACAAATGACATTGTTAATAAAGTGACAAGCAGCCTAATTAAATTGTGACATGGCATCATTGGTAGCTTGACAAATGGTAGCTTAGCTTAAGTGCAGGACATATGTGACACATGCAAAGAAGACATATGCCTTATGGTGGGAGTGACACCTAGATGGTGATGAAGCAAGTTTTTGTTGGAAACATTTTCTGTTTTGTTCTTTCTTCATTTTGCTTCCTTTTTTCCACTGAAACCCCCATGTTCTCTCTAACTTTTGGAATTTTGCTAGAGTTTGGATTATCAACCTTTGGAAGCTTTGTAAGTTATTTCATGAAGAAATAGGTCTTGTGATTCTATGTATTATTACCTTATTGATGCTGAAAGTTGCACATTAAACTTAGGTATGTGTTGGTTGTTTGGAAGCTTGAGTTAGTTAGGTTCTTGAAGGTGAATTTGAAATTTAGTAAGGTACGGAAATTATAAACTTGGTATCCTGTTATAACATGTATGGTTTGATGTTTGAAATGGATCGAATGTGTACTAATTTAAGAAAGAATTGAGGTTAGATACATGCTGGATACTGGTTAGAAAAAGCAGTTCCACTAGACAGTTATCAGTATTTTGGCCATATCTTGACCTGTAGGTATCCAAATGGGATGAATTTAAATTCAAATTAAACTAAATACATATATCTACAACGTTCATGAAGGAGTCGAATTTGATTTCTGTCGTTAAGAGTGTCAAATTTTGGCTTGAAGTTAAGTTTATGGATTTTGTCACTGTTGAGAACAGTATGTAGTATGTTAGGTATAACTCTCAGAACCAAATTGCATTAACTTTATTTCGTTTGAAACTTAATACATGAAGGAACATTTGTTTAGAAGAACATATTATCTAAAAATGTCATTTTCTAGGTTAGAATGGCCATACAAAACTTATCCAAAAACCTATCATGTGAAAACAACTGTTTGAAGGTTTCATGTCACTTATCCTAAAATTGTGGGAAATGGTTAGGAAGGTGAAAAACATGGGGGTTTTTTACAATTGATGAACTATATAAGGTTTAGTTAATTTATTTGGTACAATAGGATTTGTTTAAGGCGTGTTTGAACTTAAATTTGGTATTCGATGTAATTGAGTAATAGTTAGTTTAATTATGCATTATTAATTAAGATGATAATGTAAAGGATGTATAGTTTAATAATGATGAATACAATGTTGAATTGCTTGGTGTGATCATGAATGAATGAGTTTCAAAGGCTTATGTATTATGAACTGGATATGGATGTCTGTGAATTAGGAATTTCTGCGATAATATTGTGATAATTTTGGACCATCAATGTCCAAAGAGTTTGATATTTGGGATTATGTTAGAAGTGCTTCCTATTTGTGATGACTCAATACCTTTATTGATATATTATTGCACATACTTGTAATTATATGACATATGAACCTGTTTTGTTTTAAAACTGTAAAGTCTTAGTCGTGGGTAAATAGGCATGCCTAGAAAGGTTTGCAACTGCTCCTGTGATACTTCGGTGTCTTCTGTTATTGAGACATAAGTCTCTCTTGTTTTATGATACCGATCACGATATCTCTTATATGAGTCCTGTTATCCACTTCTGTAAAACGGATTAGCAATCTAACTTGTTTTGTATTTTGATACATGATTAGTTTTGCTATTAATAAAGTTTGTTTTGGTTCAAATCACGTTCTGTTCTATAGGGTTTATACCCTATTCTAATATTCAGTTCTGACATTTGTACATTCTGATATGAGATTTAAATGATTTGCTTCAACATGAGAAATATTCTATAGTGATAAGTTATAGTCGGCTCTGAGATACATTGTGTTGGAATTCTGTTACTGGTGAGTTTTGCAGTTTTGCTTTAGAATAAAGATATATTATGTTCTGCTATGTTATATTATGTTCAATGTTTCATGGTATTTGGGTTGCTTTTGAATATGCGAATGTTTAGATAATTGTTGAAGACAGTTGTCAACATGTATCATGTTTAGTTATTCCTCACTAAGCTATATGCTTAACACGGTGGATTTGAGCCGAGTAGGTTCAGATAGAAGAGTATAAAGACTGGGATAAAGACAACAGCAATGGCCAATGTAGAATATGTTTTGATGTGAATAATGTTCAGTTTGTTGTTGTTGTTATTGACTTGTACTCAATATGATGAGACAGTTTGTATTTTGCATATATGGTTTGTAATATTTATACAAAGAAAGACATTTGGATTTTCATGGCATGTAATATATTTATGTTATGTCATTACATATTGTATAGTATGATTAAAACATAATGAAATGTGAAATAATGTATGATGCTTGAGTTTATGAGAATGCTTGGAGTTGTTGGTATTATATGTCTTATTAGTATGATATGTTTTGTTGGTGTGGTATGTGTAGCATCTGCATATCCTCCCAAGGGGTATGTGAGTGTTACATTGGGAGGATAAAAAGATAAACTCGACAAAAAAACAATTGGGACGCTTATCTCCTCTAACTTCGAAAAAGGTGGGAATTCTTCTTCAAGCTCTTGGTTATCCTCTTTCGATGACAATTTATATTACAACTAGAGGGATTTATGGTTTGAATCTTTCCTTTTATAACTTACATCTTGCTTCTCGGGTATAGTTTTTAAGGTTTTTCCTTAATTAATATAGTTATTGGCCATATGTTTGAGTTATCTGGAAATAAAAAAATATTTGTCTTATGTTGGTTGTTGAATTGATTTTACGAAACATTGGCAATCTTAGAGGAGTTGGGAGCATTTATAACCATGCATCTCAAACTACAACACTTGATTATATTATTTCCATAGAAAGTGAAGTCTTCATTCTCACATATTCAAACAATATGGCAATAGTTGTTGAGGATCACCGTAGATTCTTAGGCAACCATAAGACAATCATCCCAAATATGATACTAATTGCTTTTTAGAATTGAAAATACAACTCAAGGATGAACCATCTTCTCTGTTTCTTTTAATTTTCCCTCCATATAGCATGCAAATGACTACTTTGTTAACACTTTTGTTTGAAACCAACAAAATATTGCATCAAGCACGAGGGTTGTTATGTCCTCAAGTGTTATCTTTCCTCAATGCTTGTATTGCAACTGTGTTTTATTCGACACTTATTTAGTTTTGTGCTTAGTGACTGGACAAATTAATCGATGTGCATTATTCAACCTTAACATAGTGCTACTTGGTGCATTATCAAGTTTATGCTCTTAGAGGGTTCTTGATCTTGAAGTGGGGTATGGGCACTGTTGGGACCCGTTTCTGGATCCCAACCGAAACGACGAAAACGAAACCAAAAAGGAAACGAAGCAAAAAGGAATCGGAAGCGAATCGAATTCCATACGAACTGAAACAAATTTGTCCGACCTCCGAAACAAATATCTCAGAGAAGATTTTAGGAAGCGTCGCGTTGGAAACCCTAAGACTAAAACCAA
>JANZLX010000005.1:36112841-36132555 GCA_025531955.1 Erythroxylum orinocense
TTACTTACAGTTTGAGTGCTGCAAGCTCTTTGGCTAACGCCATATTCCTGTCTTGCAACTTCAAGTTATCCAACTTCTGTGCATCAAGCTCCTAAAACACAAACTAAAATCAAATATGCACTACAAATAAAATGAATGTTAAATCAGCAATTCCTTATAGAAAGAAAAACAGCAATGAACAGAACGGACCTCAGACTTGGACCGAAGAAGCCGCTGAATTGATACTTTCTGTTCCACGGCATCATTTCTCAAAGCCAGTTCCTTCTTCAACTTATCCCTACACTGAAACAACTGCAGGAAGAAGCCTTTTAATGAGACCAGGGAAACAATTTAATAAATGTTCAATTTTATCTTAAAAAATGTTGGGAACAATTCAAATAGACTGCTAAGCACCTCTTCGTTGAGGTGTTTAATATCATTCCCTTGACGCTCGAGGATTGAACTAAAACTCGACAGTTTGGCCTCCAATTTTCTCACTTCGCCACGCAACAACTCAGGTTCATCCTCGCGAATGATCGTCTTCTGCGACGCTAACACCTCGTTTTGATCCCCAACCGACTGGAAATACAACCGAGCGACGCTGCTAGACGAGCAGCTCTGCTTACACACTGGACACGTGCACTTCTTCGCACTGACAGAGTACTCGAACCACTGCTGCAAGCTATGGCTTTCCAAAACTTAAACAACGTTTAAACAGAAATGGTAGAAACTAACAAAAGAGTCAAGTGAAAATCGGTTACCAGAGTTCGTGGAAGACGTGGCCGCATATGGAGATGGCTTGGAGATCTTCGACTATTGGCTTCAGATCTTCGTAGCAGATCGAGCAGATGGCACCGGCCATCACCTCCCTCTCCGTTTGCTGCTCGCTAGTTGGCACGCAAGCACCGTCGTTTTCGCTCCGTCTTGACCTTGTAAAGTGAGAAACGACGTAAAAATTGCGAGGGCGGGAAAAGGAAAGAAGCCGGGAAATTTGTGTTGCATAAATTCATAATGCCACGTGGCGAAACCACGAGGATGGTAAAGCCGACTGGTACCTAATTGTCCGAAACGGGTCGGGTCATGCCGGAGAAGGCCCTGAACCTCTGCAAAACTGAGTTTTGTGAGTTCTTCAAAGCGTCGAATTTTTGGGATTTTAGCAACAAAAACACTGCTCCTGTTCGTCGGAGGCGTCCTTCCTCTCGTTAGTTGGTGGAAGATTACCGAATTACAGCCTAATTCAGGTAAAATACAACCTCACTATCTCCTTTCTTTATCTTCAAGTTGGAAACATACTACACTAGCTTTGATTCCCAGAAAATGTGCATGAACACAGAAATAAATTAAAAACAGTTCTTATGATAATTAGGAATGTTTACTTCCTTTAAATGAAAGAAAAAGAAGGACTTTACAGGAATGTTTTCAATAGCTCTTTTTGTGTTCCTTCATTGGCTGAATGATAAAGTAAAAAATGCAATATGCTTTAGACTTCATGAATGTTTAGGATCCAGACCATCTCCTCTTCAAATATCGTAAACATTGGAATTGGGGTCTTCAAAACAAGGGACTTACCGCAGAGGCTGCTGCAGCTGCTGGTGAGAGCAGTTTCAAAGCTTTAATAGTTTCTGTACAATGTTGTGGCAGTAGTGTGGCCATAGTTCAGCGGGCATGTTGCATTGCATTGATCTTCTGTATTCATAATGTTAGCAGCTGACAATTGCTACATTTTATTAGAACCTGAAGTAGTTGGATTTTTTTTTTCCAGTATTTTGCAAATTCTATATCTCGGCTCTTGCTACCTGTTGATGGTGCACATGCTGCCTCATGGGAAGAAATGGCAACAGAAATGTTCAGTGCAGAGGTTGCTGCTTACAAAGGGCTTCAACAATACATCGAGACTGTTATGGCTGAGGTTGGTTCTTGACTACCCATTTTTTTATGCTATGGTAACTGGTTCATGGTAATTGAGGTTTTTTGTGCCATCAACTTCCATTCTATAGTTCCTCAACAGGTAGAACGGTTGTCATCAGCTGAACAAAAAGCTACTGATTATAGGTCACCTGATGATGGACTTGTTCCTGATCATCACCCAAGAAATGCTTGCAGAAGGTAATTTACAAACTTTCTGGGCTTTATCCTCATCTCATATTTGAAATATCTCATTGTTCTAACAAACTGTTTCTTTCCAGAATGGCCAATGTCTTTATGGTAGCTCCTGAAAGCCTCTGTTTGAGGGTACTCCAGTATCAGTAAAAATGCACAAAGGTACGTCAGGCAGATTAGTCGGTCATTGTTTGGTACAACTTGTTTTGCCTCTGTTGAAGTCATCCAATCATCAAATTGAAACTAGTTGGCACGCATATTATTTATGATCTGGAATCTCTAAATCACATACGGTTTAAAGATGTGTGAATACTGACAGGTCTCAGTCCTGTAAGAGATACAGGCCTATTAAATGTTAAAGCCCAAACGACAAGTCCAAGACCAGATCCAGTACACATGATCAGCTCCCTCACAATAACAAATACTCCTGTGACATAGACAACACATTCTCACAGTCGGTTGTAACAAATTCGTAGCTGTACAGATACTCCAATATTCCAAACATGTGTATATATATTCGTTCTCTCAATGAAATAAAGAGAGGCAATTTTACATCATACACTGTTCATTACTAAATTTTACATATACTACCGATCCACATATCTTTTCCCAAACAAAATTTTGGGTAAATAAATTATTTTAAACATCTTATTAAAAAACTAAAAACACGTTTATGTAAAGTTCGGGAATAAATAAATAATTGGTTGAGATATGTGTGGATAATTATGTTCTAAGAAGATTATGCTTTTGAATAGACAAATCTCCGAAGACTTATCAGCCTTAGCGTATTAGAAGATTCAAGGTATTATGTTATCATTTTCAGTACAGCAGACAGTTCAAAGAATACATCGTATTATGGAGGGGAAATAGTACCATTAATTCAAAAGGTACACATCTAGATTTTGAAAATTTTTGCTTTGTGATGATACTTATCACTTGCCAAAACACTGAACCTAATAGCAGTTTTTAGCTTTTCCAGTTGTCACTGGCACTAAAATATTTTAAACACTTTCATTAAAACTTTATCGTTGTGTTTGATTGGACGTAAAATTTTTAATAAAATGGAACAAAACAGAACGAAATTGAATGGAATGATTTGTAATAAAATAGAACGTGTTAGATATAATATTAGAAAATTATTATCTTGAAAGAATGAAAGAGTTCATAATGTAATATAGTAAAATGTTATTTAGATGAAGAGTTTATAATGTAATATAATATAAAGTTATTTATCATTTTACATTTCATTTTAAATATCTCAAATTTGAGATTTTTTATTTGTACTGTTTAAGATGAAATGAGATGTAATATGAAACTCTTTTTTATTTTATCTCACTCCATTATAAAACTTCATTTCAAACAATAGAATAATATTTCATTTTATTATAAAACCCCGACTAAACATAGCCTAAATCCAAGATATAAGTTGCCATGTTTTACAAGATAATTAAACTATATGAATTATGCTTTCAAGAATCCCTTTTGATTTGATTCTTTAATTAATGTTCCATATTTTAATATTTAAAAACATCACATTTCAATTAAGTGACACTTACATTTTTTAGTTTGATTCATAAATTTTTAATAAAACTAATATACAATATAATACATGCTAATTTATTTAAAATTTAACAAAAATTAAAAAGAAAAATATGAAATTTAAGTAATTTTGAAAATTTAAAATTAGTAAAAGAAATCTTAACACTTTTAAATTTTTTCCAAAAAATTTATCTTCAATTTTGGTTAAAATAGCAACAAAATGCATGTATTATCTTCAAATTTGGTTAAAATAACAACAAAAGACATGCAATATAATTATTATACATGGAATAACTAAATATTACAATACGATGATTCAACTCAAATTTTTTAATTTAATATGAACTAATTAAATTCGACATAAATTAATAATTTATAATATTTATAATAATTATTATTTTAAATCATATTTAATTATTTCAAATTAAGTTAGATCATTATTTCAGTAACATTTAATTAATCAACACGTAATGTTCATGCATTTTTTAATGTTATTTTTTAATGGAAGTTTAAGAAAAGGATTTTTCTAAAAAAAAATGAAAACTATAATTTTTTAGAATTTTAATACTATATATTTTTTAAAGTTAAAAGAGATTTTGTATTTCTTTCTAGTATGTTTATTAATAAAATAATATGAATTTTTAAATAATTTAATATATATATTTATATATATAATAATATAATGTCCTCGGTTTCCCTGGAAAGTAGCAGATAAAAGCAGGCTGACATTTCTTTTCCTTTTCCACAAGTTGAGTATTCAAATTTGAAATCTCTACCAGTGGGAAGTATCTTGCGTCTTAGGCTCTTGGTCTTCCTTTATCTCACAATTCAATTGGCCACAAGCAAAGCAACTTTCCTTTTAATTTTATCAAATCGGCAAAGATTTCGAACTTAGAAACTGAGTTGTGGAGTGGATTCAATGAATTGTTAAAGCGTGTTGACCATTTATATTATAATTTTGTACAAGTTGGATACTCAGGCCAGCATAGCATTGCATGTCCCTTAAGTGTGATTAGGTCCGACAAAAGCAGAATGTCTCGACGTTTTTTTTTAAAATTTTTCCATGATTAATATAACAACGTTAATCATTACATTGATATAAACTATTAATTTGTCAAGTAATCTATTTAAAATATATAATGTATAAATTATTATTATATAAATTTATTTGAAAATAAAAATTCATTTAAAAATCATTAAAAATTTCGAAACAAACATACATTTACGTCTGAGGAATCCTACAATCAGTGTAAGCTCATAATTACTTTATTTTGGAAGTTAAAAGGATACTAATGTGACTGGTCATGTTGGACCAAGCCCGTTAAATCCACCTAAAGTGCCCAGTAGTTTCCACGTGTGGGTTGAAGAACCAAAAATTAGGAGGGAAACGAAAACAGAAAGGGCGCTTAAAAAAAAGGCGCTAAAAGCAGACACTCGTCTCTCCTGTTCTGTTCTTTCCTCTTCCTCCATGTCCATGAAATCGAAAGGTACGCTCTCGATCCATAGTCGACGATATCTCGTTTCATTGATTCACTCTGTTCAGTGAATTAGCCTTTACGTTTATTTCTTCTCTTCTTTTCTGTTAATGTTTTTGTGGTTTCATTAAGTTTAATTGGTTGTGGCTTCCATTTAACTTGTGTTGTTGAGTCCGCTCTGCGTTTAAGTTGCTGTTTCATTTCTTCAGTTTCATGTCTGATTCTTCTGCAGTGGCACTGTGTGTTGCCTATTTTGTGGTATCTGTATCGATGCAGTGTTCTAGTGGTAAACGTAACGTGCTGATGTTCTAGTGGTGAATATTTTTGAATCCGTCAAGGAGTTCAATGACTTATAGTATCAGACTGACAAATGGAAACAATCTTCGTTACTGTAAATCTCCGACGAAGCACGGCTTTTGTTTTAACTCATTTACGCTTAAGTGAAGCAGCGATATCCACAGTCGCTATTTCCATCCTTTTACTTTTAACTAGCTGATAGTTGTCAGCGAAGTTCTAACAGGGGACTATGGCTGACACTATTTGTGCAAGAACACAATATCACAATTTTTGTTCAACACTATACCACAATTATAGTTGCCAACCGCAAAACTTGATTATCTTTTTGGAAAGAGAAAACGAAAGAACAAATAAGCAGCTTGCATTGCTCGACTTTGTCGTGTTTTGTAGCGTTTTCGGATGAATGGCTCAGAAAGATGAGCTTAATATTAAAAGATTTGAACCATGTTACACATGTACATGCTACATACCCACATGCTAATGGGATTGTACACTTTGGTTTTGCACCTATTCTTCTGTAAACTAAGTCAAGCTACTTAAAAATGGCATGGAAAGGTGCTAGTTATTGTTCCCCAAACACGGTCTTAGTCAATCAGGATGCGCCACAAAATTATTAAGTGAATGTTGCAGAAAATGTTATCTAACCATCCGCTTTCTTAACTTTTGTCTTTGCAAACTTGCTGGCTGGAAAATGCAGCCTAGCCATTAGAGGACGCGGGGCTCGAGTCTTCTGATCAAATCCTCTTACACAAACATATCCTGAATTTGTTGAACTTATCAGCAAATAATGAACTTTCACATATTTCTAGATAATATTGTGAAATAACTAAATTCTGTAACATCACAAAAGCCATGGAATATAAATGGCAGGGAAATGCATAGAGTAGATAATGATTAGGAAAATAATCCTAAGACGGTTTTCTTGAAATACTAGATAGTTTATGGAATCAATGTGCTAAAAATGCGTTAAATAATGGCATGGAATGTCAGTATACTGGCTTTACCCTTATATGCATTGCTCAAGAAATGATGAACACAAAGTTCGCAAAACATAACGTTCAACATTGCATAGAAGAGTACTGACAGTTTTACTCACCTCTCCAGAAACATTGTTGAATAGCTTCTGTGGTCATACCTGATAACCCAGAGACACAATCTCAGTGTTTGACGTGTGCTAAATATTTAAACCGCATAAATTACTAAGCTTTACCTTTAAATATTGTTGGCACGGATGTCCCAAAGTAAACAGTTCGTCTTGGCAAGTTCCAGATCCAAGCCCTAGGTACGTCAATTGGATTTAGACTAGACTCGTGATCAGCAAATACCTGCATAGGAAAAATGTATTCTGTTGAAATATAAAATAGGCGAACTCAATGGAATTAAGTTGTGTGTTGCACTAACCTCATTTACTTGGAAATATGTTCCATTTAGTGGAAAGCTTCCTCTCATAGCTGTCCGACATGGTATCTGTTTTTGAGATATTATAAGTGTTGGTGATTGCAATTGTTTGGATATATTCTAAGGACATCAAAATCATAACAGAAACAGATATTCTTACCAAAAGTGTCCCTCGTACAATTTGACAATTTGCTTCTCGCAAACTGTTGCATGAGAAACATGTTGTCTCTTCACACAATTGGCCATACTCTTGAGAATTGCATTTATTTTCAGGGGCTTGAATGGAGTCTGCTGTTTCACCTGATCAAAGGAATTCCAGATAATATTTGGAATAAGAATAAATAATAAGCGTACCATGATTGCCTGTATATAGTGCACGCAACTTTCCAATGGGTTTGAAAATGTTCTGGTCATAATGATGCTATTTTAGGCTTTGCATGGGGTTGCTTTTCATCCAGCCAAACCAAGCACTTTGACTTGTATTGCTTGCTAGTCTTTCCTAGATAAATTTTGCTCAACTGAAAGGAGATATATAATAATAGCATTACCTGGTGTCCATATGGCAAGAAGGTATGAGCACGGATCATCAGGCTCTCTTCTATCCAACTGAACCAAAGTCAAATCAATTAAGAAATATCATTTTGGAAGTGGGGAGGGGTCAAACAACTTCCCTACTGATGAAGATATAGAAACTAACCCTTTGCAGAAGAGGGTGAGTGTCTGGAAGTTCATATCTGTAGTTCAAGAAGATGAAATTCAGTGCAAAGTGGATGATAACTTTTCTAAGATTGTACAAGCCAATATGTCGTTGATCAAATTTGAGAATGGCAAATGTGGAGAGTGTTAGTCTCATAATTTTATTTTCTTTAACTGGCTGCAAAATCACATTGAAGCAACTAAAATTTTCAAGTTATGGGGAGTAATAACTATAAACTTTTACCTATCACCTCAAATTCAACTATCTGAGTCTTAGACATGGATAACTTTTTGTATGCAAATGCTTGCTTTAAAAGCTATCATATTGGTACTAAATATTATTCTATCAAAAAGAGATGGATGCAAATACTTACACTTGGTGCTCTGTTCGTAACCGGCTCACATTTTTAAGCTTTGATGTAGGTATAGAAGCTGCTTCTGCAGTCAAAGCAACTAATGCCTTTGACATGTCACTTTCTTGAAGCTCCATATTCTTTTGCATATAGTTTTGTAAATTTTGAGTGAACTCTTCAATGTTGAGCTTGATTGTAGGAATTTCATCAGGATCTTCGCATAATGTTTCTTCAATATCGTTTGGTGCCAGTACACTGTACTCAGTTTGTGGTGATAATGGTTCTTCAATAATTGGACAACAGCTTTTTCCCTCAGTTTTTGTTAGCAACTGTTCGTTTTTGTTTGTTTGAAAATTTTTGTCTGGTTCAGTTGCTTGGGGTAGAGATAGGGGCACTGGTTTAACCAACACATCAGGATTTTGGGTAGTTCTGCTTTCAGCTGCGCTTACAATACCTCTTTGCTCTGGCCCTGGCAGGGCAAGCCTTGCACTGCAAACAAGGTTTCATTATTAGCTGGCAAATCTAACTTTTCATTTTGTAGAATTGCTTAGCAAACGAGACAGTTGATGATCGTGGATATCTTTTACCCTGTGGTACAAGATAAACAAGAAACTAAGTTTCCTACTTTTGGTTATATGTAAATTTGTGGGACAGTTATGGCTTAATTTCATTTGGCTTCTTGATCTTACATGTCAGGTTTTTATGGTTGGCAACTACATGGCAGTGATATTTGGAAAAAAAAGAAAAGAATACACAGACCTTGCAAATGCACTTGCAAAATGTCTGCATTCTCCTCTCATTGGGCAGGCATTGCAATTTGGTTTGCTTTTTGTACAAAATACCTGCATTAAGTCTCAAAGGAAATAGTCTCATAGTTTCAACTTCTTATTACAGAAACCAGTAAATGTTAGGTAATATCTAAAGAAACTTAAGGGCACCTTTCCAAATGTAATCATCTGGTAATGCAGCTCATACCTGTTCACTCATTCTAAAATTGATTAGCAAAGGATTTTATTTACAAGTAACTTGACAATTCATATGTAGCTGCATTCAGTGTTTTGTTTTGAGTTGCCAACTGGAAAATCCTTACAGTGTTCTTTGGTCAAGTTTGCAGAGTCGTGGCCAGAGGTATCTTTGAATTGACTCCAGCACCGGGTACCTATAAAGGCATAATGTTAGTAACTTTGTATTAAACATATCAGTTAGCATCTCTAATCTTTTAGTTATTATACTGACAGCTCCAGAAGATGCAACTGTAGAGATTCTGGAAGTGGTTGAAGTGGGACCCATCCCAGTCGGACAGCTATGCGTCCAACATTTGTGTCAACCTGTTTCACAGTTTAGTTAATTGAGATCTGCTATCAACAAGGTCTGAATCTTTTACTTTTGATGTGTGTTCAGTTCACTGGAACTTACTGGAAAAGCAAGATGATGAAGTGTTAGAAGTCGTACACACTCTACACTTTTCAACCCCAATCCCCTCACACTTAGCAAGTACTCCCTGCAAAGGTGAGTTGAAAGCATCTTACTGTTTTGACTGTGTAAAGTTATAAACCAATGAACTTGTGTACTTTGCATTCATTACATGAAACTCTAAAAATCAGCATGGCCTTATAAATATATATATGCTGAGATAAGTGTTTGGTGCTTTTGAAGTCTAGAACTAATTCTTGGGCTTACTTTGCTTTGTCTGGTGGAACATCTCTTAGCCATTCAAGATCAATGCTTCCGTGTTCTCTTACCAGTCTATTAAGGAACTCCTGCATGATTATCGATGTGATTGTTGGAATCAAGTGACTCTAATTTTAGGTAGTTGGATTGGGTTAGATGAATTATTGTATGATGTACAGTTTCTACCTTTATTCTTTCTGCAAGCATGTTGTTCATCCCACGTTCTTTAATTGTGTTGGCAATCTCATTAACATCTGCGCATCGTACAGCTTCCCAGTCCAATGAGTCCATTGTGTTTTCTGTTCTCTCTCTTTTTCTGCCATTTGCTTCTGCCTGCTTTCTCAAGGAATCCCAGTCAACATTACTTTGTATCTCCTTGCCAACCCTTCTACCTTTGGCTTTTCTGGCTGCATCCATCTTATTAAGCTCTTTAATCTCAGGTTTAGTATGCTCTGTCAAGTCTGACACTATGGTATCTAGTGAATTCTTTTGTTGCTCAACAGATGTACTGGTACTCTCCATGATATCTAGAGCCTGTCCAAACTCAGCTAGTTGTTTGTCAACAAAACAACCTTTATCTGGGCAGGTTTGAGACTGGGCACTCATATGCTTATCTTCTTGAGTAATGTTGTATGACAAGTTTGCTGTTGGAGATGTACAATAATTTTGAACTTTCATTCTTGGCTCTTTATGACCTGCACTTTGACTGCCAGATTGTGTTGCAATAAAATTATTATCTTTCACACTGTTTTGGCCTTGTTCCTTGGATAAGTTGAATCCTCTAATTTCATTGGTGACCACCTCAATGTGCTCAACCTCCTGAACTTTTGAATTGGAGGTAAGATGTGAACCATCTACCTTTTGGCCCAGGAAATCATTCTGCAGACTTGGGGTTGTTTCACATTTACTATTGAAACTCTGATCAGATGACATGTTGATTAGTTGACTGCTAACTTCGTAAAGCAGATTGGATTCAGCTGTAGAATTGAATCTTTGCAATAGCTCCATACAAGGAGTAGAGGTAAAGAAACTGTCAAGTTGAAATGCCTCAGTCAGGTTGTATGCTTCTGGATTGCTTTCTTGAAGCGATTCTTTCATTTTAGCAGCTTGAACATTTGGGGTATCTATAGAATTCTGAGATGAAAGTCCGGAATTTTGAGATGAAAAAGCATTGTTTATTATCCTGCATTCTCCTGTGTAACTCCCCTCTCTGTCATTGGTGCTCGTGGTTGATCTGACTGCTATTGATTGGTAGTATGTCTCCTTGTTGAGTCCTGAGCCAAGGATGCCTGAACTGCTTGTAGATGATTCATTACTGTTGACTACTTCCTGTTCTTTGACAAGCTCATTTTCTTCAAGAGTCATGGAACTCTGATCACAAATCAATTGGTTTGACATATCATCCAATTTTATGGTGTCTTCAGGCTCTAGTATGCACACGATAGGCTTGCCAATTGTTTTTTTTATGCTTCCTCCATGGCATGATGTATGTTTACTTGTTGACTGAACTGGAAAGTGTGCAGCAAGAGACATAAATGCAGAACTGCAGAGAAAACAGGAAAAGGAGCAATTGGAAAGAAACAGTAAAATTTTTCCCTTCAACACTTCCTCAAATTTGAGAATTTAGTAGTAATATGTAGAAAACTAAGGCTCACCTTGATAGATGGTCTGATACATTCTGAGTAAGAAAGACCCCAATAACCGAGTCTAGTACAGATCCCTTCCATGGAGAAAATCGTCTATCCCCTGTATAAAGACGTTGCTCTTCAAATGCAAATTAATTGTACAAAGACTTGTTAACATTGAGTTGCAAATACAACAAAAGCTCAATTTCTTAAGATTTTAACTATAACTGCTGAGGATAATGATTAAACGTTTGAGTTTACACACTGGTCATAGAATGAGAAGCATCTACTAGCTCAGTGTTAAGTTTGAGCAAAAATAGTTCTAAATTTCATGCCTTCATGTTTGCATGTGTTCTGTCATTATCCAGTGGTTATAGATGGAAAAATCTACTAGCTCAGTGTTATATAATGAAACATCTACTAGCTCAGTGTTATATATGAGCAGAAACGGTTCCAAATTTCACACCTTCATGTTTGCATATGTTCATTATCCGACTTATATTGGTTGAATCCATTTTTCTTATGACATAGTCAATGTGTCAAGTTACTTGGTGAAGTAACGCTCAGTGGTCTCATTTATAACATGAATAAATTACAGGTTTAATGATACATGTTGGAAATGTGTTTTTGTAGCCCCAGTTAGATTACATCTAGTGTTTCAACACAAAGATTTACTTAGCAATATAACATTTTCACCAACTATTCATGAATCACTTCAAGGAGGTTGGTCCTGTTGAAATTGAATAAAGCAATTTAACGAAATTGTATTCTGACCTTGAACAAGATGCATGCGAGCTATAAATGAGCTTGCACGCCCATGGAATACATTTCGTTCTTCTTCCCACCACTTTGCTTTCTCCTCGTCTGTTCCATCAATACCTTGACTATTGATGTTTGCTAGAAGAAGCTTCCACACTCTATTAGTTTCTTCATCTAGATCAACCTTAGGCCGTTGCCGATGTTTCTTGATGCGCTCAAATGAACTATCATAGGGTATAATAGTGTCATGTCTCCCATGAAGGACAATGGCATTCTGCTTTTCATTTTTAAAGCTGTAAGGCACAAGTGCAGTTTGCTCTGTGTATGAGATGCTATTATTTTCCCTATTTATGTCAAGATGTGCTAATAGCTCAGCCACATCAGCAGCAGACATTTTTTTACGCATTGCATTACGAGCACCTGCACGAGATGGCTATTGATTAAGAAGCACATGGCAAAGTTGGTAGATACATTAATTTTGTAAAACTGATCTTTTTTTAACTATATCCAAAATTGAATTATGATATTGGTGATACCTCGAATTTTGGCAGGAATTTGCTTATTGTATAAAGTCATTGTTCCGAGTGACAACTCTTGGTTTCTCCTGGACAATGTTAGATTAACCAAAGGAACTTTCCTCTTGGTTCTCTTTTTGGTTGGTGTCTCTACCAGTGATGCTTCTGTAACCGTAAGAGGTCCACCTGGCATTGCAAATTGCTGCTGGTTATTGTCTGAACTTGCTTGTCTGCCTTCGCAGGTTGGACTAGTTGCCCACTGTGCAATTCCAGCCAGTGAACCTAAATCCCTCACTTGAGTGTAAGCTTTTGGTCTCTTTTTGGTTGACCTGTCTTTTGGATGTATCATATACTCAAAAACTTCTGGCTTGTGCTGAAGGACTCTTCCTTCTTCTTTGAGTGCATCTGGAATTCCTCCGGAATAAAGCGTAGAAGCACAGCTGGGTATTGAGGTAGAAGGATCAAGATTGCAATCTTTTTGTGGGCATGGCTGAAATTGTAAATTTTTAGTGGCAGTCATGGAAGGCGCTATGCTGGGTGTGGTTGAATTCTGACCCTTTTCAGTTCTCTTTTTCTTGCATGTGCTTGGAAATTTCAACCAGCTCATTGATTGATAAGCAGGTAAAGCATTGTATTGAATTCCTGTTATATTTGTGCTGAAAGTTTCTGGATAATCTACAAATATGTAGGGCTTCTTGTTTGACCTCTGTGCTTGTCCTTCCACGGTCGAAGTTTTACGGGTGCTACAGTTGAAGCCATTAAGAATAATTGGTGATAATTGAGTGTTACATTGTAGCAAGACTTTCGTAGTATTTTCTTCTGCACAGGGAACAGATACTATATCTCCTGTTCGGTTTGGCTCGAAATCACCGCCCACTTTTTCTTGCTGTGGAGCATTATCAACAGAGAGTGGTAGTTTGGGCGCTTTCTTCTCAGGAACTGACAGGTAATTTAGAAGCACTTCCTGCATAGAAAGGGTATGAGAATTGGCAATTCCTCTTTGAGTGTTTCTAAGCCGAACTTCAATTCCAGGGCCTAGATGCACTGTTTGCTTTCCTCCAGCAGCATCTTGTCCATCAGTTTCAGATTTCTGATTGATAGTTGACTTGAATTTAGAGCTTTCACCTGATGGTTGTCCTTCCACATCAAAGTTTAATGTCCTTCTGCACGACCTTTTGGTAGGTAAAAGTGTTTCTGAATCAGTGGACTCTCCAGTTGCTTCATCTGGAGTTGAGAGCTTCTTGGCTGCATTCCTTCGAACATATTTCCTTTTCCCTGTTGGATATACCACTGTGTTAACTGCTTTTTCCTGTAATTGCCTCTTTCCTGCCTGGGTCCTACTGGAAGCGGCATGTTTTGGTGTGTCCATTTTTTGAAACCTAGGCTTTCCTTCTATTATCACTTTAGGCCTGTGCTTTTTCCTCCTAGGTTTTAGCTGTGGAGTTTTGTTCAGGTCAATAGTATTGCCACCTTCCCTTTCAAAGTTGTGATTATCCTTAATCATTGTAGAAGTATCAGCAAGTGAAGAATCTGTCTTCAGGTCGTGGAGTTCTTTACTGGCATGAATCTCATTGTCATTGACCCCTGCGGCTGCAAGTTTGCTCTCCTGCTCATTTCTTTCTTGGCTTCTTTCACTTTGACATAAGAATTGTGATTCCATTACTTGGTGCTCTATTCTGATGCTCTTTTCTGGTGTTACAGGAGCAAAGTGACAGGTGGTTCTGGCAGAGAATCCATTTGTGATTTCTTGTTGCAAGTGTAGGTCATCAGCAGCATGATAACAAGGCTGAGGTTCATCTGCAAGTGGTCATAATCTCAGACTATTGAAGTTAGAGTACAAATTGAAAACTTCACAACTTCAAAGGTGTAGCCTTCATAAACTTGTTCCCGAAAAACATTGATGAACTTAAATTGAATAGTAAGTATCCATTGAAAAAAGAAACAATTACAGGAAAAGATGGCATTCCCATGGTGAGGTCTAGCTTGTTGATAGTCATTTTGAATGTGATATGCTCTATATTGATTTATTACTGGCAATTGATGTTTAATGCTGCCAATTTCAGGTTCCTTACAATTCCTTGAAGTTTATTTCCTATTACCTTAAGACCTTTTGTTCACAGGAACAAGATCCTGTTTCCTCCATAACTCGCTTCATTTACAGAGAACCCAAAGCAAATTACATTTGTGCAAAAATGAATCGCATGGAACAACCCCAAATAGCATAGAAAATGTCTGTCTTGTCTATATGCATTGCTTATTTCATGTAAGAAATACGGAAATCTCTTACATTGTGGTGGTGTGTAATTTCCATTAATGTATAACTTTGATTTGAGTGAGGAGCCTCCATTCTCGCACAGTGCCCAACTTGCAGAAGCTGCTGCTGCTTCTTGAGAAGCCAAGAGAACCTCGAAAGGAACATTGTTCCATGTTGGGTTATAACGCTCTCTGCTTGCTTGGACGTTGTCAGTATAAGTTCTCATTTTTTTTGCAATAGCTGCTTCCCAGTTGCAATTGGAAGGAGCCAAACGTGCATCCACCAAATTGCCATGTGTTTGAGTAAAAACAGGTGAAATCCCCACTGGTCCAATCCAATTTCCTTGGTTTATCTGATTTCCCAGCTCGTCCGTGTAGATCACAGATAGTTTCTGTGCGATAGGCCTGAATGGAGTTTTTGGAATCTCAATTTGCGACTCCTGTTGGTCTTGTCGACCAAAATCCATTATGCGACTTCAGAAACCAGTTAAAAATCGAAACTTTTAGTCTGCTCCACCCCCCTAACTCCTTTCAAGTAGAACCTTCCTTAAATGTTGACCAAGGTCGGTCAACGGCAGAGCTCGAGTTGAAGTTCGGCGTCCTGGGAAAAACCTCGTTTTCTGACATCTCATTACCAGGAACTGTCCTGCACAAAAACACTAACCGAATTGAGGAGAGACATCAAGGAAAAGTTGAATGGGTTACCAGAAAAAACAGACAGAGAACCCACTTTGCATGAATTAACTTAAGACATTGTTCACTTTGAATTGCTACCAAACATTATCTTTATCTCCAGATCTCATAAGCAGAAACAAGCACAGATTACCAATCTTACGGATTCTCAACAATTAACTTAACTATCTCTAATGGTAAGAGAGATTATCTTCAGCGGATTCATTCACAAAGAACGTCACTTTATTCGGTTATGTTATACTGCTAGTTACATACAGTAAAATCAAATTGTAACTGATGTAGAAGAGCAAAAAGATTATGGTACCAACAAATTTACCTGCAGATTGAGTCAATGCTGGAGATCTATTTCAGTCACTTGGAGAGAAACGGAAAATGTACAACAGTGTTCCTTTGAAGCAAGAGAAAAATTAGGTAAAAGAAGCCAAACACGAAGACCGGAGCTTTTACATTAGAGAATTCCTTGAAACTGAGAACTCCTTTTCCCAGTAACCCAACCCAACTTACGCTTTAATTTATTCACGACTTCATTTGCCTCTGTGTCGTGTTCTCAAAATTGTAGATATGATTCTCGAGGTCTAATTAATGAGTTTGTGAGTAATTTACCAATTGGATAATCTGAATATTTGTTCAGGGGCAAATATGTCCAGAGAATATGACCAATGACTAAGCGTCGAGGGTTGGCTCAAACACGTGAGCGAACTGAAAACAGAAAAGGCTTACGTGGCGTGTAGCTTTTGACATTTGGCACGTGAGACTGTATCAAAAGTCCGTATTGGGATTCTTCGGTTCCATCTGTTATGGCACCATTTCACCAAAAATTGCTTTAGCTGTTTATGCGTCGAGTTACACACCTTTTATGGTCTCCGGCTTCGTGAATTCTTCAAAGAGTCGATCTTTACGAAAAATATATATATTTTTTATTTTAATTATTATTTTAAAGTCTAATAAATTTTACCTATAAATACGTATATAAATTACGTAGATAAGATGCATGCATGCATTCACGTGTTTTCGTTCTTCGAATTCTGAGCCTAACTAGAAACTTTGTCTTTTCCGTTACGTCATCCACAGTTTATATTAATGTGATAGATTCTTAAACTTTTGAAATGCTTTGCTTCGAGGGTGTACATCGAACATCTACATAGTGTGATGGATTCCCAAATTTTAAAGGTTGCCCTGTTTTCACAAAATAATAATTTATTTTTGTATATTATATAATCTTAATATATTAAAAAATAATTAGTTAATATAAATTTTATAATCTACTCAAAACCTAAAGCATATGCGTAACTAATACTATAAATATCAATGTTTTCAAAACTACCTAAAGTATATGCGTAACTAATACTATAAATATCAATGTTTTCAAAACTAAATCATAAATTAAATTGATAAAATAAAAAATTTAAAATTAAAATAATCAACTAATATAAAATTGGTTAAATAATAAATAAGATTGAAAATTTTAATAGGTAGTTGAAAAAAGTATTTTTTACTCGTCAAAAATTTTAAAATTTAATTAAAAATAAGTTTGTAAATAAAAATTAATTGATTTATTTTAATTTATAAAAACTGACCCATTAATTAATATACTGAACAGTTTTTTAACTATAAAAATTATTAAATTAAATTAAATCGAAAAATTAAAAAATAGTTCAATTCACGATATTTATTGTTAAATTGATCAAACCGGTTTGATTTTGAAAACATTGATAAATATAGATTATTCTCTATGTAAATTAATTTACATGAAATTTCAAAAAGAGAAACATTAGATGCTGTCAAGCAAATATAAATTACTTCTGCTGTTAATTAATTTGCATGAATTTCAAAAAACAGAAAGAAACAAGTAGTTTAGGCATTGTTTAAATAAACTTAAGTTAAAATATAATAATTATTTGTTAAGTTTATTACAAATATTTAAACATTTATAGATTATTACGGTTATTTGAATTTTATTTAGTATGGATTCGAATAATTTCTGTAAAAATCCCTACAAAATATGGACTATGATTAAGAATTTTATATAATTAGAGAATAATGATATAATTATTGTAATAAATGTTGGGTTTATGTCAAGATTGAATTTTTATGCTTAATGATCTTATAGTTTCAGATGTTTTGTGTTTATACATTTTCGTAATTTGTATAATTTAAAATCGAGTTCTTTGATGGTTTATTACTCTCTTATCATCTAGGTATTGGTGCTTTTCTAAAAATAAAGAGATAATACATTTCGCTATATTTTAGTTTAAAAATCTTTTAAAAGTTGAGTTATATTTTATTTTTTATTTAGTTATGTATTTATTGTGATTTTATTTACTTAATGATTTAACATGTCAGTTTTATTTATTTACTTTTTAACCTGCTGTCACATCTACATGTGAATCTATCGAAAATAATCTTTTTATTATATATGAATAAAGTTGCATATTATGAAATCTTTTTAGACTACGCTTTATTATAAAATTTTAATCTAAATATAATGATAATGATAATGATGATGATGTATAAGTACGCGTGCACGGTTCCGTGCACTTTTGGACTCGCATGTCTAATCATTTCTACACACAAAAATGGACTAAGGCTTTATCATTACTTTTTGCGCCGGAGATTCTCAAGCTTTGCATGTGCTTTGTTATTAAGTGTTTGAAGAAATCAAGAAGCAATAATTAGTAACAACTGTTTTGCTGCAAGTGTGTGAATAAACCAATAAAAATAATGCATCGAATTTATTAAACTTTATCCATTTTTTAATAGGATAACTGTCAATATTTTAATTTTAGTGTCTAATTTTTAGTTTAAATTTTTATAAATAAAATAATTCAGTTAAAAATTATTTTAAGATATTGCAATAAAGAGTAAAATAAACAAAAGAGTAACTTAAAAATATTTTTAATAACATGATTTCTAATAATTTGAAAATTGTTAACATTGAGAAAATCAAAATTTAAAATTCAAAATGCATATACTATTTCTCATTAAAATTGATCTAAACAAGATAATGTTTATTTTCGTTGCTTATATGTTTACATATTTTAAAAATAAACCTTTTATATTGCCCCTTAATTAGGTTATATAAAAATTACAAAGTGTAATGCGAAGTTTCACTACTAAGAGTTTTGATAAAAAGTTTAGTAGATCCATTAATCATGTTCCTAAATTAAAATTACTACTAAAGAATGAAAATGCTTCATCTTAATACTTATTCTTAAAAAGCATGTTTCTCCTCCTATGTTATTGGAGAGGCAATCGCAAGAAATTTTGAATAGAAATATTGTACTGTATCTCCTCTCAGATTTAGTTGGTTAGATTTTTATATTTGAGGAAGTATGAGAAATCAATCTATTAAAAAAGCTTACTATTTGTTCATAAAATTATAGCTATAACTTGCCTCAAGGTAGGATGTCCTTTACTATTTAAGACTTGATTGATGTAGTTTATATAATAATGGCATTTTATACCATAAATATGGTGTGAAGAGTTCTCTGGTGTAACAAAAATGTATGAAAACTACTAGATTGAACACAAAGTTACCCCATCTTTACATTTATGGATTATAAGATTATATATTCATTTTCTAAACTCTTAAGTTTCTTTTTTATTATACAAAATAGGGCTTGTGTTATCTATTAATTATATCTTCTAATGTTACGTTAAGATATTTAATTTTATAATTGATAATGCAAGTTCAAGTTTTGAAAGTGATGTTATAGAGCATAAAATTCATACAACACTTTATAAATATGAGACTTTATACTTACTATTATAAATGAAATAAAACTTGTGGCTTTGCTATTTCAATATAAAAGAAACTCCGGTCTCTATCTATTAACAATATTTTGTACTCTAATGAAAAAGAAAATGAAAATGGTAGAGGTTGTTTTAGGCATTTAAATGATGATATGAGAAGTTGTGTTGAGAATTTGGGATTATTGATCTTAGATATGGAGAACATTACTTCAATTAGGATAATAAATAATAGGAGAATTAGAGAATTTGAAAGAGGCTTGATAGAGTACTAGTTGTTGGATCCCGTTTCCAGAACCCAACTCTTGACCAAATCTCATCCTAATTGAGCGTGGTTCCTTGTAATCTCTTCTTGCCCTGATACTAAGACGTACTAGGCCCCGTTTACCATAAAACGTGTGCACAAACTAAAGAAATCATAAAGCTCAAAGTCTTGTACCATTTCTAAAATCCTTTTTCCATAACAAACCTCATTCATATATGTAACCACAATTCATATGCAAAATTCATCATCCTAAATCAATAACTTACTCATACTCATATTATACCTAATTTCAACTCAACCTCATCCATATACAAATTCATATTTCCACTCATCATCATCCATACAT
>JANZLX010000005.1:36149808-36161543 GCA_025531955.1 Erythroxylum orinocense
GATAGTGATCCAATACCGGAGAGCAATCGGATTAAATGGATCCCGATGAGATTGGGATATGTCCCGATGCGATCGCGACATCGATATTGCTGAGAAAGGTTTTCGGTGTGTTTTTCATACCGGGACCGGTAGGCCGGTAGGGCTGACCCCAGTGTGACTGGACTACTTCAGCATTAATATATATATGTTTATTGATTAATTAATTAGAGAATTAATTAATTAATAATAGATATATATGCTTGGACGATGGGCGTTGGAATGGTGGAGGAAGCTTTAGGAAGTTTGACTTAGTCAAACTTCATTTAATGCTTTGACTTTTACTTGGTCATTAGCCACCAACGTGGCTTACACTCCACCAAGTCTTCATTTGTTGTCTTTAAATGTTAAAGACTTATGTATATATGAAAGAGAAGCAAGTGGACGTCGGATATGGGTGAGAAAAACCGAGAAGCTTAATGGTTAAGCTTTGAAAATGAAAGTGTTTCATGCTCTCTCTCCCATCACCCACGGCTACTCTCATCTCCAAGCTTCATCATCGTCTACTTCATAGCTCTCCAAGAACAAAGGTAAGATCTAGCAGTCTTTAATTTGTTCTAGCTATTCCTGGGTCCAAAGGGTTGGTCCCGGTTAGGTTCTCTGACCTCTGCGTGGATACCATTAGAGACGGGCTACGTTGGTCGTTCTAGTTTGACCTAGTTATATAGACACAATGATCCTGGGTTTCGGGAAGGTATCGGGACAAAAAAGTTTTGTATTCCGCACCGGGTACGTGTGATGTGCCCACCGGGATTTTCCTACATTTTTTAGTTCTTCATGGAAGTTGTAGAGCTTCCTTTTATATTTCTATAGACACCAAATTTGTCATATTTGGAGTTCGGGATCAAGAGTTATGATTTTTGGAATTTCGGTTATAGATATGTATGAAAAATCCTTTGGTTTTTGCTTTTCTCCTCCCCGAATCCGACCCTTGTTCAATCTTTTGCTTATAATTTCTCCGTCCAACATCTGATTGACTTGGTTTTCAAATCGTTGGATTTATAAGACATTTATCTACATTATGATAAAAATTTTTATAATTTTTTGGATTAAATTGAAAGAGATTGATTTAATCAAAGTGATTTGGGAAATTTATGTTCATGGTTCAGTATTTTGAGCAATTCTTGATCTGTGAAGATCCAATTGATCTAATTCTTGTGGAAATATAAAATAGATATTTGGGGCTACAAATCATGTGAAGGAAGTCAATTTTAATTTAGCCCCTAAGACTTCCAATTTTTGAATGGAAATCGGTTTTAGTGTTCAGTCTTGGACTGATAAGTGCAGTCAGTTTTTGGCTATAACGTTGGCTCTAGTTATCCAAATGAGGTTATTCTTGTTTTGGATTAAACTAGAAAGATAAGGTTACATTTTGTCGGAAGAAAGTGAATTTTAATTTAGCCTCTAAGATTGTCAATTTTCGGATGGAAGCAAAATGCTAGAAAATTTTTCAGCATAATGGCAGTCCGAGATGTTTGGCCTATAATCTTGGTGTCAGGCACGAAATTAAACAATTTTTGTGACATTATGAAATTAATACAATTAGGAACAATTCTCTAGAAGGAAGTTTTGGCAAATTCCTTCAAATTGATGGTTAGAAAATTGTCCTAAAGTAGCATGATTTAAAATGAAAGTTCAGGGGCATTTTAGGTACATCACTTAAAGAGGTAAGGTAAGAAGGCTTGGATGGAGGGGCATTTAAGTCTTTCCTCATTCATTAATGACATGGCATGCTAATACAAGTGTGGCTGTCGTTTGGAGGGAGCAAGTCACGATACTTAGAGAAAAATAAGAGAAGAAAGAAAGAAAGGAGAGAGGAGAAGAGAGATAGATGGTTTCGGTGATGGGAGAAAGAGAGAAAGGTTTAGGGTTTGCGATTTTTATGAGTTCCAAAGGGGTTTTCGATGCTTTTCAAGGGGGAAAAGATGGAGGATGATGAAAGCTTCCTAAAGAACCAAGAAAAATCCGAAAAGGGAGGAGGTTGAGATAAGTTTCGAAATTTTTGATATTTGAAAATTTTGATGAGTTCTTGGTTTAGATACCTTAGAAATGGTATGGGATTATGTTTCCTAAGCTCAATTTTAGAGATAGCATGGTTAAATTGATTCAATTTTGAATTATTGTGAATTAGGGTTTATGTCAAATTTTGTGATTTGGGGATTTTCAAAATTCTTGGTTTAGATAGCTTAGAAAAGTGATGATTTTGGGTTTCTTATAGTTAATTTTGATGATTATGCTAATTATGATGTTGAATTTGGATGATTATGGCTTAGGGAATTTTAACTTTGAGGAAAGATGAAGGACTTTGGAGAATTGATGCTTTGGACAAAGTAGTAGCATGGAAATGAGGTGGGTGACATGTTTATTTTTTGAATTATAAGTCAATTATGAAATTTTGAAAAATCAAAAAAGCAAAAATTGTTTTTGTAAATGTTTGAAAAATTATGACTAATGTTTGACATTATGATTTTCGAATGATTAAAGTTATTGTTTAAAAATGATTTTGATGATTTTGATAAAGTGATAAAAATTTATGAAATTCCTTATTTATGATTGAATTGAGAAATTATGAAAAATTGTGGCATTCCTTGTTTGTAAATGATTGTGCATTTGATGTATGAATTTGTGTGAATTATGATTGACATTTTTTATATATGAATTTTATTTTTATGTGAATTTTGAAATTTAGAGAAAATTATGAATGAAATTTGTTTGTTATGACGCGGCATGAAAACTAAGTTTTAAAATGTACCTTCGGGCAATTTGATTTTCAAGTATGAAATGTGTTATGTGGGTTTGGTTAGGTCCCATAAGTTAGAGTCAGTGCACTGTCTCAATTTTAAAGGCTTCTCCTACCTGCCCGCTAGTTGCACTGAAGCTTCGATTTCAAATTCCCTTAAGTTCACGGCTACACAGGACCGCTATGCGGGAATGTGCAGTACGTTCCGTTTGGACCGAAACCAAACCATTCTGAAGTGTTATGTGATTTTTGATTTGTTTAAATTGTGATGCATTTATTATGTGAAGCATTCATGTTTTTGGAAATTGTGTATGATTTGTGGAAAAAAATTTGAGAATTTTGAGGACTGAGAAATTGAGTTTTGAAATCGAGAAATTTTTGAACTTAAGTATAAATGATTTGAAAATGTGGAAAGTTTTAAGAAATAAGTTTTTGAAAATTTTGTTAAATGGCAAATGTTTTGAGAAATAGATTTTTGCTTATTTTTCAATTATAAATATGTTATCCACGAGCTGCCTAGCTCACCCCCTTTCATCCCCATCTCCAGGTTTCAAGCAGGAGATCGGATGAAAGAATGTCGACGCATTTGTTCAATTTTGCTTATCTTGTGTTTTGTGTAATTTTGGATTTTGGTTTTGGATTTCTATATGGCTTGGAATGCCATTAAGATTTTTGTACGCATTAATTCATGATGTATATGCATTACAAAGTTATATATGAAATTGAGCTTATGTATGATTATGGAATTGGATTATGTAAGTAAATTATGGATTTATGTATTGAGTTGAGGTACAAAGTTTGTGTATGATTATGGGATCGATGATATTGATGAATGCGAATTATTGAAGTGTTAGGTATAGAATTGCGATTGTTTGTGTTTGGATTTCCGGACGGGAGGTCCGATGATTTGGAGTTTGTTTGGAAAATTTAGAAGTGTGTTTTTTTTATTTGCAGATTTTTGGTATTTTGAAAATGCAGCCGTTATGCTGCCGAAATTTTTGAAAAAATAATGATTGAAGAAGGAATAAGAATAAGAATCAGAATTAGAATAAGTTTTGTAAAAAGATGAAATTGAGATACTGCTTGATTAAGAAGAATTTTATGAATTGAGCATTATTGAGGATGAAATTTCCAATAGGGAAATTGAATATGGACTAGTTTTGTTTTTGAATAAGATTGAATAAAGATGAAATGGAATAAATGTTATGAGAAAAAAAAAGTTATACCGGATTTCGGATAGTTTTAGTCTTAGGGTTTCCAACGCAATACGGGATGTCGGATTTTGTTTGCTTCGGTTTTGATTTCTTTTCCAATTCGTAATTCGGTATGTGATTAATCCGATTCGATTTGTCGTTCTTCGATTTTGCTTCCGATTAGTTTCGTTTCGAAATCCGTTCCTTCGAAAGCGAATTTCCATTTTCGCCTTATGTTTCCGCTTTCGATTGTATTTCCGCAGTTTGTTATCCGATTTTCTGATTCGTTTATTTTTCGTCATTTTTTCAGTTGGTGTCCGGTCCCGAGATCGGGTCCCAACAAAATAACACCAAAACATCACCCCAGAAACCATTCCACATCTAAATGAATCTTTGTATCTATTCCAACATACAAACAAATAGAAATTAGACTAAGTGTAGTCCCCAACCTTAAAATTAGCAAAGTAGTTCTTCTAATGCATTTCCTTCACTTCCTTTTTGGCTTTGCTTGACTCACCAACTTTTACCTTGATTTCCACTTAAGATTGACTTGATTTCTTACATAAAAATGATGGGATGAAGAAGGTGAAATGGAGAGGAGAAAAACCTGAAGTTAAAACCCTCAAAGTGTCGTCCATCTCCCCTCTCTATATGCCCATTTATGCTATTTCAAGACTCATACATATGCTTAATTCTTATTGGCCACACATGCTTTATTATTATTGGTCACACATGCCTTAATCCAATTGGTCCATGTGTTAACTTTAGCAAATTGCATATTCGTCCTTCTTCTTCTGTTAATTATCACATTGACCTATGATCTTATCAATTAATTTCATTCCCATCCATATTTTACGTCTAAGTATGTTGTTTATGTCGAAACAAACAAATTACCCATTTACCTATGTCTTTTACATTAAGTACCATTATGTCTCTTACTATACTTAGATGCACTTGATTCATTAAGTTCACTTCTTAATACACCTTAGATATGTTATAATACTTCTAGGGTATATCTTGGAGCCTGACATTTCTCTCCCCCTTAAAAAGAATTTCGTCCTTGAAATTCATACCTGTAATGAATAGCTACGAGTATTGAATTATCATCATCGATTCGAGTTCTCAAGTTGCCTCTTTAATGCCATGATGTTGCCAGAGCACCTGTACAAGAGGAATTTTCTTACCCCTTAACTATCTCACTTCTCTAGATAGGATTTCCTTTGTCTCTTCATCATATGAGAAGTCTGGTTGGATCTTTATTTTTTGTACCGATAACACATATGAATCATCCAATTGGTACCTTTATAGCATTGAGACATGGAACACATTATGGAACTTGGATAGTTCTATAGGAAGAGCCAACCTATATGCCACTGGTCCAATCCTTTCAAGGATTTCATATAGACCAATAAATCTTGGACTAAGTTTTTCCTTTTTCCCAAATCTTAACACCTTTCTCCAGGGTGAAAATTTTAAGAAAACTTTGTCACCTACCGTATATTCAATAACTTTCCTCTTCAAATCAACATATGATTTCTGTCTATCACTTGCTACCTTTAATCTTTGCTAAATAACCCTCACTTTCTCTTTTGTTTCTTTGACTATGTTAGGCCTAATCATCTTGTTCTCAGTCATTTCTGTCCAATAAATCGAGGTACTACATTTTCTACTATATAATGCTTCATATGACGCCATGCCTATACTGGAATGATAACCATTATTATAGGCAAATTCCATCAAAGGAATGTATCCATCCCAACTGCCTGGAAATTCCATAAAAGCATGTCCTCCAACACCTGTATAATTCTCTCATATTGCCCATCTATTTGTGGGTGAAAGGCTATGTTGAAGCTCAATTGAGTACACAAAGCTGCTTGCAAACTTTTCCAAAACCTTGATGTAAAATGTGGGTCTCGGTCAAAAACAATTGACAATAGCACTCTATGTAGCCGAATACTCTCATTCATATACAACTCTGCTAATCGATCCATAGAATAGTTAGACCAGATTGGTATAAAGTGAGCTGATTTGGTGAGCCTGTCAATTATGACCTATATTGCCTTATGTTTTCTCTGTGTGAAGGGTAGACCTGTAACAAAATCCATGGTGATATTATCCCATTTTCATGTAGAATAAGAATGAGATTCATTAGGCCAAATGAGACTTGATGTTCAGCTTTCACCTATTGACAAATCAAGCACTTGGACAGATAGTCCACTACATCACGCTTCATTCCTGGCCACCAATAACATTGTTTCAAGTCATGGAACATTTTGTTACCCCCAGGATGCATGGTGAACACATTATTATGGGCTTCATGTAATAAATTCTTCTTCAAGTCCTTTACTTCCAGTACACATAATCTACTCTTAAAGTATAAACTTCCATCATCTTTCACTACAAAATTAGTTTGTTTCCCTTCTTGCATCACTTGTACAATATATTGCAACTTGACATCATCTTTTTGTGCATGTACCATCATCTGTCTCAAGTCAGGACTCACTTTTAATTGAGCTATCAAAGCTCTAGCTAGTGAAAATCTCCATTTACTATGTTGTAATGATAGTGCTAAAATAGATTTCCTACTCAAAGCATCTGCTACCTCATTAGCTTTTTTTGGGTGATAGTCAACTATGTAATCATAGTCTTTAAACAATTCTAGCCAATTTCGTTGCCTCAATTTAACTCCTTCTGTATGAGCAGGTACTTCAGACTCTTGTGATTCGTGTATACTGTAAGGCCCCAACATATACCCTAGAATTATTATAGCATTTCTAGGGTGTAATAAGAAGTGAACATAACAAATTAAGTGGATCTAAGTATAGTAAGGGACATACTGATACTTAATGTAAAAGACATGGGTAAAAGGTTAATTTGTACATTTCAGCATGGCTATACATACTTAGATGTGAAACATGGATGTGATTGAAATTAATTGATGAGATTATATGCCAATGTGGGAATTAAAGAAAAAAGAAGGACCAATGGGCAAATTATCCTAAAGTTAACAAATGGACCAATAGGATTAAGGCATATGTGACCAATATAATAAAGCATGTGTGTCCAATAGTAAGTAAACATGTGTGTGAGTCTTGGAAGTTTACGAATGGGCATAAGGAGCGGAGAGAGGGACGACCTTTAGGGTTAGGAATTCCAGATTTTTCCTCTCCTATTTCCTCTCCACTTCATCTTCTTAATCACACCATTTTTCATATAAGGAATCAAGCTGATCTTTGGTAGAAACCAAGGTTACATTTAATGGTTTTCTCTTCATCTAGGATTTTGTTATGTATATGTAATTTTTGAAGATGGGTTTTGAATGAGTGTGTTATGTGTAGAGGAGGAGATGACCAAAGGTAAAGGCAAAGAGAAGCAAGTAGAGTGAAGTAAAACGGTTTTGATCACTTCGTCAGGAGGTATGGAATTTTGATATGTTTACTTGAATTATGAAAGTGATGTGAGAGGAATTGGTAAAGGAAGTATCCTATTTGATTATGAGATGTTGGTTAAAATTGGATGTGTTCTTGTGTTGCTTTTGCTTGATAAGGCCGAAGTTAGTTGATTTGGAATGGCTACCTCGCTAGATGGATAGGTTCCATTGAATAGACTTCTATAATTTGGCCATATCTTGGCCTGTGGACCTCTAAATTGGATAATACCAATTGAAGATTAAACTAGAGGCATAGTTCTAAAACTTTTATGAAGGAACAGAAATCTTATTATGCCTTTAAGAGTTTTGAATTCTGGCTTGAAGTTGAGTTTTGGCTGTTATCCCTGTTTTCAAACATTCTGTAGTGTTTTGGGAATAAATATCTGAATACTTAACCAAAATGGGTGAAATTTATTCCATTATGAAACTAAGACATAGAGGAACAAATGTCTAAAAGACCTTAAAATCTAATTCGAACGTTTTCTAAATGAGGAAGACGTTTGAGGCTTAGAATTATAACAATGTTGAGGAATCCTTCATAAAAGGATTATAAGCCTATGGAGGGATGAGAAATCAGCCTTAGACAGAGTTGATAGTGATGCGAGGAGTGAAGAATAAGCTCTCTCCAAACCTATCATTTAATGTCATATTCCTTCTAATTTTGTGCTTTTTTTTGTATAAGCTTGTATATGAAAGTTATAATGTGTTGGGTAATTAAGAACCCTATAAAATGAAATTCTTTATTCTAATTATATTATCCTTGTAACTTTTTTATCTTTATATTTGCTAGAAATAACACATTAAACTTTGTAACCCATTCTTTTTGATTATTTGATTTTGTAATTCATCTAGTTCTCTTTTATAGGCTTCTTATTTTATAGGTTTATTGCCTTTGTTTATGATTTCATATATAGTTTCAGATGACATTTGACTTATCATTCGCATGAGGTTTGTTTTATCATAATATATGACAAATAGTTTATGGATTTATGGTGATGCTCAATCTATCATTATATGTTTCATTTAGTCTATCCTTTTGTAAGATAATAAGTGTTATTCTCTAATGTATTTAGTCTATCATTTTGTAAGAAATTTAATATGAGGTTTTGCTAGACTTTTAGTCTTTTTTGGTTTTTGATTTTTGTACCAATAAACCCTTTGTCACTTTCAACTCTACTTCATAACAAACCTTATTATAGTTATTTAAATTGGATGTCAATTTTGGAATGAATGCATAAATAAAATAAGAAATCTGATGTATTGATTCAAAAGGTTTTTTAGGTATTATATTCATTGAAATGAAATATAGTAACAAAATTAAGGCCTATGGTTTTGATCATTCTAAGTCTTTAGGATTTCAGATATGTCCAACTGTTATAATTTTTATATCTCATATCTTATAGATGAAGAATTTGAAAGATATATGCAAGAATTAGTGCAACTTTCTCCATAGTTATCAAATTGAGGAGATTTTGGAGCCATTTGTAAGATAAGAAGATGAACTTCATGAGCTAATTCTAACTTAAAGAGGTTGAAAAGCAGAAGTTGGAGGAGAAAATCACAATAGACACTGTACCATGGATTCGATATTTATAGATAGGTATTGACTTAATTAATGTATTTGTTATTCCAAACCTTGCCATGTGGGTCCCATTCTTGATATGTAACACCCCACTCCCGCAAGACCCGAACCCGATATCGATGGTGATATCTGAGTTCGTGCCCCGCGAAGGTGGCATGCTACTGCACTAAATTAGTCAATAATTCCTAAAGCCAAGTGTCCAAACTTCCAATGCGATTTGACAGCAAATTCTACTACCATTTATCAATTGGTCTGTCACTTGGCATTTTTCATGTCAAAACTCATTGAATTATAATTTCTACTTAGGTTTATGCCTCACTAAACCCATTAAAATTTCCATTTCTTTCTCATTGACTCACTTCAGAAAATTTTCAAATCCCATTTTTGGGTCAACATTTAATGAACCTTGTATCCTTCAAATGGATAAGGGACAGTTATTACTGAGCCCTACGTGGGACAATTCCGCACTCGGTCACAACAAAATAACAAATGGAATGTGAGTCTCATCCCTTTGTAGGGGAACGGGATGTGACATGATATATCTATAAAATAAGAAATGAAATATCCTAATCGATGTCATTTACAAGTCATTGGGCTCAATTAACAACTTAGGACTCATTAGGTTTGTTAGGATGGTTCAATTATACAATTCGACCCTCGATCACATTCTTACCTAAACTTTTCGTGCTTTTTAATTTGTAAGCTGTTAAGAATTTTTCTTTAGTTCTTTAGGAAAAAATGATCAACATAATTTATAGATTTTTTAAATAAATTTGTTGGAAGGTCACTGCAACAGTATCTTCGATGACTAGAATATTCCTCCAGTGATCAGAAAATTTTTTAGTCTCATAATTCAATAATTTTTATACCAAACGAAAGGTTTTGATGAGTAAAACTACTTTTATAATTTCAAAAAACTTAGATTCTTAACCAAGAATCGAAGAAATATTATTTCAAAGCCATGACCTCTATTTTTGTCAATCGACGATAATAAAGGCACTGATCGACGACTAGATTATAAGACTTTTGCTCCTAACATTAAGGGGAGTATAATGATGGTAGTGTTGGTTAGCAACATTTATTAGAGGCGATAGATTAAATATTTAAGTTTTTTTATAATTTTTATTCTCAACTGTTGTGATGATTCTAGCGTTGTTATGAGGTAAAAATGGTATGTGCTGACCCCTAAAATTTTTTCTTGATGAATAAGTATGATTTAAATTAATTATGAGGTCTTCATGAATTTTGTGGAGTTAATTATTATGTTAATGTTAGAAAGATTAAATGATATAGGTTATTGGAATTAAAGTGTTAAGGAGATAAGAATGTTCAAGGGTATTTTTGGCAAGACATTTAAGGTTAAAAGAATATAAGCCTATAAGGAAGGGTGAAATGGACTTATTAATGGTAGAAATGGAAGAAGAAATTGTAATCTTGTATATTAAGAAGAGAGAAGAACGAAAATTGAAGAGAAAAAGAGAGAGTATCATGAAGAAGAGGGAGAAACACGACGAGAAGAAGAGAAGGAGAGAAAGAAGAGAAGACAAGTTAGGGTTTTAATTTTCTTAGCCTTCAAGAGAGATTTTGAGGTTGTTCAAGAAGGGAAAGAGGAAGAGGAAAAGAATAGCTTCCAATAGAGCCAAGAAACTTTTCATTTAGTGAAGATTCAAGGTAAGATTGTTGTTAATCTTTTGGATTTTTGGAAAGATTTTGGTTCATGGAGTTTAAAAAATGCATGGATTTAAGTATTCTAGAATCAATTTTGGTGATTGTGCCTTGTGGAATTTTCAATTGAAAACCCTATTGAGTGGGATTTTTGTTATTGATGAAGGAAATCAAGAAAGAAAAGAGGAGCAAGAGAAGAGGCATTTTGAACAAGTCTTTAAGCAAGGAAAATAAGGTGGGTATATGTTTATAATAGAGGAAATAAGCCCATAATGTTTTCTTTGAATCAAAGAAGTTTAATGCTTTCAATCGCATCATAAATGTGCATGTATTGCAATTTAAATGTGTTGAGAAAGTGCTGTATGATTGGTATATGAATTGTATGATTTACTTATGAATTGAAAAATGGAAATAATTTTTGAAAAGATATCAAGTTTATGAAATCAAGTTAAAAAATGTGCCATTTTGGGAAACAAGTTTACAAGTCATGAATTACATGTTATGTGAGTTTGTGGTGGTCCATTAAGTTAAGTCAAGTGCACTTTGACAAAAGGCTTCTCCTGCCTGCCCACTAGTGACATGGAACTCCTTTATGAACTCCCAAAAATTCACGGCTACACAAAACCATTATGTAGGATTGCATTAGTACGTTCTGTTCACGGCTACACAGGACCCTTATGGAAAATGTGTAGTACATTTTGTTTTGGATCCACCCAAACCATTCTGATGTGCTTATGTGTTTATGTTATGTGAACAGGTTTGATGCATTCAAGTTTCGTAGTTTGAGATTTTGACTACATGGTGAGAATTTGAGAAACATGTGCTTTATGAACTCAGTGAGAATGTTTTTTATGACAAGTAAATGTTTTCAAAAGTTTTTGCTTATTTTTCCGTTATAAACTATTACCCACGAGCTTTCAAGCTCCCCCCCTTTTTGTCCCATCTTCAGGTGATAGTTAAGAGATCAAGTGATCAAGAGCCTAAGGGAATTACTTCAAATTTGCTATTTTTTATTTTGAGTTGGTTTTGGGAAAGCACAATGTTTTAGTCACATTTCAAGTTTAATTGTTCAAGTATCTTTTGTAATTT
>JANZLX010000005.1:36161643-36178208 GCA_025531955.1 Erythroxylum orinocense
ATATATATATATATATATATATATATACACATACATAAATAAGTAAGAAGTTATGGAAAAGAAAGATAGGAATTATGACTGATGAGATGTGATAAGTTAAATGAGTTGAGATTTGAGAGTTTAATGAAGTTAATTTGGTAGTTGAATAGTTTTGCTTAGGACATCCCAAGTTAGTACAGTGCAAATTTCAAGTCTTCCATAAAGGTGAATCTCATGTTCTGACTTCAGGAGAAAAATTGTAATAATCTAGGCTAAATTAGACAAAGCTGTCTTCTAGAAAGTTGTAGCTTATCCTTCCAGTTTTCCAAGGTATATAGTATGAAATTTTTGGACATTAGAGTCGAAAGTTATGACCTTTATAAATAGAGATGCTCAGAACTGTAGACTGAAATATCTTCTTGTCCACTGTAGCCCTGTAGAAACCTTCCTTCTTATGCACTGTAGACTGAATCGTCTAGTGCACTATAGACTGAAACCTTCCTTCTTATGCACTGTAGACTGAATTGTCTAGTGCATTGTAGATTGAAACATTCTTTTTTATGCACTGTAGACTAAATCGTCTGGTGCACTGTAGACTGAAACCTTCCTTCTTATGTACTATAGATAGAATCGTATACCTTATTTTTTGGTCCAATTTTGACCCTTTAGATGTTATAATCTATCTTCAAGGTCTCTTAAAAGTTGTAGACCTATGAGTCCTCTTTCAAACAGTCTAAGAATGACCTTGATCCGATATCTTTAGAGATAGTTATGCCAATTGTCCCAAATCATCTGACCTTTCACCTAGGATCATCTACCCTATTGTCTAGTCCAATTTTAACCCTCTAGATCACAGAATCTATCTTCAAGGTCTTCTCAAAAGTTTTATATCTATGAGTTCTCTTTCAAACCGTGCAAGAATGACCTTGATCTAATATCTCTAGAGAAAGTTATGCCAATTTTCCTAAATCATCTGATCGTTCATCTGGTTTCATCTTACCTTTCATCTGGGATTGTCTAGTCCAATTTTGACCCTCCATACTACAAAATCTATCTTCAAGGTCTTCTTAAAAGTTGTAGATCTATGAGTCCTATTTCAAACTGTCTAATAATGACCTTGATATGATATCTCTAGAGATAGTTATGATAATTGTCCCAAATCATTTGACCTTTTGTCTGGTTTCGTTTGACCTTTTGTCTGGGATCATCTATCCTATCGTCTGGTCTAATTTTGACCCTCCAGATGACATAATCTATCTTAAGGTCTACTTGAAATTGTATATCTATGAGTCCCCTTTCAATCTGTCCAAGAATGACCATGATCAAATATCTAAAGGCAAAGTTATTCCATTTGTCCCGAGACAGGTTCAATATGATTGAAGACAAAACCTTGTTTGATTCTTTCGGCCATAACCTTGTTATCCGACCTCCAAATGAGGTAAGTCTTAGACCAATAGATTCCTAACACACTTCTTTTTACCTCTCTATAAAATTTTATAGCTTTTGAGGTTGATTTGAAAAGGATTGATTGAATCAAAGTAAGGGATGGGTTGGAAGGGTATGAATTGGATATTTTACTGAACATGCTTGAGTATTTTGATGATATATTGATCTGTAGAGCTCCGAATGAGATGATTTCTATTTCAAAATGATCTAGAGATATAGAGCTACAATTGATCTAAAGGAATTGAATTTTAAGTCAGTCCCTAAGAATTTTAATTTCTGGATGAAAGTTGGGTATAATGTACTGTTTCAGTCTAATAACAATCTGAAAATGTTGATATCAGAGCAAGAAGTTGGGCTCCGAAATCAAACAGGGTCTAACAAATACGGTATCAGAGCAAGAGTTAGGTTTCGAAAATGGGATCCAATAGTATGGTTGTGATGGGGTCAAATAAAAGAATTAATTAGTGTGTATGGTTGGCTTATTAGAGGTGTTAGTGTTGAAGAGTAAAAGGAAAAAATGGTTTCATGAATAGTAATCTTAGGAGGGCGAAAATGAAAAATAGGAAAGACGAGGGTGGAGTTAACACCAATCAATATGCCACATTTCCAACTTTCTCTGTTATCTTGTAAGGTCCAATATATCTTAGAGATGGTTTCCCTTTCTTTCCAAACTTCATCACACCCTTCATCGGAGATATGTTTAGAAATATAAAGTCACTAACTTGAAATTCCAGATCTTTATGTTTTGAGTTCTCATAACTCTTTTGTCTACTAAATTGTGTTTGTAGTCCTTGTTTGATTAATGGAATCTTCTTTGATGTGAACTTGATTAGCTCTGGGCCCTCCAACTACCTCTCGCCTACTTCCTCCCATTATATTAGTGATCTACATTTTTGTCTGTACAATGCCTTATAAGGAGCCATCTCAATGCTACTATAATAGCCATTATTGTACGCAAACTCAGTCAAAGGAAAATGTGAATCCTAACTACCACCAAGGTCCTTCACGTACATCCTTAGTATGTCTTCTAAGGTCTAAATCATCCTCCTAAATTTCTCATCAATTCAAGAATGGAATGTTGTGTTAAAATCCAATATGGTGCCCAATGCTTTTTGTAATTTCCTATAGAATCAAGATGCTAATTGTATCTTTGGTCAGATATTATCGACATAGGCACACCTTGGGGACACATTATCTACTCAATATACACTTACATGAGCTTAGACACTGACTAGATGGTTTTCACAGGTAAGAAGTGGCTAACTTTGTTACTTATCTATGATCACCTAAATCGAATCATATCAAGTCCTTGTATAAGGTAGACTAATGACAAAATCCAATGTGATCTTTTCCTATTTCCATTCAAGAATTAGTAATAGTCGTAGCTTACCAGAGAGTCTTTAATGCTCAGTTTTACTTATTAGTAAGCCAAGCACTTCGAGAAATATTCAGCCACACTCGTTTTCATACCAACCCACTAATACGTGTCTCTGATGTTATGATACATCTTGGTGGAACCAGGATGTACATTGTATGCTGCATAGTGCATTTCCTCTAAAATCTCCTCCTTCATGTTCTCTACATCTAGAACACATAATCTCTTATTCATATTTATTATACCTCCCTTATCAATCTTGGAATATTTACTTCCTTCTCGTATTTCATAAATAAGCTTTTGAAGCTTAAGATCTTGGCTTTAAGTGACCTGATCGTATCCAACAATACCAATCGTACTCTGATGCTCGCCAGTAATTCCCTTGAATATGAAATTTGAAACTGAGTGCCTTGATCCATCAAATTATGTAACTCTTTGATTAAAGCTCTCCTCTATACTACAATATACGTGAAACTACCCGAAGACCTCCTACTTAATGCATCTGCTATTACATTTACCTTTTCAGGATGATACTGAATCGAGTAATCATAATCTTTTAGTACCACCTTCTTTGCCTTAGATTACTAAAATATATTTTCAACTCCTGTGAACCAAGTAAATTTAATACAGCTCACCATATAGATAATGTCTTCAAATCTTTAAGGCAAAGATCACTGCTACCATATCTAAATCATGAGTAGGGTAATTTTGTTCATGTTTTTTCAATTGCCTTGTAGCATAAGTAATTGCCCTACGATTCTGCATTAACATGCAACCTAGGCAAACTCTCAGAGCATCACAATATAATTGAAATCTTCTACCTTCAATTGGTAACGCTAGGACTGGAGCTGTAGTTAAACACTTCTTTAATTTTTGAAAGCTCTTCTTAGAGGCTTCAAACTAAATGAACTAGGCTATTTTACATCAGACGTGTTAATAGAGATGTTATCTTGGAAAAGTTCTAGACAAATCTTCAATAGTAGCTTACCAATCCAAAAATTTTTGCACTTCTATCGTTGTCATTGGTTTTCCTAGTTTGTTACGGCTTCTACCTTCTTTAGGTCCACTTGTATCCCCTTCTAAAATACCACATGCACTCTTAAATCAAAATTCACACTTTTAGAACTTAATATACAACTAATGTTCTCAGAGAGTCTGCAAAACCACTCTCAAATAATGGGCATGCTCCTTATCTGTTTGTAAAAACACCAAAATGTTGTTGATAAAGACAATCACGAACAAATCTAAGAACATTTTGAACACTCTATTCATTAAATCTATAAAAGTTGCTGGAGTGTTGGTAAGGCTAAATGACATTACTAGGAATTTATAATGGTTGTATTGAGTCTTAAAGGTCATATTCATAAAGTTGATTGAATAGATCATTGACTCAAAATAATGGATACTAATGGTGATGACCACCTTATTCATCTTAGCGCACCCTATGGTGATGTGCTAAGCCTAATGAAATCCTTATCCAATAAATCCCATAATTATTCTTTTAATTTCTTTAACTTTTTGGGTGCCATTTTATCTAAAGGTATAGAAATCGAAGTTGAATTAGACACTAAATTAATGTGAAACTTTCTCTCTAGAGGTAGCCTTAGTAACTCTTCAGGAAATACATCTAGAAACTTTAAAAGTATTGGAACACTTAGGAGGCTATTAATTTCTACTGAGGTATGCCTGATCGAGGCTAAAAAGCCTTGACACCCCTGTTTAAGCATCTTAATAGCCATTAACATTGAAATTATATTGGATGGGATGGTCCTCTTATCTCTCTAAAAAGTAAAAAATCTGAATCACAACTTTCTTCTTTCTATAATCCAAGGTGGGTAATGACTAAACAGTTAGCCCATCCCTAATATTATGTTAAAATCTATAATCAGTAGCTCTATAAGATTTGCTACCATTATCTTACAATCAATCTCCATGGGACAAGAGTAGTAGATTAGATCCACCTCTATGGCATCATTAAGAAGTGTAGATATGGAAAAGGATTCTTCCATCCTATCTGGCATTGTTTATAGTCTCATAGCAAAGTTGGGCGACATAAAAGAATATGTTACTCCTAGATCTATCAAAACTCTAGCTTCTAATCTAAAGATGAGAAAATACCAAATACCATCGCATTCAAAGCCTGTGTATCTTCGGGGTTGAGGGTGTTACCCTGTCTTAACTACAACTTGCTAGAGGACTGTCACTAATTGTAGCCTCCAAATTTACCTCTTAAATGCCCCATACAAAACCTCACCACTGCTTATAGTCCCCATTATGTTTGTTGAAATATAGGCCACACCATATTAGAAAAGGTCTATTGATATCCCATTTTTGGTTAATCCCAGATCAAATGCCCCCACATTTATAACAACCTCTTGTGGTATATAGCATAAGCCTTAATGTGCCCTTCCACACTGTTGGCAAATGGAGGATGCCAGGCCTAAATTGTTATGTCTAGAGCTTTGTTTGCTACTTCTACCACCTACTCCAAGCATGAACTTGAATCCTCCCAAATGTCTATAGCTAAATCTTGCCTTTCTATGTGCTCAAACATCCCTCTATCAAGAGCTCCCACTCTAACTGTATCTTGGTGAAAAGTTTGAATGTTAATGTTACTGTTGTTGATAACTGGAGGGTCCTGTTGAATGCCTCCCAATTTGCTCTCCAATATATAAAGCATCGTGCTTCATAAGGATCCTTTCCATCTACTTGGACATATGTACAAAAGTTGAGAACTTCCCCCGATAACTTATAGTCATACTGACAAAAGGGCGTATGAGTACATATTGGTTATTCTTTGTCATCTCATCTAAAACAATCTTTATGACATATTGACTAAATTGAATGAAGTTAGTGTTATATTCATCCACCATCCTATCTCCTCAGCGTAGATTCAAGATCTCTAATATAAATGCCTCTCGATCCATAAAGAAGAGGAAATATTCCATAAACCTCTTCATGAACTGTGACCAAGTTATTGCATCCAAGTGTGGAAAGATGTGGTCTTGATACCAACCCTTGGCCACTCCTTACAAAGACATCTCCACCAGACCCACCAGTTGGATATTAGAATGATGTAGCCTCCTATCTCACATCTCCACCTCATTGAGAAAATCAATGGCCTCCTTGGGTTTCGTCCTATTAAAATCTAGGGACAAGCCCTTGAATATGCCATTGACAACTATATATTTGATCTCTCTTATTATGAGGCTATAGCTGGTGATGGGCTTGTAACTGTTATTGTTGCATCATCATGATCATCAAATTTAGGAACATTGTATTGTTAGCTTATATTCCAACTAGAAACGTTTTCATGTCAAATGAAGGTGTCTCAAGAACTCCTTTTGACACCTTTAACTCTTCTACAATTTTGATCGTCTTACGACTACTGTACCTTGCAACTAAGGTAGCAAAGGCAGACACCTCATCTTGCATGAGGCCTTATTATGGGCCTCTTAGCCAAGGTAGGCAAGAAATTATGCACATCTGTTCACACTGACAAGAGAAGCAAAGGAATGGCTAGTACTACCAATTAGAACAGATGAGTATTTTGACTAAGGTAGTTATTTCGAAGAGGGAGTAAATTCGTATATGTCCATAATTATAAGAAAAATAGTACTCTGGGCCTTAAATCCTTTAACCTAGGCTCTAATACCAATTGCTTCACGACTTAAGTGGGCATATGATCGATACGTAAAAACCAAAAGCTGAAGCCTTCAGATCACACATAAGATTGACTATTAGTGACAAAAACAAATTTAAAATCTAAACAAAAGTGACAACACAGGCACACATAAGTACAAAGACAGTTAAGTAAAATAATGTTACCGTGCATTAATTTTTTTCAACATATTAAATCATATCACTGTGGACACTAGAGTACAAGTGTGAATAAATAAAAATCATGCATAGATGTAGATATATAGTAGCCAACAATCCTCAGAGTCAACGTTATAAAGTTAGTGGTAGCTAACCTAAAAAAAATAGAATTGAGGGAAGTCAGACATACTAGGTAAGTCCATACAGTGATGTGCTTAGACAATATACAATTTATATTAGTATAAACACACATATATGATGTATGACAATTCACATGCAATACACAATAAGTCATGGAGAAGGAATATCTGTAGGACCATATCTTCTAACTGTACATCCTCATAATAGTACACCTTGGATTGCTGTTGGGAGTTAAGCATCCCCAATAGACTCATATAGTCGTAAGGGGCTTTCTCAGTATAAAGGGACTGTAGGGAGTTACGCATCACTAATAGACTAGCCCTTACTTAATATGTCCAAATTCATAATCACGTTGATAATACATATATCAAACAAGGACCCAATCAAGAGCCAAACATCAACCAGCAATGATCCGTATTATATCTTAATGTCATATCACAATCATCTTTCATAATCAAATCAGTGTCTACTGGTTCTGATGTGTACCCATCAAGTGGCACATCTTACAAAATTTTCCTCCTCCATAATCCCAATCAAACACATCCATACATAAACCAAATATCAATCACACAATCTCCCAAAAAAGCACTTATTCATATGAGGATCATGATAAATACATATAGTATGCTATCATGGTATTACTCACATAGGCATCATAATAATTGCTACTCAAATTACATATGTAAATATATATACTTATAGGTACATATATATAAATAAAGATAGGGGCATCTATAATTGCTTATCATGTCATCAATCATATCAATATAGAACCATACTCAATAGAGGGTATGGATTCGATATCTATATTTAGATATAAACTTATCAGATTGATGTACTTGTCAGTCTAAACCTTGTGATGTGGGTGCCACTCTTGTTATTCCTTAAAAAATAGGAAAGGAAATATCCTAATTATTATCATTTACAATTCGTTGAGCTCAATTAATAACCTGGGATTCACTAAGTTTGTTAAGATGGTTTAATTATACAATTTGACCCTTGACCCTATTCTCACATAAACTTTTCATGATTTTTAATTAGTAAACTATTAATTTTTTTCCATAGTCCTTAAGGGAAAATGATTAACACAATTTATAGGATTTTTTGAAATAAAAGTCACTAGAAGTTAGACAAAATAGTATATCCGACGACTAGAATATTGCTTCGATCATCATAATATTCATCCGGATATTGAAAAATTTTTCATTCTTAAAGTTAATTGATTTTTATATCAAATGAACTCCCTTGATGAGTAGAACATGTTTTATGCCTGCAAGAAACTTGGATTCTCAACCAATCTCCACGAATTGAAGAAATATTTTTTCAATCATTATTTTTGTCAATCGACAATGATAGAGGCAATGACTAGTGACAAGACCATGCTTTTGCTCCCAAAGTTGAGGAGAGTCTAATAGTGGTGGTGGTGGTCGGTAACACTCACTAAAGATGACAAATCGAAGACTTGAGAGTTTTTCTTCAATTTTTTTGTGATGATTTTGATATTATTGTAGGGTAAAATGGGTATGGTTATAATGGACTCGAAGAGCAGAGTTGATTAGTATATATGGTTGGCTAGTTAGAGTCATTGGCAATGAAGAATAGAGGAAAAGGATGGTTTTGTGAATAATAACCTTAGGGGGGGAAAATGAAAAATAGGAAAGATGAGGGTGGAAGTGACACACACACACACACACACACACACACACACACATATATATATATATATATCTATATCTATATAGATATATATCTATATTATAAACTCCTAATTATTTTATAATGATTAATTATCTTGGTTGAAATAAAAATTAGCCTAATGCATCTATACCCTCTCTTGAGGCACACATGTATATTAAACTAGGTAATTATCACTTCCTGATGCACAATTCAACCTCGTCAAACTTATTAAGTAGAGTTAACATAATATAGGAAATCCCTTCTTCTATATTTAAGGTACTTATTGTCCTATTGTAAGGATCATACTTAACCTCCTAATCCTTTATACAACCCCAAACATTGAATCTTTAATAGCGAATCATAAATTTAATAATTAAAATCAAAGATAATAAATTAAATTAGATGATAATCTATTGTTTATTAATAATTGAAAGATCTATCATAAAATACATTCCTAACCCTAATTAAGGATTTTAACTACTCAATATAATGAAAAAAAAGAATCAATCTTAGGATAAAAGGAAGAAAATAAGGAAAGATAGAACAAGATATCCTAATTATGTCTAAGTTGAGATTGATCTTCTTCCAATCCTTGCTTCCAAGCCTTCTTTGATATTAAGAAACACTAACCAATCACTAAAACTTAAGATGGTTATCACACACCTCTAAAAGCTCCATAAGTTAACCCGAATAAGAATATTTATAGCTAGGGTTTACATCATAGAGTCCTAAGATGATTTAAATTTTAATTTTGTGTATCTTTGGATTACGTATATGTGAATTAATGTCAAACTAGCTTTTACACTGGTGTTGGCTAGCTTTTAAAACTTTAGTCTCAAATTAGTATGAATCTAGTGCCAGTTATCTTCTATTTCTTCAACTTTTGGACCTTGTATGAGACACTTATCTCCTAGCTATATTCGACGTCTTTCTAGCCTTTTCCTTTAATTTCTCCAATTTAGGCATCTTTAAGCTTGAATCAAACTCTAATTCTTTCTATAAAGTTTTTTTTTTCTTCTTCTTGTTGTTAGCTTCCAAATGACTCCAATAGTTTCTTGATCTTAAAACTATGAAGAATAGTGCACTCAAATATAGGATTTCTCCTCAAACTCATCACACATAACATAATGAACTAAACATAGGAAAACATCATATAGTTATGTTAAAACATGCCATAAGGTTGATAAAATATAATTAATTTAACCCCTAATAGCATGTAAAATATAGCCCATTAAATTCTCCTACACTTTTACTTATCCTCAAACAATTGACAATAAGAAAACCCTAGCCAACTAAACTAGCTAACTCAATCAAGAAAAATTCCACTTTTATTGGTGTATAGTGACCTTTAACGTATACCATAAGCCTTTAAACCCCTAGGTGTCCCTAGTGGAGGAGTTATAGTTTCCTAAGGATTTACTAAAAAGATATCCACAAACATTAATTAACAATCATTATTTAACCCCATTAGAAAAATAAAATATATGCTGACTCAAATTCTTACGAGATAAGTTTAATCAAAGCCTCATCACCTAATAAATTTGGTTGCCCAACATTCAAGATTTTCATAGCAACGAATTTATCAAATCTCAACTCTAAATTATCTATACACTCATGCTATCAACATAGAGTAACTAATGAGAACCTAGATACCAAACTAATAAGAAAAGTAAAAAACAACCCAGAAAAATTGTAAATTTTGAAAAAACGACATATAATTAGATAAATCTCATTTCAACTTCTCCACACCTAGAACAATATTGTCCCTAATACTGGGCATAAATAGTAACATAAAAAGAATGCAAAAACTCCATAAAAACTAGATGTTTGAAAGGTTACTTCCACTATAAATCACTTTACTTTACCTAGTTGCATAAAAACTAAAAAATGGAGAGGTATAAATATGAAAATAACATTCAATTTGCATTTGAAATTTATAATATACTTAAATTCAAATAAAGTAAACAACTAAAAGTTAGATAAAAAAATAATAGAAGTCCACAGATCCTAAATAACTTAACTACATTATATGTAATTAAGAAGCTATAGTTCTTGAAGGTCATTAAGGAGGTAGAGTAGGCAATGGGTGATGCTAAAGGTAAATCCTCAACTTGTTCAATTTAATATGGAAACTTGTGATTTATCCCAAAAGACTATTAGGGGATGTTTCCAACTGCTGCATTGTTATACTTAGTGGCTAGAGAGTGTTTCTATGTTTTTTCTTTCCTCTTTAACCTTTTAGTCATTGTCAGCCCACCCCTCCTCTTTTCCCAAGTTACTTGGCTACCATTTATCAAGTCTCCCCAAATTAATCCACGTGCTATTCTTCTATGTGTACTCAAATAACCTCATTTGTTCATTATTGATATAGTTTATATCTCTTATTCTCACATCCCCATCATTAGAGAGGTACATTCTTGTTTCTTCACAACTGGCTAATCGACACCAAGAATACAAAATTCTTAACCTATGATCTATATCAAACCACATTGTTAATAGATTACAACATTAAGGAGAATATTATGACCAGTGATACCTTGTTTAAGCCATTATAAAGGAGATTCAAGACATACAAATATGATAATTATAATTGATTTAGTCCAGTAGTTTGAGGCTATACAATATGTCGTAATATGTAAGCCACTAGCTGAGGTTGTATGAATGTGCTCATTAAAAATGATATTCATGCATGAATTAACATATAAAACACAAAAAAATAACCTAAAATATGTTATAAGAAAAGAAAATAGGTTAGTTAGAACACAAAACTAAGGAAAAATCTTAGAAATTTTAACCTATATAGTTAAATATAACATTAGCCTCAATGTCAAATAAATAATGAACTTAATGATAAGAGCAAATTAAATTAAAGAGATATATCTTACTTCCATGCAAGGTTGATGAAGTAAAAATCTAAGAAATTCTGCAAAATTTTTCCTAAAACAGAAAATAAGCATCGATAAAAAACCAAAGATGGAGAAATTGAATTAAAAGAGAAATAAAGTTAAAATTGTTAGGTTTCCTCTTAGTAAACACTTATTTACAAGTCTTTTAGTAGGAATTTCCACTTAAATTCTTCTCTCGTTTAGAATTGTTAATTGGATGAGCTCGGCTACCTTCCTAGAAAGAATTGAGAGAATAAGATAGTTTAATAAGATAAATGTTTTTGTCTCATTAGTATATATGACACCAATAAGAATGTAACTTCTTCCAATTCTAGGTCAAGTGCTTCTTTGTCAGACAGTAAGGGTATATGCTTTCCTCCTCTTAAGTCCTTGAAATCATGAAGACGTCAGAGTTAGTCCTTTCCTTCCACTTTAAAAGCACTCTTCACAAGTTCAAGATCCTCCTATTTATTATTAAGTCCTAATGTTTTGCATGGTTTCAAAGAATCATCATAACTAACTTTATGTGCTTCATATATAATAATGTTGATTATGTCCAACCTATAACATTTGTCATTAAAGACAAGAAGTCTTTTCAAGAGCTTGTATATATAGAAATCTACCTTCTCCTTACCCATATTAAGTTTCAACTGACCATTAACTACGTCAATTATCACCCCTATAATTTCCAAAAATTGGTCTTTTTAAGATGATGGGAACCTCAATGTTGTACTTTATGTCTATTGTCAACAAGTCAACAAAAAGATGAATATTTATACTTTAATGAGTAAATCTTCCACCACCCCAATTGGGCATTTAATAGATTGAACTGATAGCTAGTGTGACTTATTTTTAGGCTTGGATTCCCTATTCCAAGCTTCCTAAAGATAGATAAAGGCTTAAGATTAACACTTGAACCTAAATCACATAAGCATTTAACAACATTAGAAGCAAAAAATTGAAATAGACTAGTAAAACTCCCTAGATCCTTTAACTTTGGAGGTAATTTCTTATGCAAGATTGCACTACACTCCTCAGTTAAAGGCATAGTAGAATGCTCCTCAAGTTTTTTTGTGTTATAAATAATCTCTTGTCTTAGATAATGTTTTTCTAAAGGATATGTTGATGTGTAACTTCTTAAAGATATATAAAAATTTATTGAATTTATTTTCATCCTTCTTTTTCTTCATCATCCTTGGAACTAGGGACATATAGGATTTCACAATGGATAATGGGTTTTGCTCTTGAACGATGTCTGTTAAAGATGAGATCAGTGTTAATTTGCCTTTTCCCGTCTCAATCACTCTCTTCTTTAGGCTTTTCTAACTTCTTCACTTGCTCCTCTTTATTAACTTCAACATTAAGTTTTTTCTGTTCTTAAGTGTAATAGCTAGCACTTGATCTCTAAGTTCACCTTAATGTTACTAAGAAGCTTTTCTTAACCTTGTTCACTCACCTCCTTAGCTCACTTGCACTTCTAAGTTATGAATGGATACATAATTAGACTGAAATATCTTTTCAAGTTTGCTCATTTGGGTTTTAATTTTCTCCAAGTTATCTAGTTCAGCATCCATGGAAGATTGTTTAAGCATCTCTTCCATCCTTTAATTTTATGGTAGTGGTTTTTGAAACTGATTTGGAATCTATATTTCCTATAGGTTTGCCTACTCTAACTCATTGCTCCTTCCATAAAAAATTTGGGTGATTTCTTTACCCCTATATTGTAAGTATTGGAGAATTGGTCATTCTTCACTATTTGTTTTCCTTTACAAGTAGTTATGTAATTAGCCTCTTTGTAGTGATTTGAGATCGACTCCATATTTATGCATACATAGAAAGGATGCCCACACATGCTTTTTTATCTCCCATGTGTCGATTAAAAAACATCTTTATTTTATTCAAAAGATCAATTAACTATGATGCCAAGTCTGAAGATGCTTGAATCTCATAAAAGGGATATTTTTGTTTTTGACTTTTCCCTTACCACTTTAGTTGATGAATTTTTAACCAAAGTCTCAATGATATCCTTTGCTTCCTCAACATTTTTTATGGATATTTTCCCTCTCACTACAATTTCAACAAAGTCTGACATGTTAATTTAAGGCCTTTATAGAAGAATTGGATAACTAGTTGCAATAAATGCTGATAGTATGGGCACTGGTTGAGCAAAACTTTGTATCATTTCCAAGCTTGCTTCCTCCTTTTTTTTGTACAAAGCTCTGAATTTACACCCTCAACTCAGTGGTCTTATGCGAAGGGAAGAATAATAATATGAAGGCATCGATCTTTTGGTCCTTAAAAGAATCTACCTCAGTTGAGATGAACGACATCCTTACTCAATCTCTTATGTAATAAGAAAACACCTTATCTGAAGCTCATTTTCTATAAGGCCATTTAATAAAAGTGTTTGGATCACCAAACAAAATTCTTTAATGAATGTGATTATTTCTTCCCCATATGATCCACTGAATGTTGATAGCAAGTAAAGATGGACTTACTTTAACTTATAATTCTTCACCCTTTGGTTTAGTTTAACGTATGAGAGAATCATAATATTCTTTGACATCTAAATTTCTTTTATGCATATTTAAGGTGGTTATTATTTCTTTATACTAACAACGATGTTGTCATAATTTGCAATCATCTCTTACCTCCTTCTTGCTTTATTTTATTTACAAGTTCACTCAATTTTAAGATTATGGGGAGTATATCATCTAAGTTATTACTCTTGAATTTCTTTTCTTGTATCAACTACCTAAAAATAAAATAAAAATTAAAAATAAAAGGAAAAACTAGAATTGATAAGATAGTAAGTAAATAGTCACTAACAATGGCAAAAAATTAATCAAGTTTTTCTGGAAGTACACAAAATCTATTGTAACAAGTAATAAATTCTTGATTATTTAAGAGAATCAATCCCATGAGGATTATACTTCTATGTTTATTAATCCAATCTAAGCAATTAAACTAAATTAAACAAAATTTAGTAAAAAGTAATCAATATATAAACTAATAAAATAAAGAGAAATCAATAAGATAAACACTATGGTTTTATGGTTCACTCATATGGAACTTCAATTTTCATATAATGATTGATATCTAGATTAAAATAACAATTAACCTAATGCATCTATGCTCTCTTTTGAGACACATAAGTATATTCAACTAAATAATTATCACCTCTTATTCAACCAATCAAACTCAATGAGTATAGTTAATCTATTTAGTTATCAATATAGTCTAGAAAATCTAATTTTCTAAATATAAGGTGTTTAGTCTCCTAATGCATGAATCATACTTCACCTCTCCATTCTTCATACAATCCCTAAGATTAAATATGTGAGGAACATTCACAAACTCAAAAGTTAAAATCAAAGAGATTAAATTCAATTGGATGATAATTCTTTATGCATTAACAATTGAATGATCTATCATAAACTATATTTCTTACCTTAACTAGGTATTTAATTACTCAACATAATTAAAATAAAACTAAAACTAATCAATTTTAACATAAAAGAAAGGAAAGAGGGAAATATAGAATAAGACAGCCCAATTGTACCAAGTAAAGGTTGATCTTCTTCTAATCCTTTCTTTGAAACCTTATTTGATGTTGAGAATCCCAAAATAATCACTAAAACTTAAAGTGGTTGTCACATTACTCCAAAAGCGCCTTAACCCTAATAATAATATTTATAGCTAGGGTTTACACCATATATTCTGAAGGTGATTAAAGTTTTAATTTTGTATATCTTTAGATTACGCGTACAAGAATCAACATTGGACCAGCTTTCACACTGACATTGATTAACTTCGAGGATTTTAGTTATCTCAAATTAGTATGTAATTGACCCCTACAATCATCTTGTACTCGACACCAATTATCTTCTATTTCTTCAGCTTTTGAGCTTTGCAAGAGATAAGCATTTATCTCCTAGTATTATTTATTTATCTGGCCTTTTTCACCAATTTCTCTAACTTTTGACATTTTTAAGCTTGGATTAATCATTTATGTCTTCTACAAAGTTGTTATCCATCTTATTAGCTTCTAAATGACTAATATCTTTTTGATCGGAGAATTATGAAAAATAATACACTCAGATCCAAAATTTCTCCTCAAAATTATCCTATAAGAAAATGAATTAAATAAAGAAAAAAATCATATAATTTCATATAAAATGTGATATAAAGATATTAAATATAGTCCTATCACACGTTAGTGTTACTATGTTTACCTCAAACTTTAAAGATATTGGGTTACAAATCCTATATATAGATATATTGTTCTCATTTATGGTCCTTTCTGAAGTAAACAATTTCTTTAAAATATTTTTTTACGGTAGGACAATTCATATAAGAATCTTATGTATAAATATTTAACTAAATTAATCTTGGAAAGAGTATCCATCTAATCTGTAATATCCAAATTTATAATCTCCTGATGTATATATTCGAGATTTTTATCATTTCTCTTTAAATTGAATAGGTGTTTATCCATCAATTTTCTAGATGTCATGTATTTGTGTATTATTTGGATCCTTCCATCATCTTTATCTTTTTCCATGTATTTTTTCTTAGTTAATGCCTTACAGCCAATTGCTTTGGTTATAATTTAGTGATAAAATAATTTAAAGGTGTTATTTATCTTGTACATGTTTAGATGTATATGATAACGTCCACGTGATAATTGTATATTGCAAATAAAATTATAATGAGATTCATATCACATTTATATATTATCCCTAAATTATTTTTAGTCATTGTTTTATTAAGATTGGACATTAATAGAACGCAAAAAGACTAGCACACATTACGTTTTTCCTTATGAAGGAAGCAGTCGATCTCATAGGCTAAAGTATAGAGATACTTAAACAAACGTGTGGGTGTTTGGTAGAAAACAAGTTGACTGAACAGACCCGACATGAGAAATCCATTTGGAACATTACTTATATGTCTATAGAATTCTTATTGTGATGATTGTATGTAGCATCCCACCTTCGCAAGACCCGAACTTGACGTCGACGGTGATATCCGAGTCCGTGCCCGTGAAGGTAGCATGCTAAACCAGTCAATCGCTCACATATCAGTATAATTTTTTTTTGAAACACTAACATAGACATAAGTCCATTTTCAGTTTGGGCCAAATAAAGTTAAAAGTCGATAACACATTGTTTTCAATGCAGTACAATCAAAACAGTTTCACTGATCAATTAGGGCCCAATTTCAGTAATAACCCTTTTTCA
>JANZLX010000005.1:36178308-36189927 GCA_025531955.1 Erythroxylum orinocense
GGGATTGTCATTGAGCATGCATTATACATTACACATATACATGTGTGTAAAACTGAATGTTTATGTGATTGTGCAATCAATAATGTGTGTGCAATATGTGTTTTGCATAATGATGATACAGGATAGAATGTCTCCATCCAGACGTTTCCAGATCATGGAAGCTAATGCTAATCTGGAGCGTATTGTGAGTAAACCTAGATGGTCTTATCCATTGTTTGTTTTGTTTTGAATTTTGTATTGATTGATTACTGAATGCTCATATGAATGTGATTGACCGTGTTGAATTCTGGAAAGAAGGTCCGATGATTGTGATATTTGCTTGGGATATTGAAGTGCTACTTGTACGTGAATGAGATGAAATAAGTGTGCATAATTTGATTGTTGAATGTCAGACTACGGTCCGATGATAAATGTGTTCTGAATGGGTATTTGCATATGAATGAAAATGTGATTCTCAACTTAATGTTGAATGCCGGACTAAGGTTCGATGATATGTGAATGCGATTGCATGAGTATATGCAAATGTGATTGAGGCATTCCATTTCACGAATGCATGAAACATAATGGGAGTTGTGACCAGAGTAGCCACCGCTCAGAGCTTAAAGCTAAAAGTATGAAAAGACCCTCGAGCTCAGATAGTGATTCAGAGTTTCAGGCTCAATATTTAATGAGCCTGTATCTCCCAAGTGGATAAGGGACAGTTATCAATAAGCCTTATATCGGACAATTTAGGCACTCGGTCATAAAAAAGTAACAAATGCAAAGTGGGTACCATGTGCATTGCATATGCATAATATGAATGATTAAATTATATTGAATGTGAATTATGAAATTGAATGTGGAATGTGAAATGTGAAATGATGTGAATGTGAATTATGTGTTATGTGACTGGATGAGTCATCGATGATGGTTACTCATTAAGTTTGCAAAACTCACCCAAAAATTTGCAAATATTTTTCAAGACTCAGAAGAATACCCCGTTAGGCAAACGGGAGTATACTTACTGCATCTGAGTGAAAGAAGAGCTCAGGATCAGTTCGCGTCTACATTAGTATTTTCTTATTTTTTTGTATAAATTTGTATTCTGAAATTTTTGTTCAATGTGTATACAAAGGCTTTTATGGTAGAATGTAAAGACATTATGACTGAAGTGTTTTGTATTTATAATGTGCCCCAATTGGCTATTGAAATTCTATTGATTGTATTGTGTTGAAAAAATGTTTATGAATGAAAGTGGGCCCAAATTGGTTATCAATTTTTGCATTGTTTGTGCTTTCAAAAAAAAATTTATACCAACTTTTGAATGATTAAGTGCTTTAACATGCTACCTTTGCGAGGCACGAATTCGAATATCACTCAGGATGTCGAGACGTGTCTTACGGAAGTGGAGTGCTACATGTATGAACATCACTTAAAGAACAACACATAATAATCATTTTCGATCATCATAAAGTTAAATGATTACAAGCTATTCAGCCTAACAATCATCTATCAATGCAAAAAAGTTGTCATCTTTTTTATACTCATGAAAATAGAAAACTATGACTGTTAAAAGGCAGGGATTAATTGATTGAGGTTAAGAAATCACATAAATAGATTCTTCAGAAAACATTACCTATGTTTACATTAGTGTGTACAAGCTTAAAAATACTAGTATAAACATTTGGCTACATTTATGGAAATGTAGCTAAAAACTTTAGGCTATGATTCTAGAAATATAGCTAAAAACTTTGGCTACATTTCTAGAAAATGTAGATAATAGTTTCCAGCTACGAAAAACAAGCATAGCCAAACTTATTAATGATGATTCCTCCAATCATCACTAAAAGTTTTTTCCTATGAAAGTAAAGCATTGGCAAAAACTTTTAGCGAAGATTAGCACAAAACGTCACCTATAATTTTCAACTACGAGGATTTTGCGACATTTTGTGCAACGAAACTAAATCATCACCAATGTCTTTTGACAACGATTTTAGTACCTTTAGTTATGATTTTTTCCACAGCCAAAGGTTAACTTTCTTGTAGTGTATGTTTGTTGAATTAACGGAGGATAACAAAACATAATAATTATTAATGACTTTATTATTTTAATGAAAAATAATATAAGAATAAAATGATTTCATAAGCACAAAAAAATAATTTGTGAAGTTGATAAAGAGAAGTTGAAGCTTGCAACCAATGAAATGAAGATCAAACTAAGAAAAAAAGAAGATTAAGGCTCATTAAGGTCTTTGCATCATTAATTATAATCTCAGTTTGTTAATTTGATGTTCTAAAAGACTCACCATACATAAACATTTCATCTTACTTAAATACATGAGTCTTTTTATTCGTTAAAAAATATTGAAGCTTTTGGTTTTAATATAAAAGATTCTTGATCTTTTAAACAAACTTCAGAGAATATTTTAAGAAGTGTTTAAATCATAATTGTATTAAACAAATTGGATTTGAGTATTTAAACTTGTTAAAATCATGCTTTTTGGAGGATGGGTGTCAACTTATGTGAGTTAATGGTCGACTAATAGAAGTTAAAGTTATTAAATTTGATGTATCGAGAGTTTATTGTAATATTAGTTGATGTATTGGTCTAGTACATCAAATTTAATAACTTTAACTCATACAAATACATCTACCAATTAACCAATGTCCCAACAATTAGTGAATATATGCATTCATTGCTTACTGGTTGACTAGTACTCTACAAATAATCGTTGCAATTGTTATTTTTTGGATCCAACTACTAGTAGGGATCCCAAATCCTTATAAATAGGTGTTTTCTCTTTTTTTTTTAGTATCAAGAAGTGTTTGAATGTCTTATACACATATTTCTATGTATTTATCAAGCATTTAAGCTTCATTATCTCATATTTGTGTGAGTGAGCCATTTTGAGTTATCAAAGTGAAGAAGTGAGATAATTTTGAGTTATGATCCTTTGTTAGGATGTTGGGTATTGTATTTGATAGTGTTCTAAGTGGTATTGACATTTCTTTTCACCTTGGAAGAAAATTGTAAAAAGGGTTTCTCTTTGTCCAAAAAAATATTATATAAAGGTTATTCTTTTCCTTGAGAGAAAAATTATAGTTAGATTCTAAGAAAAGTCTTAGGAGTGGATGTAGGCCAGAGTTGTTTGTCGAATCACTATAAATCAATTTGTATTCTCTTTTCCCTATCCTTTTTAAATTATTATTCAATTATTTTTTGATTAATATTAAACAATTCTTCATCCTTATTATATTAATTGTTGCAATTGAACATATTAATAAAAAAAAGTTCGTTACTTTTTTTATCACCCAATTCTTCCCTCTCTTGGATGCTATTAGAGACTAACAAGTAATATCAGAGTGAGTCTATTAAGCTAAGATTTTTATCAAAATCCTATAGCGAAGATCATAATGGCAAATTTAGGAGCATCATCATTATCATTAAACCAAGATGGATAAAGAGTAGTGTACCTTCCTTTGATGGCAATGATTAGTTTTATTGAAAAATGGGTGAGATTCTTTTTAATAATCATAAATGTAGACCTATGGAAATAGTTTCAAATGGTCCATTTATCCCTGCTAAAATTGTAGATAACAAAAAAGGTCCCTAAATTAAAGGAAGAATGAGAACCTCAAAATATGAGATTAATTTGCTCATATTGTAGGGTTGTACACATCTTATTTTTGTATTAAGAATAAAAATTCAATAGGGTATCTATATGTGAAATGACTTATGAAATTTGGCATACATTAAAAATTATACAAAAGGGCACAAATCAAGTTAAGGAGAGTAAAGTAAGCATGCTAACATATTGATACAAATTATTTCAAATGAAGCATGGTGAAAGCATATCTAGCATGTATACTAGATTTATTGATATCATTAATGCTCTAAAAGGTCTTGAAAATACCTATACTAATGTTGAAATTGTAAGAAAGTTTCTAAGGTCACTTCCGAAAGACATTGGAAGCTACAATGACAACCATACAAGAAGCAAAAGACCTAACAATATTACTATTGAATGAACTTATTGGACCTTTCATCACATATCAAAGAGGCTCCAAGAGACTCAAAAAGAAATGACGCTTTTACATAAAAATAATTAGTATTCAAAACCTAAAAACAATAATCGAGTGAAGAGGAAGAGACATCAACTAGTGAAAGAAATGAAGAAGGCATTGCCTTAATTATTACAAAATTCAAGAAATTCTTAAAAAAGAAATTCTCAAAAAGAAAGGACTTCAAAGAAGGTAACAATGAATTAAAACAAAAAATTTCTAATATTATTTTCTTTGAGTGTAGAAAATTTAACCACATAAATTCACAATATTCTCTACTCAAAGATAACTATCAATATGAGATAAACTATAAAAAGGAGAAGAAAGAGAAGAAGGAAAAGAAGAAATCACTTAAAGCATTTGCTTCGGATGACACAAATGAATTTGAAAATGAGCATTCAAAAAAGAGATGGCTTATATATGCTTTATCACTATGGACAATAATGAGGTAATATCTAACCCTAACAACCAAGGACTGAAGCTCATTTTAAAATACATTAATTGTGTTATCTTGTAAGGGTCTTAGAAAAGAAAGAGCAAATGCTATGTAGTAAAGATGGTAGTTATTGAATTGAGTAATATTTTTAAATATTTTATTTTTATATTAATGAATCTAATATTTTTTATGTCTTAGAAATTCTTGAAATAAAATATGGAAAAATTAGCCCTTAAAGATAGAAAGAATGATTAAAGACTCTTTAAACAAGGATTGTAATCTTAAGAAGAATCTTCATTCAAATCATTCGTAAGTGATGTTCAACAAGTGGTAAGTTCACTTAGAAATTTGTCACATATTGCTCTTATTTATCAATTTGAGTATATACTTTGAACTTTTGGGTTTATATTATGAATAAGATTTTTAAAAAATTATAGAGTGAACCTTAGTACATAGAATGAATAAGCTTTTTAACCTTTTTTATAGTATGAACCTTAGTACTTAAAATGAGTGACTATATTTAAAATGAAGTTATTAAGTGAGAATTTATACCAATTGGGCAATAATTTCTCTAAACAATTAAATAAGGATAGATTTTTGCACAATTAGAAAGAATTAGTTATGTTTGATGGAAATTCATTCTTGATATTTAGTTAATTCATTCTCAATATATAGGAAGGTTGATTTATAGGTTAATGGACGGCTAATATAGGTTAGAGTTATTAAATTTGATGTATCAAAAGTTTGTTGTAACATTGATTAATGTATTGGTTGATTAATATATCTACTGATTGACGAGTATCATAATAGCTGGTGAATTTGTGTGTTCAATATATATTGCTCGACTAATATGTCATATTGGTCAAATTAGTACTCTGTAAATAGTTGATGTAATGGCTAGTTTTTTTTTCTCCAATGAATAATAGGTTCCCAAAGTCTTATAAATATGCATTTTCTCATTAGTTTTTGCATAAAAAAAGCCTTTGATTGTCTTATACACACATTTCTAAGTGTTTTTCAAGCATTTGAGTATCATTATCTCATATTTGTGTGAGTAAGCCATTTTGAGTTATCAAAGTGAAGAAGTGAGATAATTTTGAGTAGTAATCCTTTATTGGGATGCTGGGTATTATATTTAAGACTGCTCTAATTGGTATTAAGATTCCTTTTCACCTTAGAAGAAGATTGTAAAAAGTTCCTCTTTACTAAGAAAATATTGTACAAAGGTTATTCTTCTCCTTGAAAGAAGAATAGTAGAATTCTAAAAACATTCTTGAGAGTGAACCTAAGCAAGGATTGTTTGTTGAACACTATAAATAGGTTTGCATTCTCTTTTTCTTATCCTCTTTAAATTATTATTCAATTATTTGACTGATCAATAGTAAGTGATTTATTTATCATTATTATATTAATAGTTGTCAATTGAATACATTAATTAGAAAACTTTATTAATTTTTTTAACACTCAATTCACGTCTCCCCCTTTTTATGTGTCATTAGGGACTAACAATGTTGATCCTTAAGATCGACAATTTGTTTAATATTTTCTTATAACCTTACATATGAGTTTGAATCTATTTAAAGTTCTTTACTTCATCATAGTTTCAAGCCCGCTTCCCATCACTTAAGAGGGCAATTCCTCGCACATAATTAAAGGAGCCATTATAATTAATAAATTGCTTTATTAGGAGACTCATTTAGATGCTACTTGATCTAAACAAGCATAATTTTTTATTGATACAATTCTTGTTACTTATATCAACTAAAACTACTCTTAAAGATCATATATTATACAATTATGCTTAAAATTTATCCTAATCATCTTAAAAGAATTATTTTAAATTTTGCAAAAACTGTGATCATATTATTTCTAATTGTCGATAATTGCTATTTAATAAAATTTTGGGAGGCAATTCATCTCAGTCTTCTTATACCTCTATTGTTGTCGTAATTAGTGAATCTTATGATTTTACTTCTCCTAAGCTTTCTATGAAAGACATTCATGATCTTCTCCAATAATTACAACAAAATTTTGGTAAATTTCCCTCACAAGTAATGTTGTGAATACTAAACCAGAGTTGGTACCAAATTTGACACTGATATGATATTGTATTGTTACCAATTAATACCGGATAATGTTTTGGATAAAATTTTAAATTATAAAATAGTCTCTTAATTTTATATAATTAAAATTTAGAAGATTATTAGAAATTTTGTTATATTAATTTAATTTTTATTAGCAGTTAATAGTAAATAATTAAATAGTTTTATTTAATAATAAAATTGTATTTAAAAAATAGAAAACTAAAATTATTTCATATATTAAAATAATTAAACTATATGCTTATATTAGAAAATAAAATAATTATTTAAAAATAATATTGAAAAGGATTTTTAAGTATAAAATAAAAATAACGTTTAAACATAGTACAAAATATATTTGTAATTTTATAAAAAATTTATATATTAAAATTTATTATCATAATATGATTAAAATTTGAAATATTATTTGACTCAATCCATTTATTAAATTAATATATAAACCTTGAAATTTTGAACGATCTCACATAACACACAATCAAAGGCTCACTTAAAGAAAAGAAAGGGCTCACAATAAAAAATTCTAAGGTTTCAATGATTTGTTGGAGATTTTGTAAATATTCTTTTTGTAACTAAGGCTCCTAAATATGGTTTATAACTTCTAAAATGAAATTTTGATCTTTGGTATAAAATGAATTTTTGGTCTTTGGTCAGCACGTTGACTTATTTTTTAAAATATGATTTTTCAATTTTTTTATCTCTACTTGTTAAGCTATCAGTTTCTAATCCTAAAGCTTAGTTTTTAGGGTCTTCATTGAAATATTGTTTAGAGGACTCACTATAAAAAATCATTAAGGCTTGAATTCTTCCCAATGTTTCTTAGTCTAAATTTAAATTTTAGGTTTTCTTATTGATTTTATAATATTTGGCTATGTGGCCTTTTGTTGCACTTATAACACATAATGTTTCTAAATTTTAATCATGATGGGAAGTTTTAGGGCTTGTTCACATATTTCTTATTGGGCTTGGGTTTTCTATAGAATCTTCTATGTTTTTTGTATGGGAATTTATTCCTAGTTTTGTTTCATTGAGCTTTTCTATAATCTATACAGGGTTTTTGTTACTATTTTAGGAAATATCAAATTCTTAGTAGAAAGCTCCTAACTCTTTTTTGGTTTTAAACATTTTGTATTTCAATTTTTTTATTTTTATGTATTGGCATAGTTTTTGACCTTCACGTTGGGTATAAATAATAAGCTCATCATAGGTTAATCTAATTGTAGGGGATTTATTCATTATGAGTTTTTGTAATTTTGTTTCTCACGTTTTCACCTAATAAAGGAGGTAATCTTGCTAAGAATTTGTCCTTCCAAAAGGTCAATTTGAATCTTCTCTAAGCATTACTATTGTTAAGAATGTATCTTTGTACTACTTAAAGAGAGTATTTTGCACCTAAGATTTGACTGTAATTTGATATTTTTATCTTTCAAATGTGAAGGGTCCTACAAATTGTAAAGAGATTGTTAAGATTATTATTGGGATTGCATCTGAATGAGCTCATTATTTTAATCTAAAATGGTCTCACCTTCTTTACTCATCCTAACGGCCCTAAGGATATCTAATCTTTGAGATTTAGTTAGGTGGTAATCTTACCAACCTTTCAATTGTCTAAACAATTTGGCTATTAGGAGCTTAAAAATTGCATATCATAAGTTCCTAATTGGGTTTTATGGAATTGGCTAACATTTTCATTTGTTGAAGCATATTTAAAATGTTGCATTCAGACATTCCATTGATATTTCATTCATAGACATAAGAAGCATTATAACTCGTTTGTTGTAAGACATTAGACTTTTGATCTATGTCTATATTAGGAGCAATGGGTTTTTCCAATGAGGTTTTTGTTGCCAATGAAGTTTGTTCACAATTAGAGAAGGAGGTTGAAGGCTTTCAATTTCACCATTGCTTTCTTGCTCAATCATATTCACTTTTTGGGAGCTACTAGATTGGACCCTAGTTTGGCTCCTAATCTGGATGGTGTTCAAAGTTTGGAATGTTGAGGATTCAGAGACTCAGAGACTATGTTCTCGTTAATCCTATTCAATTGGCTTTGAATGGCTATGAGGAATTATTCATTGTTCTTTTTCCTAACTTGGCTTAAATTGATGTTGGTCACTTTATAAAGCTTGAAGATGCGGGTTTTGACATACTTTGTTTCAGTGATCATTGTGGGATTTTCTAAACTTTTCTCTATTTTAGGCAGTTGTGCTCCTAGAAAATGAAAATAAGTATTGGTGTAATTCTTCTAAAACAAAATGTTTTTGATGTCTTTGGGATTTTCATTTTCATTTTCACTTTCACTTTCACTTTTTATTTCCAAAAGGGATGTTAGCATTACAATTTGTTTGTAAGGAATCCTAAGTTCATAGGTTTTTTAATTACAATTTATCTTCTATTGCAATGTCCCACACCTTTGTTTTGGTATTGTTATTAATAGCTCTAAAATGATATTCTATTTTGTTTTTCTGGGTATAAATCTTAAACCGATCAAAAAATAAAATGTGGACTCTATGGTTATTGACAAACTTATAATATTTTCCTAATTTTTTTCTCTAAGAAGTTAAAAAAAATCATAATATATTTTTTTGTTTTTTAAAGAGTGAAAATCATCATATAAGTATCTTTTGTGCACCTCAAAATCTTTTTCTAAGACATACAACTTATTGTTCACATTTTTGGTTATAAAAGAGAATGTTGGAGATGTTGGTGGAGATTATGGCTTACTATTTTTGTAAATAGGTGGTGAAATGCTTTTGTTGTAATCTACTCCATGGAGGCTTAAAGATGGTGTGTCAGATTATGAATGTCTATGCAAGTATTTATTAGGGATATTTATCACATATGGAATCCTAAAGATTATTCCTAGGTCAATGGTTGATGTTAAAACATTATTATCAAATCTTTGGCTCAAAAATTTCGAGTAAAAGACAATTTTACCTTACAGTTAGGGCATTATTTCACTTTTTTTTTTTGTGTTTAGACTCAGAGGCACTTGTGGACTTGGATTTGTGGACCCTTAAGTATCCATTACCCAAGTATGCTGATGTCTTTCCATTTGATAGATTTTGGGACAACATTGTTGCTTGTTGTCAGGTATGTTAGTAAGAATAGAGTTTCACCTTTCTAATTATAGGTTAGGGCTTTGGATGCAAATGTGGTGTTCATGGCCTTATAATGGAATTTGTAAATCAAAGCTAAAGGGATATATCTTGTGTTCATTTTGTAGTTATGGGTTTTGATTTATAAAACCAAGGCATCTAAGATGTTTTTGTCTCTAAGAAAGATGGTCAAATTTGGATAGCAAGAAAGTAATATTGGGTCAATACCTAGCATCTTTCAAAACCATAAGAATGCATTTAATCTTTATTTCGTAAGGCGCTTCACTCCCACTTGCACTAATCCTATGTGGATATAATTAAAACCTTTTTCTTTATGTTTGCTTATTGAGCTTTGGGTTAATAAGTGGATGGTTTCAAGAGGCTTTGACAAAGGAATATCATGTTCTTTGTTTTTAATGGTGTAATCTATTTTTTAAAAAGGTTTGAACTTTGATTATTAGTAGAATTGATCCTTTTCCATATTAGGAATCTCGCAATTATCTATAATTTTTTAAAGTTTTATATTATCACCTTATCTTTGTTAATGATCCTGTCATTGGTACTAAAGGTAGATGGATTAGAGATAGATTTAGATCTCATAAAGAAATTCATTTTCTATTAATATCAACTCCCTTAATTATGAATAGGCTAAACCAACAAACTTAAACACCTTTTTCGATGCTTAACTATCAGACCACCTACCCTCAATTAATAGAAGTCAATAAACTTAAATTAATAGATTCAATACTAAATCTTTACCCTTTTTATAACACTTAGCTCTGATACCAATAAGGGGAAGCGCGATACCAAACGGGTGAAACCAATAGGGAAGCGCATTTGATCTAATAAATGGTCAAAGATATTCCCATTTTTCACTTAGCTGAACCAAATGCCTTTAAAATTGTAGAAATAGATGCTATTGATTTAGGATATAGAGATATCTTAAAGTAAAAGGTAAATAAAAAGGAATAAATAGTCTAGTACACATTAGGACATTGGAACCATCCTCAAAGTAATTATTCAACAATCAAAATAGAGATTTGGTGTTGGTACCCGATCTCGAAACCGGACCCCAACTGGAGAAACGGAATCCTAAACGAAAACAAAAAGCGAAAACAAAAGAAAAGAACGGACCCTAAACCCGAATGTGGGCCAAATCATAAGCGAAACACAATTCAGATTGGAATCAAAGCAAAAGTATCGAAAACGAATCGAATTGGAAAATTGGATAACAAAGGGTGGAACAAAAGCGAAAGCGGAATCGAATGCCTAAACGGATCAAACAGATCGAATTGGCTCGAAATCAAAGTAAACAAATGGTTCAAACGAACTGAACAAATTCTAACATCCGATACGTGGACTAAAAATAAACATGCGTTGGAAACCCATAAGACACTTTTGGTCTATTCCCATCCGAAAATGGTATAAACATTTTTTTCATTATCAATTAAAACATTTGAAACTTTGGAAATTTATAGCTCTTCACATCGAAATCCAAAATTCGCAAATTTGGTATCAATAACAAGGTAAAAGGAAGCTCTACAACTTTCATGAAGGGTTTAAAAACTAATTCGACCATTAAGAGGGTCAAAAGTTACTTCAAAGTTACTGCCCAAATTGAAAATGTCCTACACAAAGCCGGAAGTTTGAAAAATCGTATCTATTAATACAATAGCCTAAAAATGTCACATTTTACCCCAATGGAAAGATGAAAAGATGCTTTACAAATTTCATGAAGGGAGTAAAAATCAATTCAGTCATTAAAAGAGGTAAAAAGTCACTCAAAGGTACTACCTAAATAATGACCATTCAAACAGTAAAAATGACCATATAAACAGTAACTAAAATTTTCCCAACCTCATAACTTTTTATTCCTAACTCCAAAAATTGCATATTATACATCAATGGAAAGGGAAAAAGACAATCTACATCTTTTATGAAGGAT
>JANZLX010000005.1:36209955-36227600 GCA_025531955.1 Erythroxylum orinocense
TTTTGTTGCACTTTAAGTGCACGCCTCTTATCATTGAGCCAAGTGACTCACGCCTAGACCAAAGAGGACAATACCGAGGGGAAATACACCCCGGTGCGGGCCGTCTGGCCCAAGTTCAGGGGTCCCACATAAAAATTTATACTGAGTTTCATTTGACTAACTGATGTAGTACGCCACCCTCGCGGGGCACGGACTCGGATATCACCAACTATGTCGGGTTCGAGTTACGTTGACTGTTTGTAATAACTGAAAATGTTTCCTTTTACCGTGGGCTCAAGTTGTCTACTGTTTTTCGGGAGAATGAATGTTATAAAAAAATATATATTTATACTGAGTTTCGTCTGACTGACTGATGTAGTACGCTACCCTCGCGAGGCACGGACTCGGATATCACCAACGATATCGGGTTCGGGTCACACGGGAATAAGATGTTACATGAAAAGAGTTGCAAATATTAAGATATAAAAAAGAATATTTTTAATGTTTTCAACCAATAACTTTGTTGTCCAGTGAAAAATTATACCTAGTAATATGTAGGCTCGTATAAATCAAGTCAAGCTAGCTCCTTCAAACATTGTCAAACAGTTACTTTTCACATTTATTGTAGGAATGAATATTTCAATAAGAGAAGGCAAATAATTGTTGATGTGATGTTGTCCAAATAGTCAATTAATAAAAAAGGATTTCGCTAAAATCCAACGAGACAACTTCTTTTCTCTTTTTAAAGAGTTCGGTCAATTTATTTTGATTAAATCTACTTTGATTTAGTTAAAATAAAATTTTAATGTTAACACTTCTAAAATATAAAAGAATGAACTCATCTATATGTTCTAATAATATTCATTTCCTAAAGTTAATGTGAAAGAACACAACCTTAATTAATAATTATTGATCCTATGTTAAAATGTTACTATTAATAATCCTAAAGCATATGATGTATTTTATTAAATTCGACAAGAAGTGTAATGTAATCAAAACTACAAAAGTAGTTTAATTGTTATTATATGCATATTATGTTATTTAACATTATAATTGTTGTATAATTTATTTTACGTAATCTTAATTATGTCACATTATTCATTTCATTCTTTCTTATTCAATTACAGGTTCTCAAATATTTTCTTGTTGGGGTATATGCGTATAATGCCGAAGTGTGAGCCTAAAACACAAGGGATTACAAGCATAAGGACGAGGATAGATTTATCTAATATTCTTTACATTTTTCAGTATTTAAACTTTCCATGCTTTCGTTTATTTTAAAGGATGGAACTAAAGTTTCCCTCACCTTCAATTTTTTCAATTATTTAGACAATAGAATTTATACTCCTCAGTGTTAATGGGTTTTACATATCATTTTGTTTTGGATATACTTATAATAAGAATCGGAAGAACAACTAATATATGAGGTGGCTTACATACAATATTTTAAAATTAAAATTTATTTAACACCAGTTTTTAATATGTAAATGTCAAACAGAAGCTAGATTTGCTTGTGTAATCAGAACTTCTCGATGAATGAACCAAACATCAGTATGCTATTAAAGACTAAAGATCATTCTACCTCTTGTAGTGGTTGACAAGCACTAGCGAAATGCCCAGGTCAGTAAACTGGTGTCAGAAACTAATACCCAAATGGTGAAACTCGCGTCAGGAACAAGTAGAGACCTTCCCGATTCCAAACTGGACAAAATGACATGTTTTACCCGAAATTCTATGCAGTTCAATTCACTCAAACATGAAATGATTAGGTTTGAACATACACGAAAAAAAGCCACCGAAACGGAAGATCTGTTTCATTTATAGCTTTCATTTCAGGCTTTAAATCTTCTTTGTCCTTTTTTACTGTATCTTTTGTTCCGTCAATGTCCCAATCATTTAAATTTTCTCTCTCTTAATTATTATATGATTAGATGCCAATTGAAATATGTGGTACAGGAAAAATAGTACAAAAAGATTCTATCACTTTCATTTATCCAATTTCTTTTGGGGTGCATGTAAATTAATAAAGGGCTCTTTTAGCTTAAGTAAAGTCGTAGGTTCAAATCGCTTTGATGTATGCAATCGTTTAAAATTTAAGACCAGAATTTTACCTCCAACAAAAGACCTATACGGTTCGAGTGAGGATCAGTCTAAATATGAATGATTTAAAAGTACTTTCTTATAATTGGAACATTTCTAAAACACCTCGTGGGCAATTAAAAAAAGCTTTTAGAATATAGTATAAACAAGCTAAATAGAATAGAATAGAATATTTGATCCCAAGCTAACAAATGGAGGCCTTCCCAATTTCAAAATGACATGTTTTACGCAAAATTCTATGCAGTTCAATTCACTCAAACATGAAATGAATAGGTTTAAGCATACACTAAGAAAAGTCAACGAAACAGAAGATCTGTTTCATTTATAGCTTTCATTTCAGGCTTTAAATCTTCTTTGCCCCCTTTCTTTTGTTCCTGTGCCTTTTGTTACATCAATATCTTAATCATTTAAATTTTCTCTCTCTTAATTATTATATGATTAGATGTTAATTGAAATATATGGGTTGTGGATAAATGGTACAAAAGATTCTATCACTTTCATTTATCCAATTTCCTTCAGGGTGCAGGTGAGTTGGTAAAAGGTTCTCTTGACTTAAATAAGGTTGCGAGTTTAAATCGCTTTTATGTATGCAGCCGTTTAAAATTTAGGATCAGAGCTTTGCCTTCAATAAGGGACCTATTCGGCTCAAGCGAAGATCAGTCTAGGTATGGATGACTTAAAAGTACCTTTCCATAATTAGGACTCTTCTAGGACACCTCGTTGGCAATAAAAAAAAAAAGCTTATAGAATATAGTAGAAACAAGCTAAATAGAATAGAATAGAATATTTGATCTCAAGCTAACAAATAATGCTTGATTTTATTGAGATATTAAAAAAAGAGTTAATTTTTTATTTGAAAGGTCTTAATTACACTAAGTTATAAATTTGATCTAAATCATAAATTTATAAATAAAATTCGAGCACGATAGAACTTGGTCTAATTTATTATCATCTCTAAAAATAATTTTTCATCATTTATTATTTTATCAAAATAATAAAATTTAAACTCATAAAATTTTAAGAGATTATTTCTCAAAATTAACAAATTTAATTTGTGACCTCTTAATTTAAGAAGCATCCATTACTATATTATGCAATCACTCTTTATTTTCTTTTTTTCAATTCAAAGATGAATGTTAAAAAGCAAAATTGGAATTAGATACTAAAAAAAGTATGATAGTTAAAATATGATTACGATTAGTAATAGGTCGGCTCTAATAATCCGATCACTTTTTATTAATTAAAATGATGTTATTATAGTTAATTTTTATTAGAATAATATTATTTTAGTAGCTCAACTTAAAATTAGTCAATTTAAATTTCATTTATTATGGATACACCTGGCAATAACTATTCCTTTTCTCTTATTATATAATTTATTTGGTGAATATTTATTGAATAACGATTGTAAGTTTTACTATTATCAAATATTTTTATTTTAAATAAAATATCAAACTAAGACTCTATCTATTTTTAATTTTTTTTAAATGGAGGAGCACATAGTCGCTATCTTTTATTAATGAAAAATAGAAAATATATTTAAAAATTATTCTTTAATTTTTTTATATATTTCTATATAAATGAAAATGAACATAAATTATTTATATATATAATTCACATAGAATTGAATAAAATAAAATAAAATAAAATAATTAATTAATAATAATAATTTATATGATTTATAATAAATTGTATACGATTAATTATAAATTTAATAAAAAAATTTATTAATAAAAATAGAAAATATATAAAAAAGTATTCTTTAATTGTTTGTATATATTTTTATATAAATAAATTATTTTTAATATAAATCACATAAAATAAAATAAAATTTATTAAATAATAATACTAATATTTTTATATAATTAATAATAAAATAATAAACCTCCTGTAACAACCATTTTAATATAAGGGGTATAAAAGCCATTTATTATACATCACATTTCATTCCATCCATCTTCTAAACAATATTTCACTACATTACATCATGAACCCTTCCATCCTTTCCAAACAACTTTTTACTATATTACATTCAATTCCATTATAAACCATTCCATTCCCTTCCATTCTATTTCATTAATTAACATCCAACAAAATAGGGCCTTAGATGCGCACTGAGTAAACTTTCGGATTGATGCAATAGCCTATAAATTACGTCAATCGGGCATACCACACTAGATAAGCTTTGTACGACAAACTTGATTAAGAGAGCGTAAGTAAGAAGATTTGAACACAAGATTTTTTACCATACCCCCCTTCCTCCACTCCACCAGCTCAACCACCCCTTAAGGGGCTACTTTTAAATTACGTATATACTTTAGGTCTGAACTAGATTTAATTTCTTTGATGGTTATAGGGACGGAGATGGATTGAAATACATGTAAACTAATCACTTTATCACATAATTAAATAAATTTCATATATCTAATTAACTTTATTTTTTCAGAGTAAAAGGATGGCAAAGAAGGAGGTTAACGTGTTTATCTAACGTCTTATAATTTTTCATTTGATGGGAATAACTCAGTTTAATATGGGATGCAAAATTTTGGTCACATCCAATCTTTATTTACTATCCTTTGGAGTCCACTTTTATATAGATTTTGGACCACATTCTACGGTTCAAGAGACGGAGCGGATGGAGTACAGGGATTCAATCACTGGGATGAAGCTGGTGAAACTCTGGATCTGGATCACTAATGATGGTTTAACTCGGATTAAATGCCCAATATGTTGCTAGTGTTAATAGTTATGGGCGGAGCAATCTGGGCTCCAGTCGGGACGGTTTATCCAAGTGATTAAATTTTTTTGTAAAAAACCCAAAACTATTTTTTTTAATTTACTTCATTTAAAATTTTTCATATAGTTTAATATTTTTGTGGACCAATAAACTTTTATTAGTTTTTTATTATGATTTTCCAAAATTTACATGTCATATAATTTAATTTATGATATATGTCAATTATATACAAAAATAACATAAAAAATTAAGACAAAAAGTGTTTTTTTTAGGGAAACAAAAAAGTGTATTTTTAACTTTAATATTTGTATTAAAATACAAACCATGCTCAAATATGTAGAATATTTTAAAAGAATCGTAATATTTTAAAACTGTTTAAATTTGACCTTAAATTGACATAATCTTTGACGAGATTATATTGTATTACGTGGGACTCACACTATAAATAAATTATAATTAATGTAATTATCCTTAATTTCAAACTAATTCTAATAAATCATAATTATTTAATCATAATTGATATATTTAACATTAATTAACTTTAATTTAAGATCAATCCTATATAACATTAATTAAACCTAAATAACACTAATTTCAATTTTACTTTAATTTAACCTAATTAACTACAAATTCCTACATGAAGATCCTAGCAATACGATCTGAAATCCCAACAATGCGGCCTCTCCATTTACTTGAATTTAACCTAATTAACTACAAATTCCTATATGAAGATCCTAGCAACATGATTTGAAATCCCAACAATGCGGCCTCTCCCTGACGGATTTCATTTCACGTGACTTCTCCTCATAGTCTCTTCATCGTCTTTCTCCTTGGCGGACTTCTCCATTTCATGCGAATTCTCATCATCATCCTTCTCCTTGGTGTCCTATTGTATTGCAACACATAAAGCTTATTATTTTTCTCCTTTGGAAATCCTAAAGAAGTTAACATCCTCGTTTTAGAAGATGGAGTGGAGAGATATGGGATGTTATATTCTCTAATAATGGAAGTGCATCTGTTGTGTACCGTGTCACAACATAAGGATATAATAGATAAGTTTTTTTTCATTATATATTAATTCTAGCGGTTCCTCTTATTTATGCACATTTCTAACATTGCTCAAGAGTAAAGGTTTTGAGGTGTTCATGAATTTTGATCAAAACAAAGTCGAAGTTAGCCATGTGGAATTTGGTGGATTATGAAGTCAGTCTATGGTCTGAATTATTTCCCTAGGATGATATATTGTCTTATGTAGAGTCTGCTTGCACTTACATTGATATATACAGGGTAACCACATTTCTTTTTGCACTTACATTGATCCATACAGGGCAACCACATTTGTATAAATTTGAATGACGATGCGCCTAGTTAAGAATATAAGTTTAGATCCTGCTGCACACAACCTTAGTTAAGTGATATTGATAACTTTCATATTATTAATTTTAAAAGTTTTCATGGTATTTCTTAGAGAAATATTTTTTAGTCTAATTTTTATAAGGTAGACTTACACATAATTTTTCTACCTTTTCTTATGTTGTAAATACATGTTTATGTTTTTTAGAGACTAAAATATGAAAGACATTGTAGGTTATGCATCTTTGAGTGGCTTTAATTTGATAAAGCATGTATATACATTGTTGTGGCTTTATTGCGCAACTAAAACCAAAATTTGTTTCAATTTAGGTAAACCATCGGTCATCCGAGACAATCTTACCCGTAATGGCCACATCGAAGATCCAGTTACTGAGGTGGAGGAAACTGCTTTTTATAGATCATGTGCCCATTTTAACCTCAGATTGTACTTATATAATATCATGAGGAATAGATTATATAGATGATAAACATGTTGGATTCTCAACGTGTATGTTTGAAATATATTACATTTTGTTGGAAAATATATTGTACTGTTAGTTTAGTCCTTGCAGCCAATCATTTAGATGTAACTTGATGTATGACATTATTATTTAAGTAATAAAAGAAATTCTTTATCTTTGTATATTTGGTTAATTACATTTGACGTTTTAATATTGAAGATAAAATCCCTAGAACAATTACTATGTAATTGAAATTATGATAAGATTATAATTGTGAGATTCAATTTACATTTACATCTTATTCCTAAATATTCCTAGTTACAGTTTCATCAAGACGAGATATTGTTGAAATGGTAAAGTTAACACGCATTATGTTTCTTTCAAGAAAGTAATTGATTTCATAAATTAAAGTATGGAGATACTTAAACTAATGCGTGGGTGATTGGTAGAGAATAAGTCACTGAACTGAACCAACTATGAAAATCCCAAATGGAATATCACTTATGTGTCTATAGATTTCCTCATAATAATGGTTGTATAATTGATCCTTAGACTTGATTATCAATGTATCTCGTATAGGAATTACTATATTTTGATGCTTACTTAATTATGAATCGTCCTAGGATGATTTAATTGATAATACTTAGATGCTGTATGAACTATACAAAGATAGTTGAGTAAGTCAATAAAGGATTCATTGCGCCAAAGTAATTAAAGAGAATATTTTACTGTTCTTGATTAGTAGTGATTTATATAATTGTCTGGCCATAATGAATTGACATTTGAAAAAGACATTTTCAAATTTCAATCATAAATTAATTAGTAATTAGCAATAATGAACATGATTGGACTAAAAGAGTAAACATTATATCCATACTTTATCCAATTGGAATATTGGATGATGAAAGCATTAAATTATACGTCTTAACCATGCATTTGTTGGACCAATGGAGGTTGACAAATTAAATCCTTCTATGTTTTGATAATAATAAAATTTAAAGAATTGGTTAAAAAATAATCTCAGGTATTTGGATTGAAATTCAAATAAAGAATTTGTGCAAATCAAGATTGCAATATTGAGTGTCATACTTTAACGTGCAAAAGATAAACAACGTGCAGATCGTGTATGACAAATTCAAATTAGCATCTCAACAAACAAAGATTGAAAATTATGTGAGATCTGTCAATTGGTGCCAATACTAGTCGACCATCATGTTGCAAGTCGACTAATAATAATCAGATCTGTTAGTTGGAGCTTGAGGCAAGTCGACCAACACGTTGCAAGTCGACTATTAACAACAGACTGTTAGTTGGATAAGTGGACTAGTCGACTATCATCATATTAGTCGACTATTTGAAGAGCGGAGCAAAAAGGTTCATGAAAAACGTTAGTGCTAGTCGACTGATTCTTGGAAACAAATTGACTATAATGTACTAGTCGACTATTACACACCAACTAGTCGACTATCAGTTGCAGTTGAACATAATTTGACTGTGTCAATTGATTTGAAACAGGAGAAAATCTTCATACAACGGCTAGGAGTGTTTTATAACGGCTAGAAGAGTTCTACAACATCTAAAAACATCTTGAAGCCTATAAATAAAAGGACAGAACTTCAAAGGATCGATTACACAAGTCCAAAGTGAAGCAAACTTACTATAGTTCCAAATTATCATCACTTTGCTCTTAGCATGTTCTAATTGTATTCAGTTGTACTGAGCTTTATCACTTCAATTTTTATCATTGTTATTGTGAGTTGAGTGATTAGAGGAGAATCACTTGGGAGGTAGGATTTGTGTCAAAAAACAAATAGTTTGTAAGGTGTAGCTTGAGCCGGAAGTCACGTTGAGTTGGAAGAGTTTACACTGAATTAAAAAGTGTGTAGTAAAGAGCTTTGACAAAATCCTAAGTGGGAGCTTAGGTAGAGGACGTAGGTCTTAGCACCGAACCTCTATAATCACTATGTTTGCCTCCCTTCTCTACTCTTTGACATTTCAGTTAGCTTGTTTGTTTTGTGTGTTTTAATTCTCTGTTTTGTAGCACTTCGCGAAAAGTTTAAAAGATTTATTCAACTCCCCTTCTAGATCGTTTCCATTACAGTGGGTGCATTAGATGCTGTCCTTATTCTCCTTCCCCTAGGTTTCTCTACCAGAATGCTTAGATAGATCATTTTTTCCTTTGTCCTGATGATCAGTTTTTGTTGACCCGTCCATGGTTTGTGGTTCAAGCATAACACTCCCTCAACTTTCTTCTGCTCGAATCAATGAGATTGTCTCTTCTAGAAATGGACTGTCCTCTTTTCCAAGGATTTGGATCCTGACCTGATCAAATTCAGCATTTAGCCTGACCAAAAAATCATACACACGGTCTTTTTCAATGAAGTTCTTCAAGATGACAACATCCTCAGGGCATTTCATCTCAAAAACTCGATAATGATCGAGTTCTTGCCACAAATTCTGTAGCAAGTTTACATATTCTGTGACATATTTATCTCTTTGCTTCGCAGCTACAAGTTTGATCTTGATCTCGTACACTTCAGCAGCAGCACGAGCCTTCGAGTATGTGCAACGAATGTAGTCCCAAATCTCCTTTGCAGTGGCAAAAAACAAGCATGTATCACTAATCATGGGATCCATAGAATCCTATAGCCAAGACATTATCGTGGAATCCTCCTCAATCCATGCTTCAAACATTGGGTTATCCTTAGTCGGTCCTATTCCAAGAAGATGACTAAGTCTCCCTTTGCCCTTGAGGTATATACAGATAAATTGAGACCATTTTAGATAGTTCTTCCCATTAAGCCTATAGGAAGCCCGAATATTTTGTAAATCTCCAATTTTCTGAATGGTGCCGAATTCTTTTGGAGGGTTAGATCAGGTGGAGACAGAGGTCTGAGAGGTTGATATGATTAAGAAGAAGATACTGTAGTGAAGAAGAAGAAGATATTGCAACAATTAAGGCTACCCTAATGAGAATCACACAAGAGAGGTAAGGAGTAATGCAGCAATGAGGTTGGAACACAAAAGAGAAGAAAAGAATAGGTTTCGGTAGTGCAGCAATGAAGGCTGCTCAAAGGACAAATCCCAGAAAAAGAAACCCTATGGCTCTGATACCATGTGGGAACGAATTTTTCTGTTTCTCATATATTGAATACGAGTATACAGCCATATATAGGACATTACAAGTAGGAATTTAAATCTGGAAAGTTATCTAAAGCTATCTAGTGTGATTTAAGGGATTTCAAACTTGTCTTATCTATTTACAGCCTATCTATATCTAAGTATAATCTATTCACAGCTGTTTAGTATCTCAACAGGTCTTAACTCCAATGACAGAATATTTATGATAAGATGTGGTGATTGAATCTCCATCATAAATTTAACCTTCAATAATCATATGAGTAGGCTTACTGGAGCATAAATGACATTCAATCTCTGACCACCAATGCAAATGTCTTCTCCTCCATAAACCGTGGTGCGACCAAGAGACCATTGTCCTGTCAGTAACCAGAATTCATCAAGTTTATCATACCTCCTAGATCAATTAGTCCTTACATAAACATGTTTAAATCATGAAACATCATGACTGCATATAAAATTTCAGGGTCAAGTAGAAACTTAACCATCATACTTACTTGCAAGTTTTCGGACATCAATTGTTCATTACAATTTGAATCCAATGGTACTAAAAACACTAGTGTTCAAAGATACCATTCTATAAAAAGTACCCTCATCAAAATAATGAGTCAAAGGATACAATGATAAGGACCTTTACTAATGTAGCGCATGGTGTTCTCATGAGCTAATAAAGTAGCTTCAGGATTGCATTTTTGGATGATAGAAAGACCTGAAACAATCATGAAATAGGAAATTTTGAGTTTTTTACTAACTTGCATCTTGGTTTTGGATGAATTCAAGGGTCCACTTCAATGGTTAATGAAAAAGAACAATAGATAATAATAATCAAGTAGCAAGAAAAGAATCATGGAAATAAAACTAATAGTAAATTTTCAAATTATAATGTAGAAATCCTACCTTCAATATGATCAAGATGGTGATGGGTGGCAAAGACAATTAACTTTCTTGGTAAAGCAGCAACGATGTTGAAGAGCTAGTCAAAAAAGAAAAAAAGAAAAAATACAAGTATCAAGTGTTTAAAAAGGAAAATAGGGAAAGAGGAAAAGAACTTTCTTAACTCATAAGAAATAACCATTTTTATATCTACAATCCAACTATAAACATTGATGGTTGTAAGTAAAAAAAGAAAAGGATATTGATACAAGAGAACCAACTCATAATGATATAAATTTTCTAGATCATAGTTAATTTGAACTCAGATCCATAGCACCAATTCTTGGTTTTCTACCCCCTTCTTCTACTAGAGCAACAATGTAAGTCTATTAAAGGGGGATTGGATTTCCTACACAAATAAATATAATTACAATTTGTATCAATTTCATTGTGTTTTTAACCCTTGGAAGATGCTTGGTATGCTGATTAAAAATGACTGCCTAAATATAATCAAATGTGGTACGTTCTAACAAATATGGTATGTTCTAACAAATATGGTATGTTCAAGCACTTCTTCAATTAGATAATTTTGACACATCATTTCATAAACCATATAATGTTTTGAATAAGAAAGTAATGACCACACGCTTTTCAATTAGAGAAGATGTTTAGATTATACAATTGCACAACATTTACTGCCAACATGCTCAGCTCCTCAAAGAGTAAAAATTTAGGCCACATAATGGAATTAATTTGTCAAAGACATCAGAAAGATAGTTGAACATACCTCTTCATGTGAATCAGATCGGCATCCTGGATCCACTACCAATGCATCGCCAAAGGCAACAAAACTATGATTATCATCTATCTTTGAGATATTCTCGGGTGCAAAAATAACTAGGTTTGTTGTATGGAAAGGTTTCTGTGTCCTACTTTTCATAGGCATAACTACAACACCAGGAGGATACTCCTGCAAGTCAGAGCAGATATCCTTTTAATAAATAAGTAAGACGATACAAGTAACTTGCAATGTTTATATCTCAAGGAAATAGCAAAGTCTGAAGGTTTTTAATAAGATTTCAAATTACTAAAGTCTCTGCAAAACTAGCACGTAATAAAAGAAGCAACCTAGTTTCAATTCCCTCTCTTTACAAACTTTTGGAATTGCATGGAAGGGAAAATCACACTTATTTTTCTACAAGCCAATAGGTTTTCCTAGTTAAGTTGACCTTTTGCTACAAAAAAATAGATGATGCCTTTGGTGTACCATTTTTACTAAGTCAAAAAATGATTGTTCTTCAAAAGTCAGAAAAAGAGGAGATGCCTTTGGTGTACACCATTTTCTTATTTTTTCAAATAAATAGGAAAAAAATTACTTTCCCAGTAATTATGATTCGGTATAGTTGGTTCCACCAACAAACAACATGCCTGATAATGCAAGGTGGTGTTGACTTTTTTGTCTGAAGTTTGCAAGTCATTTTCTAGACCCGCAACAACAAAAGGTCCAACACGTTCACTACCAGGTTTCACTTGAAGAAGCCAGCTTAGACAATTTTGTACGGACATCCACTTACACTGTTCTGCACATAGTTACGTAGTTCAAAATTAGTTCATATACAGAGCCATTGATGTGTGGAGCCAATGTAAAAGTGTAAATGCGAGAGTACAACAAAATTAAATAAGTGATAGCAGGGGCAAGTTTTGTTTTACCAACGTTGCTGAAAAATAAAAACACACGAGACAAGTTGGTTGAAATAGAGATATTCACATTTCTGACCCATCAAAAAGGCAACATCAAGATATCTAGAGCCATAAATCAAGAAGTTATACGGATAATAGAGATTGTCAGGTTTTGCTCTACGCTTAATGTAAAGCCAGTATGTAGAGCAAGCTTAGCAAGACATTAGAGCTCAGCTTGCATTTCAGTGTAAGACAAACGCAGACAACTCAGATGGTTACCAAGACAATCCTATCCAAAATCCAAAAATTAATAAAAAACAAAATCATTCAAAAATGTCCAAAAAAAAATTGATTCAAAAGTATGATCAAACCTGGTAGATTTTGATTCTGGGACGTCAAATTTCCCGTCAAGAACACTGTACGTAACGGCAAACCAGGTCCAAACTCAGCTTCCTCCACCAACTTCAAAAATCTCCAATTTCCACATTCATGTACATCATACCCTACCTGTCCTAACGCCTACAAACGAAACTATTAAAATTAAATTCAGAAGCCAATGATTCTAACAGAAATTTTCCAAAAAAGTAAAGAATACCATGCTCAAAGCAGACATAATATCGAATTTCCTCAAGTCAATCTTCTCGAGACTCGAATCCCAGTCTTCGACGACAACCCCAAGCTCCAATTTTTCGTCTGATGGATTAAGCTTAGTCGATGGTAAGTCCCAGAGATCAGAATCAACATAGGAATCGTACTCTTCTTCACCGAACTTTGGAGGCGGGTTTTGTTTCAGGAGGATGAACTTGGCGCCGTCTCTGATAATCAAAGCGAGATTGCAGGTGGCCATCTGTGGAAAAAGAATTGCTTCAAAATGGAAGAACTTAGTAATACTAATGGAGCATGAAGGGGCAACCCTTCTCAAGGAAGACCGCAGATGGTTGAACTAATGAATAACGAAACAGCCGCCGTTTCGACAAGCTTGACGCCTCATCCCAGCAGTGCTTACCGCATGTTTGGTTAGTAGTAAAATGGAATGATTATTATTTTGAATGATTTATTCCTAATAATTTTTATAACAATACGAGGTAAACTAAAACATATATTTAAAATGACAAATAATAATTAATAAAAGCATTAAAATATCTATTATTATTATTGTTATTATTATTATTAATGTTCATGTTCTTATTATTATTATTATTATTACTACTACTACTACTACACAGCTAATGCATTGTATATGTTGGCTACTAAGTTTTGTTATCTATTGTCCGACTCACGTCAACATTCATTATATAGTCTCAGTTACGGTATAAAATAATATTGGAACGATATTAAAAAGAAACTTAACCTAAGGCTTTAAATGAGTAAAAAGTTATTTAGTTGAACCCTAAATAAGTTTCAGCTTTATTTTAAATAACTATACAAAATATTTAAACATCAGCATTATCTTCAATGTGTGGCAAGAAACCTTCTTACTCACCCAAATTTTTGAGAAGGCATAAAATTGAAAAATACTAGCATTTGTATAGGATAATTAGGAATTTTTCCTAAAGTGATATCCCTTTCATCATATGTCAGTCCATCTATCTCACCCAATGCACCACCTAACTCTTCAACTCTTTATTGAATAATCATTTTGGTCCAAATACTCTTACACAATTCTTTTCCCACCTCTTTTATGTTATCATCCAACAACCTAGCAGCAATAATAATTGAATCTGCATGGCTTAGTTCTTTCGTATCATTATTCTTTTTTATCCTCTTTGTTGAAATATTTTCAGCTTGTCTTTCAATAGTTGATGTTTGAGGTTGGGTAAAGGATGCATCCATGTCATACGAAACATGCTCAACTTCATATTCATCTTCACCACCTTCATTTATTCCACCTAGACCTTCTTACCTTTTCATTTCTTTAAGAATATCCATAGTAGTTTGTACATCATTTCTAATTGCACTATTTTCTCTATAGATCCCAGTCAACTCATTATAGAAAGAAAAACTCTTCATTTAAAATTGAGCAACATTTTTGTGACTCTAACAAGATGAAAAAAATTAATAATTTATATAAATGACAAGAAAGTAGTTAAAGAAAATAGTTAAAAAAAAGTTCAATACTTACACTTAACTAAGACTCTCATACATGATTTTCAACAGTGACGATCTTCCTTTCGCTATCTCATCCAAATCTACCAGTATCTTTCCTTACCATATCATATACAATACTTCACTCTTTCTTTAAAGTCTTAATTCTAAACTTTATATGAGGTCTGACTTTTAAATTTGAATTAAGGAGTTTTGTTGATACCAATCTTTCTAATTCATTCAGATAGTCAACTTTAAATCCAGTATGAGCATTATATATGCCCACATTATGCAAATCAACCACACAAGAAACTAGCACAACATCCTCTTCATAGTTTCACTTTCTTTTTGTTCCTTTCAAACTTTGAAAATCAGTAGTTGAAGGGTAATTCCTTGACATACTTATCGAGCAAAATTAAAGCAGTATTGATAAATAAAAAAATAATCATGATAATAAAGGAAAAATAAAAACATTTATAAATTTTTTTCATTTTATTAATATTAAGCATCAACAACTTATGAGAACAGCATAGTCTACAATAACAATTTACAATATAAACAAAAAAGAGTACAACAACATGCAGAAATCATAATATAAAACCCTTTAACACTCAAACATAATAGAACACCTAAAAAATGTCAATTTTCATTTTGCCTAAATGTTCTCCATTGATTGAACATTTCTCGTGCCAATTCAATTCTCCAATTTGTCCAAGCATTAGTTGGGTAAATAGTATTTATACAATCCTCCTCAACAACTGGATTTGTGTGAAAATAATCCCCTAAATCATTATCTATCGGATCAAAACTCATCCCCTACCTAATAAAATTATGAAGCAAACAATAAGCTATAATAATTCAATTATGTGCCTTCATTGGATTAAATGATGGACTCCTGATAATAGCCCACTTAATTTTTTGTAACCCAAAAAACCTCTCAATTGCTTTACGTGTAGTTGTATGTTTCATATTAAAAAATTCCTCTAGAGTTCTTGGCTGGTAACTTTGATGTCATTAATTCAAATGGTACATTTGACCTCTAAACGGTGAAAGGAAGCTCTCACAATTTGTATAACCTGCATCTACTAGGTAATAGCAACCTATATAAAAAACACTATATAAGTTATTTAATTTACATTATTTGATATACAAAATTTTGAACAACCTTCTTATATCATATAGGAAGGTTTACCATGAGGCACTTTTAGTCCATGTCTCCTATTAATTGCATCCCAACGAACTCGACCATCAGCTACTGACCCTCCCAAACTAGGAAGAACATAAACAAATTGAATATCAAGTGTGCACACACCTAAAATATTTGTTACAATGTCGCCCTTACGAGTTTGAAATATGGACTTATCTTTAATTGGCACATTAACCCTAATATATGTCCCATCTAGAGCACCTAAGCAATTCTACAATTGTAATGAAATAAACAATAATGAGGAACCTTATTCATATACACTATATTTTCTTATAAAAGTAATAGGTTGATTATCTACCTTAAACCACTTCTACCAATGGTTCAAAGAGTTATTAGTATGGGCTCAGGTTTTCTAAACAAAAGATCTTGCAAATGCATCATTACATTTCAAACATTATGAAAACATCGATTAATTGTCTCTCCTGACCTTCTAAAATTTTTCCTAATAACACAATTTTTAACATGATAAGTAATAATATATAAGAAATTTTATACATGTTCATCAATAAGCATGTTTTTTTTAACTTTAATCCTCCTATACTTTCTAACACTTCACATAGTTTAAAAAAAATTCTTGCTTATTCATCCTAACCATTGAAATACATGACTTATCATTGCCATGCACAATTCTCCTCGCATAATCTCAATTTGTGTAAAAATCAAGAAAATAACATCTAACCCTTGGCCTATAACTATATAAAAATGCATCTTATGCCAATAAACTCAATAACCAACTAACAACATTGCACATCTTTAACCATACAGTCAAGATAGTCATAAGCCTTTTTCTTCTCTCAACATTTCTACTCAAACTCAAATGTGTCTTGACTGCAAGAAATAAATTTTCTAATGTATTTATATAAATTTGTTTAAAAAAGGTACAATGTAAGAGAACGACCATGAAATAATTCAAATAGTTGATGGCATAAAGTAGTGTAATAGAGAAAAGTTATTCATACTCATCGATGCTCCACTATTATAACCTAAAGCCCATAAAACTTAACTTGAGAACCAATGAAAGTTTTCCAATGACACTTAAACCTGGCTATAAGGCAGAAGAAGCATGTACTAGCAAATGAAACTGAAAAGGGAATGAAACATTTTCAAGGAAAATGGAAAAGAGAAAAAAAAAAGAATCACACGATGGAAAGAAAGGCAAAAGCATAATAAGCATAATGACCCTAGTGGCTAAGGATAAGGAAGTACATTTTTCTAGGCCTAGAAATGACCTTGGTTATGCCATTTCATCAATAAGTATTAAACTATCAAAGCTAAGTACCATGCAAAGATGATCATTTTCCAACAAAGCGATGCACCCTAAAAATACTTAGCTAACTGTATATAGACATTTTAGACATATTAGTTAGACTTTGTAAAGTTAAAAGTCCAGAAACAAAACCTACATAACTCCTAGGTTAAATAAGTCATAATTGTATGTTAACACTCACACCAATATAACCAATACATAAATGACACCTAAAACTTGGTTTAATCCTAACAATTTTGATGGTGCGAGCTATGATGATGTGGGGTTGGCATCTCTTAAAGAAGTTGGTTCATGGCAGTTTGACATTAAAAGTTCATTTCCTTCTTCCACTTACAATTATTTCATATTCATTTATTTATTTATTTTGGCTTTGGTCACCTGTTGAATTCGATTAATGTTTTGATAACCTAGACTCTAGCTAATAGGAATGGAGATTTCCAAATTAAATTTTAATCCATTGTTTCAAAAATAGAACACTTATCGTTCCCTATTCTTCTCCACCAATAATTTCAGCGGGAACAACCACTAATTTCCATTTTCAATGAAGAGAGAAATCAAACCTAATCCCTTACCCAATCTGTAGCACCCTACTCTCGTAAGACACATACCCGACATCTATGGTGATATCCGAGTACGTATCCCGCAAGAGTGGCATGCTAGAGCGAACAATCAGTCAGAATTCATTTTCAAAAAAAACTTTTGTTTCTTTAAAACAAGATACACGTAAGCGGAAAATGACTAATCATATAGGGCCCATTGCTTTCA
>JANZLX010000005.1:36227700-36252110 GCA_025531955.1 Erythroxylum orinocense
AACCTCTTAAAGAAGATGTGTTTGTGAATATTAAATTAAAACTTGGTATGTGTGATTTGAATTCTATTGGTTGATTGAAATTATTTGCATACATTTTCATAGCAACATAGTCAAATTATTAGGTAAATATGCAATTTCATCGGAGAATATATCAACATGATTTATAATTAGGCTATAAAGCGATTCTTCTGGGTTTTAGAAATATTTCAATCGACTAATTGAAGTCTAAGTCGACTGATGTTGAGGTATTAGTCGAGTAATTTTTTATTGGCTTGTTGACTACTGCATCAGGGATAAATTGATTAAGTGTTTCTAGTTGATTATTATAGTCTTAGTCGACTAATAGTCTTCGACTAGTCGACTATTTACATGTCAGTTGATTACAATACTTGATTGTCCCACAGTTCATATTTTTATTAGTCGACTAATATAGTACCATTCGACTATAGGTCATCACGGGTCTTTAAAAACCCAATCTTTCCCAAATTCTCCGAAAATTTATCGTCTCCAATCTTCGAAATTTTTTCTTCTTAGTCAACTAATCTCTTCCAATCTCTTCAAATCAACACTTCCCATCTTCAATCCTCTTCCAAAAACACAAAACCCATTCATCAATTCATCAAATCATCTCTTTCTTCTTTTGAAATATCATTTTCGACATTCAAAACCCTAACCTACGCCAATCACTCTGTTTCTATCAAAATCTCTCAAGTTCTTCAAAATGGCTCCAAGGAAAGCTAATGGCAAAGGAAAACAAGCAGAAACCACACCACAACGACCACGAGTTTGAGGGTCTTCTTCAAGGGGAGGAGTTGAAAGAGAGAATGAAGTGGCTGAGCCGAGGTTCATCTTTAGGGAGGCTCAAAATCTTTACTACAAGGTATTAAAAATTGAATTTCTTATTCCTTCTATGAGATTTGATTGGATTGAGCTTGACCATAGTGAATTCACGGATTTATTTAATGAAATAACGAGTTTTGGATTGAGAGACTTTTTAGGTTTTAAGGATGATATATATGAGGATTCGGTTAGAGAATTTAATGCTAATCTAGTTGTGACTAAAAGCAATGTTGATAGTGGAGTTCATTTGAAGTCTAGCATTCAAGGGAAAGATATTTTTATTTATGAAGAAAATTTGTATATTTGGTTTAAGTTGCCTAAAGGAGGAGTTAGGCCTAGAGCATCTTTATTAGATTCAAATATCTTGAGACATGAAGATGGTGATACGGATGAGGAAGCAGAAGGAAATTTTGGTTATAATGAAAAGAAAGGTGATGAATTACTTGGCAGAATTTGTATTGATCATTCCACACCATATGAGGCAATGGATTTGCCATTAAACTATAGGTTGTTGCATTATGTCATAAATAGAGTAATTTATCCCGAGAAAGCGAGTAACAATCACATTACCTAATTGGATAAGGAAATTCTATGGCATTTGGAAGAAGGTAGGAAAATTAATTTTCCAAATTTAATCATTCAAATGATGAGGAAGAAGGCAAATTTGTTGAGAGGAGAGCTTAGAGGAAAAACCATCAAACATAAAAGAATGCCTTATGGAGCTTTGATCACTTACATCTCAAAGTTACAAAGGTGTAATTTAAGTTCCTATGACCATTATCCATATCCAACAAGTTGGCGGTTTACACCCTATAATATAAGGAGTATGAAATTGGTGAAAACTATTGAAAAAGGTTGGGTGTATGCTTATCATGTGGAGAGGCTTGGGTTAACATTAGAAAGTGAACAACAAGTGCCTAAACGACAACGTTCGAAAAGGGCCAGTGAATTACCCAGTAGTGCAAGACCAAGAAATGTGAGGAGAAGTGAAGTATCTCAAGAAGACCTCCAAGAAATTAGAAATCAAATTGAAGAAGTGAATGTGCGTTTGGATCTTCAACAAGGGATGCTCATTCGCTTGGAGAAAAATAGCAAGAAATTTTTTGATAAATTTGGTTGTAGGCATGATAATGCTTCTCCATCTTAATGGTTATTGTATTTGCTCTAGACCAACATTTCATTGTTGTCTTCATCTTATTGTTTGTGATTTGCATATTTGTGTTGGTTTGATACTCTATGTGAATATGTTAAATTTTTATCATGAGTGTTATATTTTTTTATTATGACAAAAAGGGGTAGAAATATCTGGATTGCAATATTATTTGTTATTGTTGGATTCATTGAGTTCATTGATTTATTGATTAAGGGGGAGACAATCTAACCAAATAGACAAGGCATAAAAACCTTGATCAATTTTTCTTTGTTTTCAATTTCTTAAACAATTTCTAAATGTTTTGTCATTATCAAAAAGGGGGAGATTGTTGGACAAATGGAGGTTGACAATTTAAATCCTTCTATGTTTTGATAATAATAAAATTTAAAGAATTGGTTAAGAAATAATCTCAGGTATTTGGATTGAAATTCAAATAAAGGATTTGTGCAAATCAAGATTGTAATATTGAGTGTCATACTTCAACATGCAAAAGATAAACAACGTGCAAATCATGTATGACGAATTCAAATTAGCATCTCAACAAACAAAGATTGAAGATTATGTGAGATCTGTCAGTTGGTGCCAATACTAGTTGACCATCATGTTGCAAGTCGACTAATAATAATTAGATCTGTCAGTTGGAGCTTGAGATAAGTCGACCAGCACGTTGCAAGTCGACTATTAACAACAGACCTGTTAGTTGGATAAGTGGACTAGTCGACTATCATCATATTAGTCAACTATTTGAAGAGTGGAGCAAAAAGGTTCATGAAAAACGTTAGTGCTAGTCGACTGATTCTTGAAGACAAGTTGACTATAATGTACTAGTCGACTATTACATACCGACTAGTCGACTATCAGTTGCAGCTGAACATAATTTGACTGTGTCAATTGATTTCAAATAGGAGAAAATCTTCATACAACGGCTAGAAGAGTTCTACATCGTCTAAAAACATCTTGAAGCCTACAAATAAAAGGACGGAACTTCAAAGGATCGATTACACAAGTTCAAAGTGAAGCAAACTTACTATAGTTCCAAATTATTATCACTTTGCTCTTAGCATGTTTTAATTGTATTCAGTTGTACTGAGCTTTATCACTTCAATTTCTATCATTGTTATTATGAGTTGAGTGATTAGAGGAGAATCACTTGGGAGGTAGGATTTGTGTCGGAAAACAAATAGTTTGTAAGGTGTAGCTTGAGCCGGAAGTCAAGTTGAGTTGGAAGAGATTACACTGAATTAAAAAGGGTGTAGTAAAGTGCTTTGGCAAAATCCTAAGTGGGAGCTTAGGTAGAGGACGTAGGTCTTAGCACCGAACCTCTATAAACACTGTGTTTGTCTCTCTTCTCTACTCTTTTACATTTCAATTTGCTTGTTTGTTTTGTGTATTTTAATTCTCTGTTTTGTAGCACTTCGCAAAAAGTTTAAAAGATCTATTCAACTCCCTTCTAGATCGTTTTTAGCATGAACAGGTTTAAGTCAAACCACTTTGATATTCTCAACATTTGGGTGGTCATAACATGTTACTAGACGTAAATGTTGATATATAATTATAAATTATTTAAATGGAGAATTAAAGATAAATTAAAAGGATTTTTAATTTATCTTATTCTAATTGTGAATTAACATTATAATGTATAATCATTGTCAATATATTCGTAACCTAATGGGTCACACATCAAAGAGGAATTTGTGAAAGAAAAATCTATTTAATTAATTTGAACTTAATTATAAAGTTTGAGAAACTTTAGGGATTAAATATGAGATATTTGATTTTATTAAAATTATATTAATTATAATTAGAATTTGATTATAATTATAATTAAAGAATTTAATTTTAATAAAAATTACAAATCTTAATGATTTTTCTATTAATAGGAAGAAACTTTAGAAGCTAGCACTTCTTTTATTCCTCTCAAAAGGTCTTGAGAAATTGCTTTTGTGGATATCGTTAGGGGCCGGACGATTGAACAACTCGCGGTTGACACGGAGAAGAATTTATCAAAAGATTTCAACAAGAAACGCAAATAAGGTATTATTCATACTTTACAATTCATGTTTTTATTTAAGTTATGTGATTATTGAGATCCGATTGGAATCCATAAAAATTTTATTTTTCGTTACGCCTGTGATTTGATCACGGTTAGATTTCAACATGTACTTCATAATAGTTTCCCTATTTGATGTGTAAATTGCAAGAGGTTTAGCTCTGGCAAGATTTTGATATAGGAAATCGTATTATGTACTGAAGAGAAGAGAACGAGAGTAGTTGAAAGAAATATTTCTAAATGTTTGCAAATTGCTATATGATTTTAACTATTCTATTTCAACCATATTTTAACTATTTCAATAAAGGGTCAGTTGATATATCAGACCTCTTACTAAACTTGCACACTAAAATCTAAATCAAACTCATTGGATTGAATTGTCTAAAGTCACTTATCACGTGCATATAGTGCCATCCATAGTTCTCGAATTGAATCATAACTTTTTCATTGATGAATTGAAATTAGTCACCACTATACCCATAAATTTGTCTTAAAAAATTATTTTTGGATGACATTCCAATGATGGTAAGATGAATGATTGATAAGTACAGGGTAATGTGTGGCATAAGTTGATTATGAAGCATTATGCAAAAACCTATATATAGGGACATTCTACATTGGAGTCTTGTTAAGTATCTCATTTAATTAAAAAAATTTTTGTTTACTAGCAGATAACAATTTATTTTCACATCCATTGTCTACAAAGCGAATTCTTTAAAAAGATATCATTTAATCTTCTATAGTTGTATATGTATCACAACGTGTAGAATAACATAAACATGAATGATCTTCTATGATTATGCATGTCTCCTATGATGTCCCAACCATCAAATTTTTTGAAAACTCACTTTTGAAGTTCATTGTATCTGTTATTGTAGGTGGGACGTTTGGAGCAACCTAGTCGATAGATACACGAGATAGAATAAGTAGTTTGAAAAACTAAATATACATATCAAAGTTCCATTTGAGTAGTTTGTTTTCTCTATATTAACTATTACAAAAGAAGTCCGTGATCTCTTGATAAGAATCAAATTAACATATCTAGTATTGAGCTTATAGCTAATTCTAGACTAAAAATACTAACCAATGTCGAAGTTTTACTAATCACCTTAAACTTTATTAGAAGATTTTGGAAAAGATGCTTTAAAATGAACCATGAAGACTTTGTAGTACGTTATTGCAACTCTTAAGCCATTAAAGCCTAAAGACTATGTTTGGTTGGGAGTTTATTAATGGAATGGAATATAATGAAATATTTTTTCATTGTTTGGGAGGAGGGTTTATAATGGAATGGAATGAAATGAGATGAAAGAGGAGGGTTTCATATTACATCTCATTCCATCCTAAACAATAAAAATAAGAAACCTCTGATTTAGGGGGTATAGGATGGAATGTAAAATAATAAACAACATTTCACTATATTACATTATGAACCCTTTCGTCCCTCCTAAACAACAATTTTTCTAATATTATATCCATTTACATTCCATTTCATTATAAACCATTGTATTCTATTCCATTCCATTTCATTAAAAACCTTATGTTCAACCAAACATAACCTAAAACTATATATATTTCAAAGGTTCCGTGTAACTTAATAAGGAAGCGTTATCAAAGTTAATACTACACAATATGTAATCTAGTAGTATACCGACTTCTATAATTGACCAATGAAGTCATATTTAGACATAAATGTGTATGAATTATCATCTTCATGCATGAATTACCATTTCAATATATTAGAAATTCATTGGTAAGATATTTAAAAGATTAATTTTGATGGTATTTATAGTAACAAAAATCATAAAATATGAAACCACTAATAGTTAGAGATTATACATACAAGGATGTTAACAACCCTTTGGTTCAAAGTAGAAAAAGAAAAAGCTTTATGTAATGTAATATAATAGTTCACTAAGGAAAAGAAGGTGTAGAGATGATGAGGAGGAGAAGTGTGAAATGGAGAAGTCTGCCAGAGAGGTCGCGTTGTTAGGATTTTCATATCATGTTGCTAGATTTTTCATATAAGAGGTGGTGGTCAATTTTCAATCGAGTTATGGGCTAGAATTAGGGTTCATGTTGTATGGATTAGTGTTTTGACAGGGATTTTAGATTGAGTGTTGTTAACAAAATTATAAATTTTAGATTAGAGATAGTTAGGGATGTTTAAAATTTTGAGTTAATTAAGTTGAATAGGATTAATATGAAATTGTGGTTATTTAGGTTTAATTCCTTATATTTAGTGTTTATTTATATAATTATGATTAATTAAGATTAATTATGGTTAATTATAGCTTAAGGTTAATCTAAAATTAAGGATGATTGAGTTAATTATAATTAGGTTTTATTTAATTGAGTAGGTGGTCTCATATAAACAATAAAAACTAAAATAAGATGACATTATACTTAATTGATAAAGAGATAACTCTCTTTAAGATTTTGATAATTTATGGTTACATTTAAATTGTTTTGAAACATAAAGTTTATTACGTGTATTTTAGTGTAAATATCAAAGGTAAAAAAACACCTTTTATAAAAAATCTAACAAAAAGTGGATTTTATCTAATATGAAGATTTTTTTAAAATATTAAATTAGAAGATCTTGCTTTAAAATGAGTTAAGTAATATAATTTTAAATTAAAAATACTAAAATTTATTAAAATAAAATTTAAAAGAATTTATACAAATATTCCTTTATTTGATTATTTTTAAAAATTAATGTTCAATAATTATTCATTGCTTCTCCTTTTGATTAGCATTTGCTAGTCTAAAAAGTGCAAAGACAAAAAAAAAAGTTGCAAAAGAATGATGGTAATCATCTTTAAAGAAAATATAAAATAAAATTTTACAGAGTTATATTGGATAATTAAGGATAATAGGTGATAAAAAAAGGAGAAAAATGCTATATGAAATTCACACGTTGGTTATATGTTTTTTTTTCCAAAATGTTTTTTTTCCCAAAAAGCATAAGATAAATTTGGCCAGAGGCTATCATAATCAGCAGAATTTGGTTTTTAACTAAAATTTGAATTTTAGATAAGATGCTCCAAATTTTGATATCAAGAATTATAATTAAATTAAATTTTATTTATTAATTTTAGATTCAGTCGATCTTACACTTGTTTATTGATTCTAATAAAATAAATAAATAATATTTTTATCTAAAATTTGTCAAAATTTCATTTAAGAAATTCAAAATGCAAAATCTCCCATTATTATATCAAAGAATTATGTGATAAAGTCATTCAAAGTTATGAATTCAGATTTCTAGATGATTATTTGGAGTGGATTTATTATTTGATTTAAAATTATTAATTTTATTAAATAAATTATTTAAAATATCTCATTCTAAATTAAAGTATATAAAAAAGGTAAGTTTATATCTTTAGAATCAACAAATTTCGTTGAATTAGTCGTTACTAGGAAAAGTCTAATGACCACTTTCAAATTTGGGATATCTAAGGTCTACATACAAACTGACGTTAAACATGAGATCTCGTTCATTCAAGTGAGTGAGGGAGTATCCAAGAGCAATTTATAGAGCTGTGATCAATATTATTTACTCCTTTTATGTAACTTATTTTTTGTAAAATTTTATGTTGTTCCAAAAAAACGTAATTATAAAGCACACAATCTTTCTATACTTGGTCCACAAATACATATGATATATTGCTTTGGTTATTAAAAAATTATTATGTACTTAAAATTTTTTAAACTTTTAGTCTCCTACTTATATGTTAGTGCAAATATTAAAATTAAAACTAATTAAAATTGAGGATCCAGATTTGAGGCATTCTCACTTCAGATCTGGGTCGCTCGTGTTCATCCTGAGTCTCCTCAAGTCTCATTCCTTCTACTGATTGGGTCCTTCGGCAGCACTACCTCAAGCTCGAAGGGAAGACGGTAGGCACTAGCGGAGTATGGTGAACGCTGGTGTGAAGGGCATTGATTTCGGTTTTAGTTTTTATAAGTCTTTCAATACTCTTTGGGCCACAGTAATAAGCTTTACTGTTTAGATCTAAACTAGCGAGCATTAAAACTCTCTCACGGTGGCGAAGGCTTTAGCTTCATCGGAGGGTCTCCCTTTGATGTCCATGGAGTTAGGTTCACCCTCTCCTTTGAAAGCTGAATTTCCCGCTTTCTCCAAAGAAGCACTCCTCGACTCCTTAGCTAGTAAGAAACTTGAAAAATCAAATGTGGTTGGGACAACCTTGACTAACCCTAGAAGTGAGTATACCTGGCCAAACAAGTTAAGCACTCAACCTCACAAAGGTACCATTAAATTTTATCAAAAGGTTTTAAAGGATGGACTATTAACAGCTCCTATTAAACTCTTAAAGGCTAGGCCACAAGCATGGTCATCGGACTTGATTGGATTTTTTGGTCCAAATGATCAACCTTCCCTGTGGAGAATGTTTAAGTTATGGCCAGATGAGGCAAGAAAGGGCTGCAAAAAGTGTTGTTGTGTGAAGATGGTATATTATTTTTCAAACATTTCGATGATTCTTGCTTGAATGAGTTTGTAGAGCAGGGTCCATGACATTTCGAAGACCAACCATTGTTTATACAGGAGTGATGACCAGGAATGGAGATAGATCGGGGGCATTTCGATGTTCTCCCTATGTGGGTTCACTTTCATAACTTACCGTTGGATTTTTAAGTGGTGAAGGGTTTAAGCTACTTGGCTAGTTCATTGGGGAAGTTGATGTGTATGGACACACAAATCGCCTCCATGGAAAGGATCTGCTACGTGAAACTCTGTATTGAAATATCGCAGAATGCTCCACTGCCAGATTGCCTTCCTGTTCTTCCGCTAAGAGATAATGGAGAGATGGAGAGAGTTGAAATAGAAATCAACTATCCATGAAGCCTAGTAACTCTTATAGGAAATAGGTTTCTACGGTAGAATCTTTCAATCTGGGTGATATGATGATCTTCTTAATCTTGCTAAATTTGGTCCCCCAATGGAACATGTGAGTGATGGAGAACATAGTTCAAATGGGGATGGAATTATACACATTGATGGTGCAATCAGGCCACAGGTTCCTGCTGAAAAAATGGCCTAGGTTGTGGCAAGCAATTCGTTGGTTTAAGGATTGAAAATGTTGCTGCAAATACTTTCCAATCCCAGAGAAATTGTCAAATGGAATGTGCACAGATGAAGACTCCTTTAGCACATGTTGAGATGATTGGAATTGTTGCTAGTAAAGCATCTTCAGCTCAACTTGCAAATGTAGATCAGACAACTATTGACAACTCTCCAGTGCAGACAATGTGGAGAGTCTGCATAGTGGAGTGAATCACTTCACCTCCTAGTATTTGGAACATTGTCAGATAGATTGAGCCAACATGTTGACTCCATTAGCAACTATTAGGCAAACTGAGAATGTTGTTGCCAAGATATCTAAGGCTAGGCTGGAGTATGCATAATAAACAACAATGGTAAACTCCAATGATGACCGTATGGCAAGTCAGGGGACAAGGGATATCATCTCTTAGAATGAAGAACAAGTATAGGACTATGATTCAACTGTAGCCCAAGTCCTTGACATCCCAGGAGATTCTCGTGTGCAGTCCAAAACTATAAAAAGGAAATCAACAAGGAAGAGAAAGCAAAATCCCAAATACCAAGGGGCTTCCCCCAAATAAGGCAACCCTAGTGTGGAACTTTAGGGGGTTAAACGACCTTTATAAGCAAAAAATGGTGAAGGAGTCTTTCTATGAAGATGAAGCATAAATGGTGCTTATAGTTGTTTCTTTTTGTTTTCTATCTTGCAGACAGTTATGTTACCTTACTTGGGGAGTTTTTTGGTCATATTGTAATATGATGGTAGGCTTAATGGCTTAAACTCATTGTAATGTAGATATAGTTTTAACTATAATTAAAATTCTTTTTCATTTTTCAAAAAGGACTATGTGTATTATATAGTACATGGTCCTAAGTACATTAGCATATAGGCCCCTGTTTCTCATGGAGTAAATTATACATGTATATATAATTTTTGAATCTATCATTTATAATTGAAGGAGGTGTGGCTTTGATTTTTGTTGGAGAAGGAGAGATAGCCCTTGGACGATTGAATGGCCGAGTGAATTTCTACTGTCGACTTACTTGATCATCTCTCATTCATGCAAGACTAATGACTTTCTTTAGTGTTCTCAGTTTGAAAATTCAAATGCCATCCATTATCTTTACCTTGAGACCTCCCATAGATATTCCTACCAAAGCCTTTTGAATCCATCCTTGCACTCGATTTCCTAACCTCTCAAACGCCTTCCGGTAATCACGTAAGGAGCCATTTTGCTTACCTTCTTCCTTGTAAGCCTGATGTAACCATTTCCACCATTGTTTTGCTTCACCCCCAAGATGAAAAGAAGCCTATGACACCTTCTGTGTTTCTAAGGTTCATTGGTATTCAAAAAATGGTCTGCTTGGTTAAATCATTATGTTAAATCATCACTGAAATATTTAAGAAACTCGAGTTTAGCCAATTTGGATGAGAACATCGACCACCCTCCTTCAATAATTTCTCGAGATTCCTCTCTTTTGTTATGAGAACGCACATTGAGGAAATTTCCATTGCAATCATTGGAGGATCGCTCTTGCTTTGAAAATAATGCTTCAACGATCTTTCTAATCGAATTTTCCAACTGATGTAACTTATTAGTCACATCGAGTTCCAATCTAGTGAAGTTATCCTAGAGCCCTCCAAGCCCCGCTTCCAAGTTTCCAGTGCTCTCCTTACTGGTTGCCATTGCAGCTTTGATATCGATGATAGGTCCCGGTTAAAGCAAATATGACTTTTGTAATTAAATAGGATTTTACTTAGGGTGAGAATGAATCACAGTATTTTAGTTGGAATAATCCCTCCTTTATTATCACTCTACAATAGTTTAATACAAAGGAAAATAACAACTTCTAATAATCCATATATCATATCCTTAAGGATTAGGACTCCACATCTAGTTGTAACCAAGTAGCTGAAATTATTGAAATAAAAATAATAACTCCATGACCTACTCTCTAGTAAGCTTATGACATGATCCAACCAACTTAGACCAAGTTTTTACTGCCAATAATCCTCTAAGCTTCATGACACTTGTAGGGCTCATGCATTTCAATAGCCACGTATTATGCATGAACCAGGACACTTAATCAAAATATTTCGGATTTCTAATGGGCACTCTTTAAGATCTTCTTAGCTTATCATGGCATTTTATTATCATTCTGTCCCCTAGTTTTTACCTCTACACTAGAGGATTTTACAAGTTAAAATCAAGTGTTCGTTATCTTTCAGACATCTTTATTGTTCGAGTGGTTTGTTATTGGTTTAGTAAACTTCAAGATCTTATGAGCGTTATTGCTTAAAGTCTCTAACAAGTGGTATTAGAGCCTTAGGTATAGAGAGTGACAATAGTTTTATGATTTAACATTAACCAACTACTCGATATGGAGACCTATAATGGAAGATCTTTTGTATTGTAAGGATCTTTGTAAGCCAATTGATATAGACAAAAGTGTAAAAGATGATGTCTTGTATAAACCAAAGAAAATGACAAATAAAGAATAAGAGAAGATGAAGCAGAAGACTTTGGGAACTATTAGAGAGTGGATCGATATTAAGATATTTAATCACATATACTAAGAGACGGGTCCTTTCGAGCTGTAGGAGAAGTTGGAGGGTATTTTTGAGAGGAAGAACACTCATATAACAAGGCCTCTTGATTAAAAGGTTTATGAATATAAATTTAAAGGCTGAAAAATCAGTGTTAGAGCATCTCAGTGATTTTTAGGACATTATCAATAACTAGATAATGATGAATTACAAACATTGTTCCTGTTTAGTTATTTTTCAAACAGTTAGGAAACTTTAGTTGTGGTTATCAACAACTCTACTCTAGATGATGTGATTTTTAGTGTCAATAACGTGTAGAATCTTGTGGTAAAAAATAGAGAAAGAAGCAAGAGTAGAGGTCCTAAAGGGCAAAGTAAGTTAAAGAAAGGTCAAAGTTGAGAGATGATAAGGAGACCAGAATGTGTCACTACTGCATCAAACCTAGTCACATAAAAAGTTCTGCTACAAGTCGAAGAGAGACTAGAAGAAGCAAGATACCCCGAAAGATAGAGACAACAACAACATTGCAATAACGATATCAAGAACTAATGATGAAGTGTCATTGATTTGAGTGATCAGTGAATGTCTCCATGTTAGTCACTTAGATGTTTAGTGGTTTATTGGTACAAGGTATCATACCATTGTGTTCTAAAGAGGGAGTATTTTACCAACTACAGGAGTGGTGATTTTGGAAGTGTGAATATGGTCAATCAAAGCTCTACCAAATTGTCAACATTTGATCTTAAGAGGTGTTCGACACATTTCAAATTTGCATCTCAATTTATTTTCTGCGAATATGTTTGACCAAGAGGGATGCCAACAAACTTTTGGAGATGGAAAGTAGAAGTTATCTAAAGGAGCATTGACAATAGATGTGTTGCACATTATACCAGTCACATGTGAAGGTGTGTGTTGGAGAAGTACATGCAGTTCAAGAAAACACTTCACAATATTTGTGGCATTAGAGTTTAGGAAACATTAGTAAGAAGGGGGATAAAGTTGTTAGCTGGAAAGTCACTTATCCCTATAAAGAATTTGATTTCTCTTAATCCTGTGATTGTTGCATGGCTAGAAAACAACATAGAGTATCTTTCCATAAGAGGTCTAACAGAAGGAAGGAGAAGTTAGAACTTGTGAGCTTTGATGTATATGGTCCCATATGAATAGAGTCTTTAAAAGGTAGCAAATACTTTGTTACTTTTATCAATGATGTTATATGCAAAACTTGTGTCTTCATACTAAAAACAGAAAGCTAGGTGTTAAAGAACCTTAAGAAGTTTCATGCCCTGGTAGAAAGGGAGTCGGAGAGAAAGTTGAAATGTCTTCAAACTAATAATGGATGAAAGTATACCTATAATAAATTTGAAGAATACTATGCGAGATATGACATAAGACATAAGAAGACAGAACCTGGTATCCCACAACATAATGGTGTTGTTAAGAGGATGAATAGAACCATTATGGAGAAGATTTGGTTTATGCACTAAATGTCGAAACTATCAAAGTCCTTTTTGAGTGAGGACATTTGAACCGCAATACATGTGATCAATAAAACTCATTATATTCCATTAGAGCTTGACGTTCCTGAGAGAGTTTGGAGAGGGAAGGATTCAATTTATACATATTTAAGGGTGTTCACATGTAGGGCTTTCAAGAACATGTCAAAGAAACATGGATCAAAGCTAGATTTAAAGACTAGTCTTTATGTGTGTTGAAAATTGTGACGAGTAGTTTGGTTATAAGCTTTATGATCCTAAAAATTGAAAGGTTATTATAACCAGGGACGTAACCTTCTACGAGCATGAGATGGGTACATATCGTATTAAAGAAGATAGTACTTTTAACAGCAATTTGTTGTTTGTTACCATGGATTCTACCCCTATTTGTATTTCCATTAATCAACCTACGAGTGAATAAGGCAAACATACAATGATAATAATTAAGAGCAATCTGATGGTGATAGTCTCATGAGACACAACCTATGGATAATGTAGAAGAGGTCTATGAGCATTATGAGCAAGGGGCAATCTGCTCAATTTTTGGAAGATGTCCAACTTCAAAGGTCAACTAGAGTGAAAAGGCCTTCAATAAGATACTCGAGTTTGAAACAAATCCTGATAAGTCAGAGAACTTCTAAGAAGCTCAGTCACTCAAAGACAAAGACTCTTCACTCAAGGCAATGCAAGAGGCGATGGAGTCATTTAAGAAGAATGAGACTTATGAGTTAGTAAAGCTTCCTAACAATGGGTGTTCAAGATCAAGAAATATGGTGACAAGCTAGTGAATCAAAAGTATCGAGATTGGTAGTGAAGGGATATAATGACAAGAAGGGTATCAATTTCAACGACATTTTTTATAGTAGCCAAGATAGCATTGATAAGCACGATATTGGGACTAGTAGCTTTTTTGGAAATTGAGAAATGTAGCTTGATGTGAAGACTAATTTCTGACATAATGACTTAGAAGAGAAGATTTACATGGAGTAGTCGAAAGGATTCAAAGTCAAAGAGAAAGAGGATTTAGTATGCAAGTTGAAGAAGAGTTTATATGGGCTTAAACAGGCACCAAAGCAATGGTATAAGAAGTTTGATTCGTTTATAACCAGCAATGGGTTTAAGCAAACTTTAGCTAATCATTTTATGTATTTTAGAAAATTTTATGGCGGTAGCTACATTATCCTTCTCTTGTATGTGGATGATATGTTGATAGTTAAACAAGATGTTGACATGATTTCTAGGTTGAAGGAGGACTTGCCCAAGTACTTTGACATGAAAATTTTGTGTTTTACCAAAAAAAATAAGGCATGAAGATTATTCGTGATAGGAAGGCCAAAAAGTTATGGTTGTCACGAGAGAAATATACTAAACAGGTGCACTAGAGGTTCAACATAAAGAATTCCAAGCCAGTCAATACACCATTTCATGTTGAACAAAAGAGCTTTTCTTGTCACTGAAAAGGAGAAAGAATATATGTCCTTTATTTTGTACACCTCTATTGTCAATTCATTGATGCATGTCTTGATATGCACTAGACCAGACATTAAACATGTTATTGGATTGGTGAGTATATTTTCAATTCTAAAAGGATACACATATGCGTATATGACTGGTAATCTAGATAATAGAAACTTGACCTTAGGTTCTTTGTTTAAATTTGAGGGGGGAGTTGTTTCTTAGAAAGCTAAATTACAAAAGTGTATAACTTTGTTTACTACTGAGGTAGAATATGTTGTAGCCATGGAAGTTAGAAATGAGATGCTTTGGTTAAAGCAGTTTCTCCAAGAATTGGACGTGAAATAAGATGAGTACATGATTTTCTGTGACAGTCAAAGTGCTTTATATATTTAAGCAAAAGTTTCCATGTATCATTCTTGCACTAAGCATGTTGGTGTGAGGTATCATTAGTTGTAGAATGTGGTTGAGGAGCAACCAAAAAGTTGAAGAAGATTGACACTGACAAGAATGGTGTCGACATGTTAACGAAGGTGGTTCCTGAGAATAAGTTTGAGCTTTGTAGTAAGCTCGCTAAGATAGCTTTCAAGTGATTAATGGATTGGTAAATTGCTTTTCCGAAATGGGCTAGAGGGAGAGATTGTTATGGGTCCAGCCATATTTTATGAACTTATGTTTATTTAATACCATTAAATATGGACTATGAAAGTGTTAGTTATATTCATGGATCAAAAGGAATGAAGTTTGGGCAGATTTGATGCAGAAATTGATTAGTTGAAGTTGTTTATAGTGTACACATCCGTGTCTAGGAGGCATACACCCATGTCAATTAAGGACACAACTGTGTGCATTACTGTGTACAGTTTTGTACCCATGTAAAAGTTGAAAGGCAAGGCTTCCAGATTAGACACACTCATGTAGAGTTAGACATGGCTGTGTAAGTGTAGTATACGGTCATGTCTGCTGATCATGTAACTCATTATGAATGTGTATCTTTGGAACGTCAAGTTTTAAAGCTCGGATATGGTCACTGTACACGGCCATATAGGTGACTGTGTGTAGCATAAAATCTTATCCTTTTGACATTTAGAGATAAGTTTAAGAGACAAAAATTGCATGAGATAGAAATACATGATAATAAAAAAGTTTTATAGTCCAAATAACATTTATCAACTATAACTTTTTTAAAGTTTGATATCTAAGGTTGATTAGGGGTATTTCTAATATATATATGTATGTATGTATGTATAATTTGTACTCATTCTAAATATTATTAATAGAAAAAGAGAGATCATGTATACGTGTCTTGTAAAGTATTCTTAAGTAAACTCTAAAGCTTTATTGATTGTATCTTACCATTTGTGATTTAGAGAATTTTTTATTGTTGTCGGAAGTCATTTTTATTATTTAAGTAATTTATTATTAATTGAATAAACTTAAAAGATCTTTTGGACTTTATTGCTTAAAGTCGTTAACTAGGAGGGACGATGATGTAACCAAGTCGCCATCTTTCCTTTTCATCTATTGTAGAAAGCAACTAGAACAGCGTAGATGAGACAGACAAAATGTTGACAAGAGACCCACCACCACCATCTCTCGTACTCATATTTGTCGGCATTTTCGAAGAGCGTAGAAGAGACAGACAAAATGTTGACAAGAGACCCACCACCACCGTCTCTCGTACTCATATTTGTCGGCATTTTTGAAGAGCGTAGAAGAGACAGACAAAATGTTGACAAGAGACCCACCACCACCGTCTGAACACATACCAAAGTAATCGATAAGTCTTTTGACCCAGATAACCTCTGCCAAGTAAATGTTAAGAGCTGGACCACAGTTAGAAAAGTTAAATTAAAAAAGGATTGATAATTAGATATATAGTAACATATGTTTGATTAGGATTTGGGCTTGGAAATGGTACGACATTTTGCTTCCTCGTCTTACACAAACAGCTGCGCCCTATGTCACGTTAACCACAAAACACCGAATCAAAGAAAATACAAATTGCATACAACCGAAAATGACGACGATGCGTTTGAAAATTTCGTCAGTTGTTTGAAAATTGCCTGTTATTAATAGAAGTATGGCAAAATCCTCCACGGAACAAGCCTGCGGTACTCGGCCCATATGTCTTTGTATTTTTCTGCACATCGGGCCTCGTCTCTTCTTTCTCTCCATATTAGCAGAATAAGGAGGTAAATTGGATAGAAGTATGGAACAATTGAGCTGCAAAAAGGGTTGATCCCAAAGGCTTTTAATTTTGATGTGCACAAGTATAAGGGCGTGTATAGGAGTAAAATAACTTGGATGATTACCTAAACCCACAAGGTAGACTAAAGGACAACGCGAGTAACAAGTCTCCAAGGTAATTACAATGTCTTGCAACGCCCCTTCAACAAAATCAACAAAACGTCAAACATATACATAAGAGCTGAATCATCTCATAAACATTACGCTTAACAAAAATCCATGAGAAAGACTTGATGAATTCTTCATATTTAGGCTTTGTGAGACCTAACTTTGCCAAAAGGGTTAAAGGTTATAAATCCCACATGCAACCTCCCACCACAATGATCTATTTCTGTCCACTTCTTCAGGGACTATGGGTTAAAGGTCATTGAGTGTTGTAGCAGTGGCTACAGATGCCTTTTTCTTCAAGAAAAGATATCTTAACTACTAATGTAAACATAATTCATTTAGGATTTAAATGAAACACAAGGCTAACAATCTCATTATCGTGCAGGTGCGGCAGCAGAAAGCTATGTCAAGGAATATGTGGCAAGGGAAGGGTGGCGTTTCGTTCAGGATCATAACAATCTGCTAAGCCATATTTGACAATAGGGCATGTGTTATTCAAAGAAACAGTCAACTTGTCTAGTAGCAATTTCTTATAAGCTTCATAAGCAGTATTTGTAATTATATTGACGACAATAAGACAAATTTATAGCTAAGAAATGTAATCATAATGGAATCTTACCAATAACCAGAAGCAAGCAACTTCCCTCCAATAACCTTTGGTGGTTTACCCCATATAGGCGCTTTAGGGTCTTTCTTGAAGATATGCTTCTGCTTGTTAGCTCCTCTAAATACCACATACCTGCCACATTACACACGTGCAGTTTTTGTTTATGATTTTAAAACAAGTCAAGTTGAAGCCATTGAGTAATGTTTAGAATCTGAAAGTTACCCAATTAGGAAAACAAGGCAATTCACCATCATAGCAGCTTTTGTTAATTCCACCTGGTTAGCCAAAAGCCACCAACCCTACAAAGATCCAGGTCTGTAAGGAAAAGACAAACTGATGCAGGTTTGCAAAATCATTTTTAAGCTTAAGAAAATTCGTGAGAAGCAAAACTGGGCTTTAAAAATATAAAAAAATTGTGTGGAATATTTTAGAAGACAATTTCAGACTGCCTCGGCAGTCATTGTCAAAGCAAGTAACTTTGCCTTTATAGAACAAGAAAAATTTGTGAACAAACATCATCTGAGTTTGCCTTTTTCTCATTTGGATAACTGAACCTCTGTGATTAATGCAAAATTTGGCCATTACAGTTTAAGCAATTTCACAAGATACAATTCCAATTTATTGTTTCTGTCAAGAAAAATAATTAACCTCAAATGTATATCAGGCATTATTGGAAGTATATTCCCTGCCTAAGGCTAGGTAATACCTTTAATATGATCTGTGACCTGATTTTGTACTTGAGTAACTTATAAATTACCCTTGGGTTTAGTTGGATCGTAGGGTGATTCAATGCAATACAAAACACTCATGTTATGAAACTACCTTTTTTTTCTATTTGTAATCAATTTCAAACAATTTCCAGAAGAGCCCCTCATTCCAAAACTATTGTTTCTATTAGGAAAAAAAGCCTCTTTAAACCCTTAAAGTTCCTTGATAACAGTCATTAGCCAAATTCATGATTAGATACCTGGATGCTAAAAGTGAAAGGAATCCAGACCAGATCCCCAAATACCAACATGAAGCCCAATCTCTCTGCAATTATGTCCCAACTATCAAATAGAATAGACAAGTTAAAGAAGAACATATAACCTATCCTTTACCAACAAAAGCAAAAAGAAGCAGGAAACAATATCCCGCTTTACCAATAATTCTTATGAAATCAAATATGTGCTTTAAATAGAGCCCAAGCTTTGAAGCATATATAGTGTACCTTACAAGATATGCAAACAATAGATTTAAGGCATAAGCTAATAGTAGTATGTTCGAATTTTCAGTCAATGATATATCTTGTTGAACCAAGTAGGCTTAAATGCATGGTTAATAATAACAAAACAGTACAATATTAATGAATTTATCTAAGTGATGATATGTAACATTGGAAAGTAATGTTATAAGACATAACTTCTGGAGAGCTTTAGTATTAATGCTGGAAACTTGAACTGGATGAACAAATCATGAAAGAGATGATTCAAGAGTTGGAACTGTGATTCAAGTTTTGCACAATTTCTTGAAGTAAATCAAGTGTTGCTCTAAAGTTTTGAAGCAAATCAGGAGGGTAACATTGAAGAATGTTATTGTAGTCTATTAATCATAACTTTCTCTACGAATGTTGGATTGGGGAGATTCAAGAGACGTTGGAAAGCTAAGGGGTTACAAAAGTCTAGAAGACACCTTCTGTGTTTGATTGACCAAATAGTGTAACTATGAACAGAGATTCAGTTGACTAAACCGAGCTTTGCCTTTTAAGGTACAGTCATATCGTGCCCCATTATAAGGTTGAAAACAAGTCTAATAAACATCTCATGGAAAAAAGAGAGACATGTGAGAGAATAAATAAGAGCAAACAAAGATTACAAGCGCTATTAGAGAAATCAAAGTTTGTGTGCACATTGAGGTTTATTTTCTAGAGTAAAAAAAATGATTGTTTTATTGAGTTTAATGTATTCTTGAGATTATCTAAGCAGTGTGAGGCTTAGGAGTGTATTAGAGAGAGTTCTAAAAAAAATTGCAAAATTTGTCTTGGAACCTTGAAAAAGGTGAATTGTACCTAAGGATGGCAAAAGTGCCTAAGCCCAATCCAGCCTACCTAGGCTTCAGAACGGGTTCAAACTCAGGAGCTCAAGCCTAATCCGAAGTCCAAACTTCTTTCACATACAAAAAGACATTGTTTTGTATATTGATGAATAATAATTTTCGAGCCTATCGAAGCCTGATTAAGTTCAGGCTTGGCCAACTATTTCTAACCTGATCGGGTTTCAAGCCAGTAAAAAATTTCGGACTAGACTCGAGCCAAGCCCATTTCCATCTCTAGTTGTACCAATTCCTCTTCATCTAGCATAAAAAGTGTCATGGTGGATTCGAAATCTTGAGTGGAATTTGAATAGTGGACATAGGTTAAAGAGAACTAAACCACTATAAACAATAATTGTTTCTCTCTTCCCTTATCTGTTAAATAGTTTATAATGTTGTTGAGTAATTGTTACTTCATTTGCTATACATATCTTGCTTGTATGATTGATTGCTTCACTATATCAAATGGAACCTAAGACAGCAAGCCTACTAGCTTAAAAAGGACAATAATATTTAAACATTGCATTTATTGTGTCTCTAGTTTAACAACAATATATACCAGGTTCCAAACTAATTTTGAGAATAATTGGTGGTTTTTCATTACGTTGAAGATTATTTAGTGTTCTTCTATTTGCACGTAAGGTGTTTGATAAATTGTCATTGAGTAGGTTTTAATTTGAGTCACCCAATTAATTTTCTCTTGGGTGCCTTAAAGTTAACAAATTTCATGTTAGGGAGGTCCTAAATCATATCTTCAGAAGTCATGACAGACTTTGGATCAAACCATATTGGCAAAAGGTCCAGCAATCAGTGGCACTTCGGATGATCTTAGGAAAAATTTTAGCATGACTTGGTGCAATAGGATCTATGACAATTTGTTTGAAACGTGGTATTTGTTTTTCCAATTTCACTACTTTACTGTGTACAGCAGGTCGCTCTAATAGATTATTCATTTTGGTGCTATACCTAAGAAGACATATGCAAGAGTTTTCACCTACTGTTGATAAATATTTTAATTCCAATAATGCATGGACAAAATCCAAACTCCAAACATGAACCAAGATTTCCATTAGAGGAATACTTCAAACCAATAATGCTAGAAAGATATAAATCATGTACTTACGTAGAGGTCATGTATTCCTCATAGAAAAAGTAGTCCAGAATGTATATCTAACAGGGATGCAAAGATAATGTCAGTCAGAATCATATCTGGAATGGCATGAGAATAAAAAACAAGATACCTGCAAGCATACTCATATTACCGCACAAAATAGTTGGTACAGAATCATTGAATGACTCAAGTTGCCATCTGCAATACTTTTTGCAAGAATTGATAGGTTGATGAACAGCCAACCCATCATTCCAGCTCTAACAAAGAAGAATCTACAGGACAGAAAACCATCTTGGTTAGCATACCAGAGTTCTAAACCTCCTTATTTCAGTAGATCCAACATGTTAAAATCAATGAAAAATGATTGCATATAATAAACCATTCTTTCCATGTGATACCAAGAAAACTAAGACCTTTTAAAGATTGAATTATAGTCATGAGGAGCTCCAGTGATGAGATAAGAAATGGTCCTGAATTGCTAAACAAAAGATTCCTTAAGCTACGAGAAGCATTTGCAGTTATAGATAAAAAACACAAGTTAACAATTATATTACAAAAATCAGAAATTGTTATCACAGAATTGCATTGTATGGATCAATAATTTTTTGCTAAGTCGCGTCAAAAGAAAAACATGCAAATAATTGGAGATGAGATCACATACTTGAGATCAACACCCAAAAACTGGGGATTGAGCTGTATCCCGAACCACCTATTGAATCACAAATATCATAGTACATCAAGATTACCAATCAAAACAGCATTTTGGAAGGAATGCAAGAGATAGCATAGCCGATGAAATTCTATATTTTCACAGATAAATTGTTTTTAGTGTACAGATGATATCATCAAATGCAACAACTTGTACACATTGCAGATAATGCTACTTTGAGTAAATTGACTGCATAAAAAGATTGGTTTTAGTTTGTATACGCATAAATTCAGCATGCCAAAGAATTTAAATTGACCGTGCATGTTTATATCAAATTATGATTCCAAGTGTAGAGTTCAAAATATAATCAGATGAAAGAGATAATTGTAATATTTTGAGTAGTCTTCCTCCTCAAAAAACACACTTCCCCTAACCACTAATATTAAAATGCACATCATTTTTATCTAAATGTCAGAAACATGAAGGTTTGACAGGAGAGATGGAGGTACACTTCTTTAATGGACATAGCATAAAGGAAATTGTATGAATTACCAGTCGTGTATCAGATTTCCTGTAATGTGAGGTTTGAGGGAAGAACTGTTACGTTTTGAATTGCGGCCAAAAACATAGAGTGCTAATGTCACCTAGATTAAGAAAGGAAAAACAAAATAACTTGTGAAAAAAGGAACCAACACTGCAAATTAGGAGAAGCTAAAATGTTGACAGCAATTAAAAACATGCATTTGTGTTCGTCATGTGAAACTATCAGAAGCTTATGTATATGTCATGAAAAAAGAATGGGGAAAACCCTAAATAGCTGAACATTGAATAAGAAGAATTCCATACAGATGAAGTTAAAACATTTTAGCCATTGACTGATCACACAATCAAGGTCTAGTCTCATCACATTGATCTCAGATAACAGTTGATAGAATGTCACACCTATCACAGATTCAGTGTCTGAAACTTGATCTATGTTTCTTTGTCATAAGAGATCATTCAGATAACAACATCAAGCCACAAACTATGAATGATATATCTTTTTGAGTTATATCTCATTTTAATTGCGGTAAAATGCTATGATCACTCTTTGCATTTGCAAGGCTGAGGACTTCCATGATTGACATCACACAATGTTGAATTGGTTTATGATGGACGAGACAAACAGGACCAACAAACAAGGGGAAGATACAATAATCCATTAAGCACTCTATATTCCTCTTTTATCATTATTAACACTAATAGTCAAGATAGGCCTGAAGAACGAATTTAGCTGCTAAGGCAAAAAGAGTTGTTCCCAAGAGAAGAAATCATATAAGAAGTTCGCAGGATATAGTGTTTAAAAAAAAATGCCATACACCAGGAATTCCTAACTGACATTTGATTGTGACTTACAAGAGAACTGAAGAAAAAAGTTGTTGATAGCAGCTCCAGTCCTCTCCCTGATATCACCTGAGAGTCAATGAATTTCCAATCATGGACACAGTAACAAAAGCAAATCCAACCTGTTTATATCTGCTGAATCTTCAATCTCCGTGATTCAGTAAAAATTTGAAAATACTCACTGTGGCTGATATCAAGTCCATCTTAACACCAATTCCAAGAAGGGCAACCAGCGATAGCAGGGATAAGAACCCTGTTGTACAAACAACAAAAACCACAGAACTTACAAACAGCAAGTCCATTTAAATAGAACCAGACAGAGAGATTGGAACGCAAACAAATGAATGCTACATTATACAACGAACCATTGCATCTATAATGAAGACGAGAACCGTCTTGTAAAACCACCCCAGGGACAACTTTTCCAGGAAGTATAGATCCAGCAATTGCCAGGTAACAGAAGTATACAACCAAAACAGCAACCTACGAAATGGTCCAGTGACCAAAAAAACACACGCAAAATATCAGTTGAATGTCCGGTGTTGTATAAATGTATAAGCTTTACTTGAGAACGAGCGAGTGATTAAATAAAGATAGCATACTTACAGAGCTCAGGGAGGGAAGTAGTGCTTCCAGAGAAAAACCCATATCCATTTTCAATCAAAGATTGAACCTTTGTTGAGTGCTTCACTCCAGTAGTGGTATATCAACTGTATCGATCCGTTCTCTACTTCGCTTTTAGTAGTAGTTGAGAGTTTGGTCTTGTAAAGGTTGACTGATGAGAAGTTTGGAACACATGGCCAGACTGGAATCAAGTATGATTTTGGCAATATCAATTTATTCTCTATCGTTTATACTAAAGCTTTTAGAATGTAGAAGTAGAAGAAAGCCTTTAAAACGGTTCTTAATAAAGGCTAAACTTTTTGAATAATTACGCATAATCAAGAGTGATTTTGAACATTTTTTTAAACATTAAAATTTATTTTAAACATTTTGCAAAGAATAGGATTTATTTTAAATACACTAAAATATTAAGAACTAAATCAAATTTTAGTGTAAATATTAGAGATCAAATTGCTCTTTTTGCCGTACGTTTTAGAAACGTTGTAATAAAATTTATTAAAAAACTGTAATTACTACATTCAAGATATCACGTCTCTTGTAAATTTGACAAAGTACAAAACTATTTCAAAATTTTGTCAAAATAGTTAAATTTTTAATATTTTCTTTTGACGAATAAAGCTTTATTAAAAAATAAACTCTATAAAAGGTTTTAGTTAAATTATTTCAAATATTCTAATTTTAAACAATTTTTAAGAATATATTAATATTTATTTTATATTAAATAATGCTAACTTTTAAAAAGTACATACACATTTATGCCAATATTTAAAATATTACTAATACTTGGTAGCTTTGATAAAATGTTATCTTTTCAATTATATATAGCTAACAATTATATGTGTATATATATATATCATTTGAGTAAATAAAAGCGCTTCCTTTGATTCTTTCAATTTCATAGGGGAAAGAACGAACTAAACTCAATCCTCTTTCCACCCTAGAGCTTCTTGGAAGAAAGGAGGCTCCTCTATTTTGTTTTTTTGAGAGATGTTATTTAC
>JANZLX010000005.1:36288227-36309780 GCA_025531955.1 Erythroxylum orinocense
TAATAATAATAATAATAATAATAATAGTAATAATAATAATGAAGATGAGGGAGATGAGTTTAATAATATAATTAAGAATAAAAATTGTTTATGTAGGGGAGGGGTATAAATAGTAACCACTAGATTGGAATGAAAACTTGATACCCACTCCCTTTGTAGGGTTTAGTAGATTCCCAAATTTAATGGAATAATTTCATTCCCTTAGAATTGAAAACTCTAAATAAACACTATCTTTTGCAATTATTCCATTCCTTCATTCCCAAAGCCTCAAACCAAACGCCCCCCTTAATTCTCTAATCACGATCTTTTAATTCTCTAATCACGATCTTGTTGTGCTGTTTTTATGAGTACTATTAAGTTAAGGAATGCGTAGGTGATGCATAATTCTACGGGAAGTAATATGTTATAAAGATAGAGAAGGGTTTCAGTCGAATCCCTTGTTTTCTGTTTTAGTTTAATTGTGAATGCTCAATTATTTCCAACCTTCACTTCATTTAAATGATTCATATCACATCTCAATCTGAACGGCTTAGAGCGATATACTACTTATGAAATTATTGGAAAGAGTTTAATGAAAAATCAATGATCTTATCTCAATTATATGAATCCTTATTTTGAGAACACATGTTCATATATAAGATGTATTTCTTGTACTCAAATTTCAAAATTAGGGGGAAAAAAGTCTATTTAGATTATCAAACTTTAATTTTAATGGCATACTTAATCCTAGTTTTTTAAGTGAACCCCTAACTCTAATTTAATTTAATTTTAAACCCAAAAATTCAATTTACTATAATGTACAATCGATATGCCCTTAATTTGAATGGGATAGGGATTGTATGTTGCTTTGAATAAGAAATTTATCTATTTATCATTCATATTATTTGAAAGAAAAGTTTAAACAAGTCTTATAACTAATAAAAGACGCAAATTAATTCTTAAAACTAATATTTTAAATTTATTGATGTTACTTTATGAATTAATGTAATTCATTGCATATCAACTAAAATTATATGTGAGTATGTAAAATTTTGTATATCAAGTACTTAATAAAAATGATGATAATGATATTTTATTTTAACAACAAAATTATTGTCTTTAACATTTTGTCATACATTATATATTTTGTTTTCTATATACAGATTAAACATAAGTAAAATTTAATATCTTACTTGTCAAAACAAAAATTAGAGGATGTACAATGACCAAGAATGCTTACATCCTATGGATGTACACAGTGTTCTGAAACCTAGATCGGCCATTGAACCAGAGGCTTTATTGGTCACCGGTCAAACCGGTGTGACGTCATAATTATGCAATAATTATATTTAATTATATATAATATTAAAAATATTAACAAATACCAAAAAAATAAAAAATTGTTGAACCGGATCGGTCCGACCGGTCAATTGACCGGTTTTCACCGGTTCGAACTGGTTTAATTCAAGACCGATTTTTTAGGGTTAACCGGACCGGATAGCCGATCGGTCACCGGTCGGACCAGCCGGTCCGGTCCGGGTTTGATAACATGGGATGTACGGGAATAGCTTGAACATAAAGAATAAACTTAATAACTCTTGATAATCAACCAATTGTCGAAACTTAGAATGTTATCTCTAAGGAAATTAAATTTTACATTGAAAATGGGGGAAGAACTAATTTTAGTTTGATAATTAGAATAACTTGAGCCCTTTTTATCTGCTCCCTGAATTCAACATACTCCAACTTTCTATTTCTTCTTATGCTAAAGTTAATGAGATGATTAGGGATGGAATTTGACTCTGTTTTCATAAAGACATCTCAGTATTTATGAAATAAGTCCCTAACTATAGTCTCAATCCTAATAAGGATGACTCAACCACTTCGTTAAAACATAACTCTTAACACTTTCATTAGCAGCACCTGCTTACCCCTCTTTAGCATACTTGAGCAAAATTTTCCTTGAAGGAAATTAGTGTGTTTCAAGTGAAATTTACCAAAAATTTCCTTTCATTCTCTAACTGGTAATAAAAAACAGACTTAAAAATATGCATAAAACTAGATGGAATTCTAGTGGTAATAATCTATGCAAATTTTGCAGAACGATGCTTGAAAAATTGAATCATATATTCTTTCATTGTGGTTACACAAACATCATACGAAATGAGAACTTAAATCTATGCAGACCACATTGTCAAGCACAAACCTAACGTAGCCTTAAGTGATAAGCTGATCTCTAAGGATCAAATTCTAAAACAAACATGATTAAACGATTTTTAAGCTTAGTTTAAGTTATTGTTTGTATGAAATATAAAGAGAAAGAAACATCAGAACCTTTCAGCAAGTGAAAAAAGAGACTCAAACATTACATAAACTCATTCTCAGCTAGATTAGAGAGATTAGCATTGCTTAACCAATTCACTTAGGATGAGTGATTAGTTCAACCGTAATTGAAATTTTCTTATAGACCCTCTCGGATAAGAGTATTATAACCCTTCTAAGCTTGCACTTATGACTATATCTAGATCCCTACAAGCCTTCTAAATTGGAAACTTTCTTATGATGTTCCTCTAAAATCTTCATTCTGTAAGTTGGAATTATCCTCAACCTTCTTCGATAAGGGGTTTAACAACTCCACATTGTTGACAACTCCGCATTGTTGGATCATATGGTTATTTGAAGCCTTAAAAGCTCCCCTGAGCTAAAAACTCCTCCAAGTTACTCCTCAATAGTTATTTCCTTTATCTTAGTGCTTTATTTGCCTCTCTCGTCTAGTTTCAAAAATTTTATAGATCTTTTGCTTAATTTACTTGCTTAATATCTGATTGTATACAAGTTAAACTCGTGTTTCTAGTAGAGAAGAATTTATTTATTATTTATTTTCAAAAAATTAAAATGTAATTTAACCAAAAATTGCATATGAGAATAAAAAGTAGAAAATATTTTTTGTGTTATATGAATTAACTTTAATTTAATCATAATATTGAAATTTTATCTATAAAAACAAGATTAAAAAAGGCTTGTACTTGGAGTCAATAATCTATGGCTTAGACTACATTAACGAATAAGAATAACCTAATAAAAAAAGAGTTAACAAAGAGAAGTAGAAAATAAATAACATTCATATAAAAGGGAAAGAGTAGTCATCGTTGAAGATATCAAAGAAGCCTTCTCAACTATTGCCTTTTTTTGGAAATTAATAATTATATTAAATACCAAAAAATGATGAGCATAAAGTATTTTTAGGAGAGTACACAAGAACCAAGTACTCTCCCTAGTTATAACTCTAAAAATGCTATAATTTTTTGGTGGTTACACAGCATCAGTGGCCAATAACACTCACCTTTTAGGGAGGATAGTGTTATATCTTTGCTTCATGTTCTAGACACACTAGATACTGTAAAACAAAAATTACATCCATTCAAATAAATTTGTGCATGAATGCAACACTTCCAATAGCCTAGGGATACCAATTATAAAGTTGAATCATTCCTATAAAGTTATAGTTAGTAAGCAGTTTGCATGTAAGCTACTAGATGATTCTCTTTATCGGCGTTCTTTGTGGTAATTTGCTTATGAAAAACTTAAGCATTTCTATCTAGCCAAATGTTATATAATGCAGAGGCTAATATCATCTATAAATGGTATGCTTAGGGTTCTCTTTCTCTATTTTTTATTGCCCTCCTCCACTCGTAACTCCATTTGCATGCAAGCCTGTGAACTTGCAGCAATGTTAATAATTGTTCCAAAATTTTTTTAGTAAACTTACACTCAAAGAATAAAAGAGAAATTATCTCTTCTTTTTTACCACACATCACATAGATTGAGGAGCATCTTATCCCCATTTTAATAAATCTATTTGTAGTATTAAGACTCTTGTGTAATGTTAGCCATAAAATAAATTTGTGACTAGGCATCCCTTGGTTATTACACAAAAATTTTTAGCATTCAAATTTAGAGAAGTCTCCTCTAAGCTTGATTTGATGATCTTTCTAATCATCTAAGATGCCTGTGTAGGGATAGCCATTCTCCAACAATCACTTTTTTTTAATATAGTAAGTATATATCCATCTAACCCAGAGCTTATCTTTCTTTGTAGCCAAAGCACATAATAACTTCATAATGGCAGTATAATTCCAAATCTTGATGTCAATAATATTCAATCCTTCAACTACCTTAGGCAAACACATCTTCTCCTAAGCGATCAAGGCCTTTTTTGAAATATTAGCTTTACCTACCTAGATAAAGCTCTTGTAACAACCAATTATATCCTTTTGAGGGGAAAAAACAGTTAAGCCCAGTATGTTTATAAGTTGAAAATGATTGACTTAACTAGTTTTATTCTTCCAGTATAGGTTAGAAACTAAGAAGTCCATGATTTTATCTTGGCTACAATCTTATGGGTAAGAGGCTAACATTGTTAGACCATAAGTTTTTTGGTTGACTAAGGCACATCAAAGTACTTAAATGGCAAGCTTCCATACGTCTATCCAAGCATATCCAAAATTTCAACTTTTGTATCTTTATCAACTCCACCAAAGTACACTAAGCTCTTAGAGATATTAGCATAATGACCAGAAATCTTAAAGAACTTCATAAATTAAACATTTAACAACCTAACTAATTTAATGTCACATTTACAACATAAGAGTAAATCATCTGCAAAGCACATATGAGTTATGCCCAATCTTGCACACTTTGGGTGAAAATTGAAATTCAGATTGTCATTTAAAGAGGTCATACATATGTATAGGTACTCCATTGGAAAAAAAAAGTATAGAGTCACCTTGTCTTATGCCTTTATAAGCAATAAAAGTAACTCTGAGCTCCCCATTATTTAGAATAAAATAAGAAAATGTAGTGATGCACTTTATGCCTAATTGACGAAGCGATTAGGAAATTGGGATACTCCAAACTTGCTTGATGAAAAGCCACTCTATTGAATTGTAAGCTTTTATAAATCTATTTTGATAATGCAAATAGGAGATAAGTGTTTTCTAGCATACCTCTTGACTATTTCATGGCTTAATAGCATATTATCCACAATAAATCTCCTAACATAAAGGTTGATTGAGATTCACGAATGAAGTAATTAATAACTTTTTGCAATTTATGAGTGATGATCTTAAAGATGACCTTACAAAGCATAGTGTAATATAAAATATGCCTACGGTATCTAGTAGAAGAGAGTTGAGGTACATTAGGTATAAGAGTGATTATTGTACAATTAACTTGTTTTAGTAAACATCCACATTCAAAGAAGTTCATAACAACACAACATAGATTTTCTTTAATAACATGTCGTGCTTTTTATAAATTAGAACATTAAATTTGTAACAGCCCAGACCACCTGCTCACAAATATTGTCTGCTTTGGGCCCAGCTCGCACGGTTTTGTTTTTCCATAGGACTTCCCAGGAGGTCACCCATATTGGTATGCTCTTGCCCTAACACGTTTAACTTCGAAGTTCTGATGGGATCTGGTGCGTTAGGGCATGAAAAACGTGTCTATGCTAGAGAGGTACCCATACCTTTATAAGGCATATTTCATTCCCCTCTCCAGCCGATGTGGGATCTCATCATCTACACCCCTTAGGGCCCAGCGTCCTACACTGGCACATCGGGTCAAGAACCGGATCTGATACTGTTGTAACAACCCAAACCACCCGCTAACAGATATTGTTCGATTTGGGCCCAGCCCGCACGGTTTTGTTTTTTCCACAGGACTTCGCAAGAGGTCACCCATCTTGGTGCTTGCTCAAACATGTTTACTTTCGGTGTTCTGGTGGGATCCGGTGTGTTAAGGCATAGAAAACGCGTCTGTAAAGGAGAGGTATCCACACTCTTATAAAGTGTGCTTCGTTCTCCTCCCCAATCGATGTGGGATCTTACAATAAAAAAATACATACGGCATACATGACTTATTTATGCATACGTAACCTTGAAAACATTATTTCATGAAATAAAAGTAATCTTTTGCACTCCTAATGCAAAGTTGTTCAAAATAGTGTTGTTTCGTAAAATAAAGCATTGTCCTTTGCACTTCAAATACAAGTTTGTCGAAAATAATATCATTCCTCAAAATATGTAATAAAAACATCGTTTTTAAAAAAATGTCATTTAATTGTCATGATCCGATACCACATCGGGCCTATGCCGGGCTAAGGACACTCACGGTATCTTTAATCCGACTATACAAGGCTAACTGAATATCTATTCTTCTTTTTTTAAAAAAAATTTAGGCAGCACAATGGCTGTGTTTTAAAAATTCCAAAAGTTGCAAACATTTTTAAACATACTTCTATATTTACATCCAACCACAACTTCAGGACTTTAAAATCCACTCAAGGCAATCTCAACGCCAAGCAATATCAACTCAATGCAATTTCAACAATAGTATTAAAAGTTCATGCATAAAATCTTTTATAAACCACAAGGCAATCAAAAGTTAACTTACAAAATCATAAAGTGTATCTACATAAACACAGTTTATGAGTCACTAGACAATAAAATTACAAAATAGGAAACTACCCACATGCGGTAATACCTCGAAAATGTCAAAAGACCGCACGATCTACTCAGAGCTTCAAACTCACTAAATTAACTTGCATGGTTGGAAAGCAAACAGGGATGAGTACACTAGGTACTCAGCGAGCAGAAAAAACATATATCACAAATAGAATTTGATTCATACCAAGACGGTTTAGATAACGTATGAAGTGAATATATATCACATAGAAAACACATAGGCCCAGCCTATGACTCAATGCATACTAGTTAGGAACCATATAGGCCTAACCTATTAACTCACTCATCTGGTGAACATAGGTTCCAGTTCCAATATACAAAAACATAAAAACATCATATGTATCAATCAAATCTCGATAGGAAAACCAATATCAGAATAAAAACTTAGGATCAGTGATTAGTTCAACTGTATTTGAAATTTTCTTATAGACTCTCTCGGATAAGAGTATTATAACCCTTCTAAGCTTGTACTTATGACTATATCTAGATCCCTACAAGCCTTCTAAATTGGAAACTTTCTTATGATGTTCCTCTAAAATCTTCATTCTGTAAGTTGGAATTATCCTCAACCTTCTTCGATAAGGGGTTTAACAACTCCACATTGTTGACAACTCCGCATTGTTGGATCATATGGTTATTTGAAGCCTTAAAAGCTCCCCTGAGCTAAAAACTCCTCCAAGTTACTCCTCAATAGTTATTTCCTTTATCTTAGTGCTTTATTTGCCTCTCTCGTCTAGTTTCAAAAATTTTATAGATCTTTTGCTTAATTTACTTGCTTAATATCTGATTGTATACAAGTTAAACTCGTGTTTCTAGTAGAGAAGAATTTATTTATTATTTATTTTCAAAAAATTAAAATGTAATTTAACCAAAAATTGCATATGAGAATAAAAAGTAGAAAATATTTTTTGTGTTATATGAATTAACTTTAATTTAATCATAATATTGAAATTTTATCTATAAAAACAAGATTAAAAAAGGCTTGTACTTGGAGTCAATAATCTATGGCTTAGACTACATTAACGAATAAGAATAACCTAATAAAAAAAGAGTTAACAAAGAGAAGTAGAAAATAAATAACATTCATATAAAAGGGAAAGAGTAGTCATCGTTGAAGATATCAAAGAAGCCTTCTCAACTATTGCCTTTTTTTGGAAATTAATAATTATATTAAATACCAAAAAATGATGAGCATAAAGTATTTTTAGGAGAGTACACAAGAACCAAGTACTCTCCCTAGTTATAACTCTAAAAATGCTATAATTTTTTGGTGGTTACACAGCATCAGTGGCCAATAACACTCACCTTTTAGGGAGGATAGTGTTATATCTTTGCTTCATGTTCTAGACACACTAGATACTGTAAAACAAAAATTACATCCATTCAAATAAATTTGTGCATGAATGCAACACTTCCAATAGCCTAGGGATACCAATTATAAAGTTGAATCATTCCTATAAAGTTATAGTTAGTAAGCAGTTTGCATGTAAGCTACTAGATGATTCTCTTTATCGGCGTTCTTTGTGGTAATTTGCTTATGAAAAACTTAAGCATTTCTATCTAGCCAAATGTTATATAATGCAGAGGCTAATATCATCTATAAATGGTATGCTTAGGGTTCTCTTTCTCTATTTTTTATTGCCCTCCTCCACTCGTAACTCCATTTGCATGCAAGCCTGTGAACTTGCAGCAATGTTAATAATTGTTCCAAAATTTTTTTAGTAAACTTACACTCAAAGAATAAAAGAGAAATTATCTCTTCTTTTTTACCACACATCACATAGATTGAGGAGCATCTTATCCCCATTTTAATAAATCTATTTGTAGTATTAAGACTCTTGTGTAATGTTAGCCATAAAATAAATTTGTGACTAGGCATCCCTTGGTTATTACACAAAAATTTTTAGCATTCAAATTTAGAGAAGTCTCCTCTAAGCTTGATTTGATGATCTTTCTAATCATCTAAGATGCCTGTGTAGGGATAGCCATTCTCCAACAATCACTTTTTTTTAATATAGTAAGTATATATCCATCTAACCCAGAGCTTATCTTTCTTTGTAGCCAAAGCACATAATAACTTCATAATGGCAGTATAATTCCAAATCTTGATGTCAATAATATTCAATCCTTCAACTACCTTAGGCAAACACATCTTCTCCTAAGCGATCAAGGCCTTTTTTGAAATATTAGCTTTACCTACCTAGATAAAGCTCTTGTAACAACCAATTATATCCTTTTGAGGGGAAAAAACAGTTAAGCCCAGTATGTTTATAAGTTGAAAATGATTGACTTAACTAGTTTTATTCTTCCAGTATAGGTTAGAAACTAAGAAGTCCATGATTTTATCTTGGCTACAATCTTATGGGTAAGAGGCTAACATTGTTAGACCATAAGTTTTTTGGTTGACTAAGGCACATCAAAGTACTTAAATGGCAAGCTTCCATACGTCTATCCAAGCATATCCAAAATTTCAACTTTTGTATCTTTATCAACTCCACCAAAGTACACTAAGCTCTTAGAGATATTAGCATAATGACCAGAAATCTTAAAGAACTTCATAAATTAAACATTTAACAACCTAACTAATTTAATGTCACATTTACAACATAAGAGTAAATCATCTGCAAAGCACATATGAGTTATGCCCAATCTTGCACACTTTGGGTGAAAATTGAAATTCAGATTGTCATTTAAAGAGGTCATACATATGTATAGGTACTCCATTGGAAAAAAAAAGTATAGAGTCACCTTGTCTTATGCCTTTATAAGCAATAAAAGTAACTCTGAGCTCCCCATTATTTAGAATAAAATAAGAAAATGTAGTGATGCACTTTATGCCTAATTGACGAAGCGATTAGGAAATTGGGATACTCCAAACTTGCTTGATGAAAAGCCACTCTATTGAATTGTAAGCTTTTATAAATCTATTTTGATAATGCAAATAGGAGATAAGTGTTTTCTAGCATACCTCTTGACTATTTCATGGCTTAATAGCATATTATCCACAATAAATCTCCTAACATAAAGGTTGATTGAGATTCACGAATGAAGTAATTAATAACTTTTTGCAATTTATGAGTGATGATCTTAAAGATGACCTTACAAAGCATAGTGTAATATAAAATATGCCTACGGTATCTAGTAGAAGAGAGTTGAGGTACATTAGGTATAAGAGTGATTATTGTACAATTAACTTGTTTTAGTAAACATCCACATTCAAAGAAGTTCATAACAACACAACATAGATTTTCTTTAATAACATGTCGTGCTTTTTATAAATTAGAACATTAAATTTGTAACAGCCCAGACCACCTGCTCACAAATATTGTCTGCTTTGGGCCCAGCTCGCACGGTTTTGTTTTTCCATAGGACTTCCCAGGAGGTCACCCATATTGGTATGCTCTTGCCCTAACACGTTTAACTTCGAAGTTCTGATGGGATCTGGTGCGTTAGGGCATGAAAAACGTGTCTATGCTAGAGAGGTACCCATACCTTTATAAGGCATATTTCATTCCCCTCTCCAGCCGATGTGGGATCTCATCATCTACACCCCTTAGGGCCCAGCGTCCTACACTGGCACATCGGGTCAAGAACCGGATCTGATACTGTTGTAACAACCCAAACCACCCGCTAACAGATATTGTTCGATTTGGGCCCAGCCCGCACGGTTTTGTTTTTTCCACAGGACTTCGCAAGAGGTCACCCATCTTGGTGCTTGCTCAAACATGTTTACTTTCGGTGTTCTGGTGGGATCCGGTGTGTTAAGGCATAGAAAACGCGTCTGTAAAGGAGAGGTATCCACACTCTTATAAAGTGTGCTTCGTTCTCCTCCCCAATCGATGTGGGATCTTACAATAAAAAAATACATACGGCATACATGACTTATTTATGCATACGTAACCTTGAAAACATTATTTCATGAAATAAAAGTAATCTTTTGCACTCCTAATGCAAAGTTGTTCAAAATAGTGTTGTTTCGTAAAATAAAGCATTGTCCTTTGCACTTCAAATACAAGTTTGTCGAAAATAATATCATTCCTCAAAATATGTAATAAAAACATCGTTTTTAAAAAAATGTCATTTAATTGTCATGATCCGATACCACATCGGGCCTATGCCGGGCTAAGGACACTCACGGTATCTTTAATCCGACTATACAAGGCTAACTGAATATCTATTTTTCTTTTTTTTGAAAAATTTAGGCAACATAATGGCTGTGTTTTAAAAATTCCAAAAACTGCAAATATTTTTAAACATACTTCTATATTCACATCCAACCACAACTTCAGGACTTTAAAGTTCACTCAAGGCAATCTCAACTCCAAGCAATATCAACTCAATGCAACAACAGTATCAAAAGTTCAAGCATAAAATCTTTTATAAACCACAAGGCAATCAAAAGTTAACTTACAAAATCGTAAAGTGTATCTACATAAACACATTTCATGAGCCACTAGACAATAAAATTACAAAATAAGAAACTACCCACGTGCGGTAATACCTCGAAAATGTCAAAAGATTGCACGATCTACTCAGAGCTTCAAACTCACTAAATTAACTTGCATGGTTGGAAAGCAAACAGGGGTGAATACACTAGGTACTCAGTGAGCAGGAAAAACATATATCACAAATAGAATTCGATTCATACCAAGACGTTGTAGATAACCTATGAGGTGAATATATATCACATAGAAAACACATAGGCCCAACCTATGACTCAATGTATACTAGTTAGGAACCATATAAGCCTAGCCTATTAACTCACTCATCTGGTGAACATAGGTTCCAGTTCCAATACACAAAAGCATAAAAACATCATATGTATCAATCAAATCTCGATAGGAAAACCAATATCAGAATAAGCCAAAACAATTATGTGTGACACCATTAATTGGCCAAACTAATGTGCACACCTACCGATACTCGGTATGGGCTGGACTTTCATCCGTGGTGAGTCCGGACTATAGTCGATAAGAGTGTCATGAACCTAGGTGATGACCTCATTGGTGTCCAGACTCTAGGTGTGGAATCACTCGTAAGTCCCGTAAAAAGGTATCGATACGGCGACTCGACTTTTATGTACCAACGTCAAGGGTATGAGGGTCGTTTAATCAGTAATCAGTTGTGTTGAGCACATGATTGGTCAATCGTTTTCTCACCAATCATAAAACAAATCATATACAATTATTAACTATAAAAATCAAGTAAGGCACCATGCCTTTATTTATCAGTCCAACCGATAAAATGAAACTGTGCCATGACTCTAAACCAAAAGAGAACAAAAACATGCATCATACATAACTCGATTATGCATATGTAAATTCCAAAACATTTTCTCATAAAATAAAAGCCATCTTTTATAATCCAAATGCATAGTTGTTCAAAATAACGCCATTTATTAAATACATAAGCATATTATCATCCATTTGAAATTCAATTTCTACCTTATGTTGCCTAGGTTCAAAATTCACATACAAGTCATCATGCTTGTCTTAGGATGTTCTAATCCTATTAGAGAAATATGGTTCCCCTAACTCACCTCAAAAGAAGATATACACTCTCTTAGCTTCAATGAAATTACTACCTAAACATAAATTTCCTATTTATACACCCTCACATAGGTCTATAAAACACAAAATCACTCCCTATAAGCTATAAAATTTGAATATTATATTTCTCACAAGTTTACTTCCTTATTGTAAGATCCACATCGATTGGAGAGAAGAACGAAGCACGCCTTATAAGGATGTGAATACCTCTCCCTTACAGACGCGTTTTCCATGCTCTAACGCACCGAATCCCATCAAAACTCCGAAGTTAAACGCGATTGGACAAGAGCATCAAAGATCTTACTGAGTTGCAAGTCAACGTAAAATCATATGCTATATATGTGTGAGCTTTATCCTGTGTTGCATTACAGTTGCATCCACCTTTGGCAATTGAGAGGTAGAATAACCCAACTTTTTTTTATATAAAAAGATAAAAACTCTTCTTGCAAAACAAATTTTCCTTTCCACTTTACTTTATTATCATTGAACAAAACATCTATTTTATTCCTCGATTTTCTTTCTTTTGTGACAGCAAAGAAATAATCATATTTTTAATCCCCTTATTATAACCATTTAATCCTACTTTTATGTTCGAAGATGCTTACTTCAATATAACTCTATTTATGCAACTCTTCTATTAAAATTCTTTTATATTGTTGGAGAAACTAGTTATGTATATCACTTCATAGAGCTGTTTATACCTTATTAATCTTCTTTCTAGTTAGGTTGGCCTTGTGCGTAACATAATCAACTTCACTTCTATTAAGTTGTTTCAAGCTCAATTTGATCTTTTTTAGCTTCATCTAAATATGATACCATTTCTTCTTTGCAAAATTATCCTTCCAAGTTGTCTCGAATATACATGAATTGTGCATGGTTAGTCATAAAATTGAGAATCATAAATGGAGATTTTAGAGGATACAAAATGTTAAAGCAAAGAAATAGGAGAGTGATCATACCAATTTGGAACTATGATTTCTGCATAAAGGTCACCATAAGAAGACATCCACTCTCCATTTGCCATTGTTCTATCTGTTTTGCTAAAAATCTTAATTTTTTCCTATTGTTTATTTGAGCATAGTAAGAACCCATAACATTTAACTCCATTAGGAAAGTAAATTGAATACAAAGTTCCAAAGGTTTAATATTAGACTCTAAAAAACGCGCATCATTAATACGATCTTTAACATGTAACTCATTATTAGTCACCTCCAAAAAGCCAAGGGCTTTAAACAATCTAAATATTTCCACAATGCCTACCTCTCCTCTGAATCATTACTCTTATAAATGACAATAAAATTGTAAAATAAATCACAAGACTTATACTCTAAATAGAAAGAATGAAACATTCGTGCACCTTCAACACATTGATATCCACCATATTAGATAGAAAAAATCTCATCTCTTTCTTTTTGGAGGTTTTGTGAAGCCCTATATTATTCCAAATTACCAAATGCATTATAAAGAAAAGGGAAATAAGAATCTCCTATCAACCTATATTAAGAAGCCCTTTTATGAAGTTCAATTACTTGAACCTTAGTTCTCAAATAGGTAATGCATTATATAATAGGGTCCTCCTCTAAGTGGTTAAATGCATTTCTGACCTTTAGGGTGTCAATGATTATTGTTGCTTTCCTAAGAGGCCTAAAAGAACATTTCCTTTGTACTTTAGTCCATCCTTCTTCATTAGTCATGAGTTGTTTGTTTTTTGAACAATCTTTCTCTTTATAAGTCTCATTTTGCTTCCATTAGGCTGTTACACTAGCTTATTTTTAATGATCTAAAATTGAATTACACATTTCTTCTCCTTAGGCTTTTACCTTTAGGTGGAGTCAGAGTTTTTTTATGATGAATAATCAAGAAGCAATCATGCCCAACTTTAAGGCACTTTTGGTAATAAAGCCCCCTATAGTGTAATGAGGAAGCAAAAAGTGATATTAGAATGAGAACCTCTTGTCCTTAATAGTGTAATAAGGAAGCAAAAAGTGAAATCGGAATAGAAACCTCTTGTCCTTAATAATGTCATAAGGAAGTAAAAAGTGATGTTGGAATGGAAACCTAAGAAGCAAAAAGTGACGTTAGAATGGAAACCTCTCTATTACACCATTAGGGTCCTCAATAGGAATAAATTTATGTATAGGTTGAGTTACATCTATTTCCACCAACACTCGTGCATATGAGACCATACACTGTTGAGTGATACATTTATTAGCAAATAAAGGTGTTCCAAGTACACTCACAATGCGACTCAAAGAGTTCATCCCCTAACATTTCATTGGTAGATTTGTAAATTTAACCCACAACTGGATTTTCTTTAGATACTCATTTTTCATATAAAAAATCTTAGCTAGATTCATACCTCTAAAAGTTAGGTGACTACTAAAAAAAATTGCTCAAAAGCTTCCCTTGACGAAGAAGAAACCTTGAAGTCAACAAAAGGATGGAGCAAATCGTTATAAGTCCTTTATGCCATCAATGCCAAATTTGAGGTCCCAAAAAATGAGAAGGGAGTTTGTTTGTAGACACGAAGATTGGTGGACAAGATACGAGAGCTTGGTAGATACTAATGCTATGAACAACTTTATAAAGGAAGAAGAAGCCAAGCGGTTAGGCATAAAGTACACACTAACCAATGGTTGGATCAAGACAATGAACTCGAAGGCTAAAAACATGTATAGTGTGGTGAAGAACGTGAAGATACATTTTAGTGAGTGGTATAGTTTGATAGATTTTTCTATTATTCTTATAGATGATTTATAAGCAGTGTGGGCTTGAAGTTCATAGACAAAGTGAAAGCTACTCTAATTCCATTTGCAAACACTATGTGTATTGGTTTCAATTACTTGTCTAAAATGTTTAATCATCGAGCAATTTTCAAAGGAACTGAAGCCTTAAAGTTGGGTTGGCTGAAAAACCATTAAGAGGTTATTCCTAAAAGGCAGAGTCCATCGTGACTTGGTTATTTGGGGTCATGATAGCTTCTATCGTTGCCAATTTTTCCCAACTTCTTAATGGAGGACCTAACATCAAATCCTTACTTGATCCACTGTTAGTCGTCCCTTTCACACCTTTTAACCCTATAGGAGGTTCATTTAAGATGAGTTTAGACGATTTCAAAGATTTAAAGAAGCTAGATATCATCGGCAATGAATTAACCTTCTTCTTGAACGCTTTCTCTATAAGAAATGTTATTTCCTAGAGAGAGATATGTGTTCTTTTTTCTTCCCTAATTATCTTCTTTCACACACGCACACACACGCGCAGACACAAATACACACACACATATATGTGACCCTTTAAAAATTTTAAATTCATGTTTACATCTAACAATTACAAAAAATGTAAATAGTGTCCACCCCACAACTTATTCATCACTAGATTTATTTTATTTATGAAATTTCAAATATATTTATTATTTTCCACCCATTAAGAATATACATCTTTATTTTAAATAAAAATCATCATTTTTTTAACACATTTCCTACCTATATTTAGTTTAATTGCAATACATCTTTCAGTTTGAAAACTATTTGCCTTACAAAAACATTAAAGAGCCTTGGTTGTTTATTGTTATCTTACAAGGAAAAAAAACATCCCAGCTGTATCAAAATCAATAGTTATACAGATATCGTTTTTTTCAAACTAGATATTGAAAAAAAGCATCATGTTTTTCTCTCCTCTTTTATTCTTGTTTTTTGTTTGTTTAACAAAAAGGTAGTAGAAGCTTTCACAATTTAAGCATTCACATGTGTCGTGTTTTTGTTTTTTTGGAAGAAAAGACTTTAGATGACCGTATAAAGGCCTAGACACGTAAGTTACGCATGTAAAGTGACCAGTCATAAATGCCTAGTGAATAGTGACGATGGCAAACCGATTCTTCTTTGTATTCTTCCCATTGATACGTTCACTATAGATATACTCTAACCACTGCATGATCTATTAGAAATATAATTAGATTCAAAGTAGCAAAACCCTTTTTAATTTTGACTAGAACTTTCAAATTTTGGCTCAATTTAATAATTTTCTTTAGTTATGGTTTATCCCCATCATGTCTCCAGTTGCCTTATCAATTAATTAATTACCACATGCAGGCGTACTTCAAATTTATTTATAAAACACGTATTTACTTTAATTAAAAGCTAATAATTCAACTTCTTATGTCTCATTAGACGGCCATTACGACGAAAGGCCTCGTGGGATCTCAATTATTTAATATCCATAGAAAAATAAAATAGGAAAAGGGAACAGAAACCAACAATCCAAAGAAGAATTGGTTTGCCATCGTCACTACTCAAGAACACGTACAAATAAGTTAGGTGTATACTTGATTTAGCTAGTAGCAATGTTTTATATCCTACTTGGGTGTTGATGAAAACGAACCAAAGGATTATGGAATAAGAGATTAAATAAATCCAATTATTTCGGATTGACCAATGGAATCAATTAATTGAGTTTGGAGCCAAACTCGATCTAGCCTATGTCTAGCCTTCTACGTTAATTCAGCTGGATCCGTATGGATCTTATAGCATAAATAAATAGCTAAAGAGAAACATATGATATAATTGTGGAAACTATGTCTCCAATATACTGACTTGTATTCTTTTATGATCCGTTCTTTGCAAAGAAATGATTTTTAGAGATATAGTTCAATCCATAGTTAATGAATGGTGAGAATATAATTATTAAATTAAGCAATAATAATGATATTTCAAATTTAGCATGTATATTTATCTGTATGCCTATGTTATTGTTGCATATTTTCTGCAATAAGCCTAAACACGTCGAGTTTCCAAAGCAGTGGCGAAGCCACTTGTAAGGGAGGGTGGGCAAATGCCCACTCTCAATTTTTTTTTAAGAAGATATATATGTATATGGAGATTGTTCATCCTAAAAGAATGTCGTTGCTCATAGTGAATTGGATTAAAAAAAATTATATATATATACATTGCCCCCCCGAAATAGATTTCTAACTTCGCTACTGTTCCAAAGTAATACTAAGATGTGTATGCAGTACATTTAGATTGATTGTTCTCCGTATGCTCTTATGGACTGATGATGATTGAAGATTTTCTTGGTGGCCTTGTGCAAACTATACATTTCAACTAATTAAATATAACTTGTTCAATTAAAACGTAAACTTGCCCAATACTCTCTAATTGTTTCTTAGTCACCACCTAATGCCTACTAAGTTGGTCAATAACAAATCAATCGTACTATAAACCAACAGCTATCATATCATTCTTTCTTCATCTACGTGTAATTAAGTTTGAAAATTGTCACGTATACGCCTAAAACACTGTTAGTGAATATATAAAATCAATTAAATTGACCTCACACAACAACTTAAGCTATTGTGATGAAATGGTCGCTTAATATGGTATCAGAGCCTTTATGACCAAGTAGTCGCGAGTTCAAATCCTACTACTCACCTATTATTTAGTATAAGGTAAAGTGGGCCTGTGCAAGTTTAAAGTCCAAAGAGCTTTTACTTGAGGGGGTGTGTTAATGAATATATAAAACCAATTAAATTGATCTCACATAACAGCTTAAACAATTGTGGTGAAATAATCGCTTAACAAACATATCGTATCTTGTGTTCCTTTCTTTCTCTTTTACCTTTTTTCAATTACTCGATCAATTTTTCATCGCACATGTGTGGTACAACTACGTACTTGGTGAGCATAAGACAACTGTTATCAGCTTTTGCTTTCTATTTTGTTTCTATACTGTTATTCTTTTCGAAAAGAAGAACAAGTAGACCAACTGAAGTTGTTGGCATGCCTTAAAATAAAAGAGAATACTAGTAAAAATATGAGATTTGTCTATTCAAAACTATACTATTTCCTACCGCTTTAGGTAGCGAATGCTACATGAATGTATAATTATATATTCGTTGTCGTTCACTTAATTACAAGGTTCGTCCCTTTCTCGAATTAATTAATAGATGCTAAGAGTATTAAGCCAAAGAATACACTAGAGAAAGAGTTGAAAGGTGGCCAGGGCCAATGATGAACGTTGAAATGATGTACCATCTAACTTGTCTCCTAGACCTGTCCAGATTTGCTCTCCAGTCAATGAACTACTTGTGAAGCTTTTTAATACTTGTCTCTCAAAATACTTCAAATATGGATGTTTGTTTTGAACTAGACGCGATACCTTTTACAGCTCATCTTTTGCTCTTACTTGTTTTTCACGTATTTCTTAAGTTTATCATTTAAGGCATGCCATTTTTTTCTTTCTTTTCAATCCTTCAGAAAAAATATTATTCGAAATGGGTTCACTAAAACATAATATGTTTCTTAATGAAAATTTGAATATCTCATTAAAATTTTCAATTATGATTGAATAATTTTTTTTAAATTTTGTTTATTAATGAATCAACTCATATTCATTAGTTATTTATAATTTGGATTAGACATTTTGAAGTTCAGAGGCTCTTATATGACCACCTATTCTATGCAAGTAAGCATCTGAATTGGGTTCTCTCAAGTCTTAGTCTTATACAAGTACAAGTAACATTCGAAACACATGCCAATATAATTGAAAAATCAAAGGGGGTTAATTTTGCGAACTTTCCGATTCGTTTATGGCAAACAAAAAATCAGAAAAATTAAAAGAACAAAAAATAAATCAACACCAGAAAATTTGGTAACGCAGTTCGGCACACCTTGCCTTCGTCTGCGGGGCCCTTACCCAGTTTAATAACCTTCACAAAAGTACAATAGAATTACTCAAAGCTTTACTGAGCTGACCCACTCAACCCTTGACACTATCACTCAACCTCACTTCCCGTGAAAGAATTTCACGCCTAATAACACGACCGACTCGTGTTAACCTCGTCAGAGGATTTTTCACAAAAATAGCTAAGTAGCAGCATCAAATATATATGTACTCATCTGTGATCAAGCCTTCTTTGTGCAGCAATCATCAATCAACTTCAATAGCCCAACAAAAACAACAACTCCGTATAACCCTTGGACTGATTGTTGGCAATAATAAATATTGTGACAATATTGCTCCCAAAAAGAAACCCACGAAATAGATCTCAAACAGAAGATGAAAATCAAAACAGAGCAGCAGTAAAAGTGGAAGACCATGACCACATGGTTCACACCAAAAAAAAGAGCATATGCGCACACTCCTCTAGCAATCTTTCATTATCGGTTTCTCACAAAAAAAATCAGGAGTCAGTGCGCAGCCACAAACTCTCCACACTAATATAACGTGAGATGCACAATTGCAAATCAAACACACACCCACTTTTGCCGCAACCCCTTCTAGGATATTTTAAACTAACATAATCACCATAGCTTAACCTCAAATTCACATCTACGTAAAAATTGCCTTGCTGCCAGATTTTTCACTTTTTTTAATGTACCGCTGGACATATTCCATAATAAGAAGATACACACAAGTATGGGTAATCTTCAAGAATTTAAATTCCACCGAAACTAGGATTTCATCCTTATCACATGTATCTCATAGATTTCTTTTTAAAATCAAATAAGGAGGCAATAACTACATGAACGTCTAATAAAACGTGGTTCAACCTGATTCTGATGAGGTTGAACGTTACTGCTTGGATCCATGAAGCTGGTCGATATTAACTCTGAAGTACCTGCAAGACAATAAAGGCACGCCGAGGGTTGATAACCGGCAAGCCCCTCCAATGCTCAAGTCAGTCTCTTGGTCAGGGTTTAGGTAGTTGAAAGCAAAGAATATCAAGGTTCTAATGTCGTACCTGTATTATGGCAAAATAGTACCTTATATATGGAATAGACACTAGATTTAGGTCTTTACTCTTTACGTTTGCATGGGAGACTAACAATTGCTAAGGGGCTATGTGCGGACCTGGGCCTGGGCCTAGCACAGCCGACCTAACTATAAACCCCCTACTCCTCGAGTCTGATCCAAGAGAAGGGTCGAAGGAGTACATAAACATGAGACAGCATGTTTCCAAGGCAGCTCGTGCTAGGCCCGATAGATCGATTACGTTGTGATGCGTCCGATAGAGCATATGTAATGACTCGGCGGGCCGATCGAGGGTAATGAGGGAACCGATCGATTGGTTGTAGCGATGCGGCAGGTCGATCGCGTATAATGACAAGGTCAGTCGGGCGAGTGTAATGACGGAACCGATCGACTGGATGGCTAGAATTAAATAGAACTCTAGGCATGATCATTACTGACGGTTGCGTTCTCTGACAGACTGTCACGCACGTCTCTTTGGCTGCTGTGCAGCTGTCAAGCGTCAGGCGCGTCCTTTCAGTTAATGCGTCGTTCCGGATTTCGAACAACCCTAATTCACCTCAGCTCAGATTCCGCCACGTGTTCGCTTCTGGCTCGGATTACATGCATCAAGCGCTGGTTGGGACGTTCGCTCGGCTGATCTTTTATAAATACTCAAGATTGACAGACTACAGACTTTCTTCACGATTACTTCGTTCATCGGTTTCCACTCTGTTTTCATTCGCATCCGTTTGCTTTTAGTTTTCGGAGCTTTCTTTCAACTGTCTTCGTTGAAATCCCTAACTTCAATCATCAAACTAGGTACGTTCTTTTTCTTCACTTCCTCCTCTAAATTTCTTTTTATGACAATGTCGTCAACCAATCCTAGACGGGGGGTTAGTCCTAGGGAAGAGACCGTTGAGAGGGCCTCGCAGACAATCGAGTCACATGAAGTGGTGGCGGAAGTAGTGGAGGTGTCGGAGGCCGGCGGGAATGAGTTGCCCGAGGTTGGGAGAACTAAGAAAGTTAGGGCGAATGCCCGGGAGGATGGGCAGATTGTTGAGAAACCGCTGAGTGACTCATCGACGATGATCGCAGGGGAGTTGAATCTATCGGTCATCAGGAATAACATCCCTGCAGTGTGGGGACCCAGACTGGCTGTCGAGAACGGACAGATTCATAGCAGTCCGGGAGGGTACTTTGCTGTGTCGGATAACTTTTTCTCATTCAGTGGTGCGAAGCTCCCGTATGCTCCAATCATTGACGAGCAGTGCTGCACCTACCAACTGAGGCCGAGCCAGATTCCTCTGAATGGCTGGAGGTTTATCAACGGTTTGGCCCTATTATGTCACCAGTTTGGATGTCCCCCGTCGATCGACATTATGCACCACTTCCTGCGGATGAGCCAAAGCTCGAGCACCAGGGCCGAGGTCCCTCACCTCCATTATAGAGATGCCCGTTATCGTCCTGCTGGAATCGCTTCTAAAGTCCAAGCTTGGCGGACGAAGTATTTCTTCGTGAGACCCCCAGGATCATCCTTTGAGTCCCATCCGTGGAGGTATCCCCTTGCCGAGCAGTGGAATGACCTCGCGAGCTTGTGTCTTACTAAGGAGGAGTGGGAGGTAGTCGAACGCATCAAGGCGCTCGGGCGGTACGACTTTGATTCCCTCATCCGGGGATATCGCGGCGGAGCCTCAGCTGACTCATTCCTAGTCGACCCCCCGCCTGGAATTAGCGGGCTAGGTGAAGAGATTATGCCTCCTGGTCGAT
>JANZLX010000005.1:36323614-36335150 GCA_025531955.1 Erythroxylum orinocense
CCATCAATTTATGAATATCAATTTCACAAATCAATAAACATTAAATCCAAAATATATGCATTTTAATTGACTTATCAGTCTAGTAGCTCCTTCGGGGGCAGATAACTCCATCCTTAGATACATCTTGGAAATGCTTCAGGACTCCTTTATTATGATGATTTATCAATTTCTTCTTCCAAGCTCTAGTGGGTGCCAAAGCCTTCTCAGTCGCTATAGTGTTGGCATATGCATATGGAGTTTGTCCACTTTTGAGGATTTTTAAAGTACAATATCTCTAGACAGCAACGAGAAGTCTTCTTTAGGGCCAGAAGGCTCTCCTACTTCCATCCTAGCACACCAAGACCCTAGCAAGGCCTGGTCAAAGGAAAAAAAAACACCTAGGAGAAGGAGACTATCAGAAGGCGCGCGAGTAGGAAAAACAGGGCGGGAAAAAAAAGTAACCAAAAAAGTAATGATTGGAAGGTAAAAGTGTAATAAAGTTAGTGAGAACGGGGAGAAAAAGTATTCAGTGAGAAGTCCTAACTTTGTAGATTTGTGTTAATTTGATTATTGCTAATTTTGTTACAATATTTAGACTAATATTCTTAAATTGAACAAGATGTAATAGGATATATTCATCCATATTGACTTATCCTAGAATTATATGGAAGTTTTATTTTATCAAACTCAATTATTGTTGGACCCCAAAATTTTTCGTTATTTATTTGTTTATTTATTTTGCTTTATTTCATTTTCTTAGAATTTAGTCTACGCTTTTTGCAAGAATAAGGAGAAATTAAAATTAAGTTAGAGTATAGTATGGTGTTTAATGGATTAAAAGTAACAAGAGTGTATAAGGGCATTTTTGGAAGATCACTTAAGCATTTAAGAGATAAGGCATATAAGGAAGAGTAAAATGAACTTTTTATACTCATTAAGGGTATAAAAGGGAGATGACAACTGTTGTCTTGTTCTAAGAAGAAGAAAAAACGAAAATAAGAAGAGAGGAAGAGAGGTTTCGGTGAAGTAGAGAAAAGAATGGAGTTTTGAGTTAGGTTTTATCTTTTCTTAGTTTTAAAGAGGGATTTTGAAATTGTGCAAGAAGGAAAAAAGAAAGAGGAAGATAAGAGCTTGAAATTGGGTCAAACATCTATTTATTTGGTGAAGATTTAAGGTAAGAATATTTTTAATCCTTTAGATTTTGGAAGGGGTTTTCGTTCATGAAGCTTAAGAAATGCATGGGTTTAAGTATTCTAAGATCAATTTTAATAAATGTGCCTTCTGGGTTTTCAATTTTGCAACCCTATTGAATTTGAAATTTTTGCCTATGAAAAGGAAATCAAGAAAGACAAGAGGAGTAAGAGGAAAGACATTTTGAGCAAGTTTAAAGCAAAGAAATTTAAGGTGAGTTACATTTTTATAATTGAGTAATAAGCCATTAATGTTTTCTTCCAAATCAAGAAAGTTAAATGTTTTCAATTGTGTTATAAATGTGCATTTTATTGCTCTTTGAATGCTTTGAAAAAGTTCTATGAGTTTAGTATGTGGATATGGTGTTGATGATTTATAAAAAGAATGTGAAAATGATTTTTGGAAAGATACTATGGTTATGAATTCACTTTTCATAAATACGTCATTTTGGGCAATAAGTTTACAAGCTATAAAATAAATGTTATGTAGGTTTGTGGTGGTCCCCTAAGTTAAGTCAAGTGCACTTTAACAAAAGGCTTCTCCCGCCTGCCCGCTAGTAGCATGGAGCTCTTTTATGGACTCCCCTAAGTTCACGGCACACAAGACCACTATATGAAAATGTGTAGTGCGTTTTGTTTTTGGATCCACCCAAACCATTTCGATGTGCTTATGCGTTTATGATTTGTAACAAGTTTGATGAATTCATTATTCTTTATGTTATGAATTGCTTGACCAGTTCTAAATTTGGGAAATATGTGTTGCATGGATCTCAATGTGAATTTTACCATGGAAATGAATATTTCAAGGGTTTTTGCTTGTTTCTCGTTATACAATTGTTACCCACGAGCTTTAAGCTCACCCCCATTCCTTCCCATCTTTAGGTAACGAGCAAGAGATCGAGAGAAAGAGAATCGAGGCATCACTCCAAAATTTGCATCTTTTTGTGTTTTAAGCTAGATTTGTGACTACAAGGCTTTAATTGCATTTTGAGCAAATTACTGTTCATGTATCTTTTTGTATTTTGGGATTTTGAGATATTGATGTATTGTGGCTTGAAATGCCCATTAAAGCCTTGTATAAACTCTTATATTTTGATGTTAATGAGATATGATTGTGTTTTGCTGATGACATTTCCAAATTGTACATTTCATTTTCAAGTTTTCCATAGAGGTAAAAATGTGTGTTCTGATTTTAGGGGGAAAACTGTATTGATCTAGGCTGAATTTGATAAAGTTGTCTTATTGGAATTGTAGATTATTTTTCTAGCTTTTCAATGATATATAGTATGAAATTTTTGGACATTAGAGTTGAGAGATATGATCATTAGAAATTAGTGATGCTGCTTAGGATGGACATTCAGGATAACTACATTGTTTTGAAATTTTGATCATTATAAAGGCAAAAATTGTTTTCGAGTTCTTTAGAAAAGTTGTAGATCTAGAAGTCTTCTTTGAAACGGTCTAAGAATGACCTTAATCTGATATCTCTAGTGAAAGTTATGCCTATTTTACCAATACAGTTCGGAAGAAGAAAAACAAGAAGGGAAAAGTCGCGATCGCGACTCTGCGAACTTGCGCGAAAATCGCGATCGCACATCGTGAACGAATTTTAAGAAATCGAATTTTAATTCAGTCTCTAATACTTTAAATTCTTGGATGGAAGTTGAGTAAAGTGTATTGTTTCAGTATAATGATAATCCGAAAATGTTTGAGCTATAACTTTCAGATTTCTGAACCAAATAGAATGGTTTTGGTGTCATTAGAAACTTAAGATAATGGGGAACAAATGTTCTGAAGAAGTAAAATTGTAATTCCGATTTAAAGTTTCCCAAAATATGTTCTGAAATAGAAGAAATAAGTTTGATTATGATGATAGACTGGTGGGGGCACGTCGCCCTTGTAGAATGCGCGTTCAGATGTCACTCAAGACGTCGAGCACATGTCTCGCAAGAGTGGAATGCTCAACAATTATCTTACATATGATCAGGTAAAGCAATAAATATTTTTGCTTTTACTTGTGAAAAAATTTGAGTGAACTTTTGTTAACTTCATTCTTGAAAGTTAGGGCTGAACTTATTAAGAAAGTCAGTTTTTGATGAGATAAATCCAGAGATCCTGTTTTATTGACGAAAAGATGGCACCAGATCTTGCTATAATATTTGAGCTACGGGCCAATGTATGATATGGAAGGTCCTGATGTGGTCTGCTCACTCCAAACAAAAGCTCGTCAGCATAAAAACGCACAGAAAAAAAAGACAAGCTGAGAAGATCGTTCGGTGTACGAATTGTTTTAGTAGAGAATATTATAGGAATAAAGAAAGGATACGTTAGTATTTTATGATGCAATCGAATGGCTTCTTGATTTACAACGTCAGAATGAGTATATGTTCATGAGCTTTTATCATTAAAGTTGCCGTAGAGAATCAAATGATATTTAGTTATTTACACAGTACATAAACTTACTCCGCGAGGATGAGACAACGACTGTATTATATTAAAGTATAATGTATATACTTTAGGGATATAGGATTAGCGTTGGGGTACAGAACGTGCGTAAAACAATTTAAGTCTCTTTCTCCTATCTAAAATTTTCTTGTGCTATCGTTCAAAATAATGTGTTCTATATGTTTAATAATTATAGAAGCTTTGTGGTTGACTCGAACAGTCATGTTTAATTTGCAATAAAACTCGTATAGCATTTGAGTTAACATATAGATCCCGAAATATATGTTTCAGGTTTTGTCCCAATGAAAACAATAAATTGTTTAACATCAATATGGAAAAGAAGAGATTACCAAAGTTAATTTCAGCCCTGAACCGAATTAAGAATTAACCTTCAACTACAATTCCAGGCTTATTTGATGACTTTGGTGAATTTCTTTTCTTTGGTAAAATGGGTAGACGTGAATTTGGTTAATTTCTTGTCAACTATGAAATTAACTGAAATACGATAATTTAATTTTAAACCCGAACTTACCATGTCTTTACATAATTGTAATTATTGAATTTTGATTTGTTGGAGAAAAAATTCAGATAAAAGACATAAATTTCTCAATAATTTAAAAAATCTTAGAAAAATTTCCAAACTTAAAAATTATCGAAAAAGCTCCTTCTAATTTTTAGTTTTCCAAAAAAAACCTCTTTTTTAGGACTTTGGATCAAAAGTAATGATGAAATATATGCAGTATAAACGTCAAATATGGACTAATTAAATGTTAATTTATGCCGATTCAATCCAACTTTTAAATTCAAACTGGACTAATTAAATCTTATTTAAACTAATAATTTATTATAATTAAATTAAATTATTAATTTAAGTCAAACTTAATTCGATTAGGTCCGATTTATAAGCTAAGTTAGATTATTATATGATTAACATTTGATTAGTCTAAGTTTGATGCTTATATTACGTGTGTGTCACCATTTCTTAACCTAAGCCTAAGAGAAAAGATTTTCTAAAAAAACCAAAATTATTTTTGATAATTTTAAAGATCGGGAATTTTTTTTCCAAAATTTCTTAAACTACAAATGAGGTCTTTGTCTTTTTTCTCTTTTATTTCTTTAGATCACTTGATAAAATTTTAAAAATAGAAGCAGAAAACTCTATAATTAATCTATTTTGTGCTTGTCCATGTGATGAATACTTACAAAATTTGATATCAAGAAGGGAATTATTTGCTCTAATGTTTATGTTCGATTGATTTTTTTGCCATAGAATTTACTTGAAAAAAAGAAACAATATATGCTGGATTTCTGATCCTCATGCTGTGAAATCATGGGAAGAAGAAACCTAAGCTTACGCGAATCTTAGACCGACGATCCAAGCTCGCACGGCCGACCGTAGGATAAGTACATGTAATGATTTTAACGGAATAGGAAAGTAGCAAAAAAAAACCGTAGTTACCATCAGACCACAATGGGAATTTTTTTGCAATATTCGGATTTTATTGCTTTGGTCGCTTGTAATAATATATGTCCGGTTGCGTATTCCTAACAAATTATCAACTTGCTTCAGGTTTACAATTTCTATTTGAAAGTTGCTTTTGTGTACGTTTCTGATTGCCTGTAAGCATTCGTAGTCGTCGATATCTTGGGGTGTCCGTTCAAATATAAGTTCATGCTTGACCCAAAGTATGCATGAACATGAACTTCTTGTTGGTTGAAGTGAAGGGATTTGTTTCTGGCACAATTAATAATGGGAAGAAAAAATTTTCTTATAACAGTGTTGTGTGCATTTATATATGTGTTAAATGAAATAGCAGAAAAATGAGAAGTGTTGCAAGCTAGTTTGCTTTGGCGCGTAATCATTCGGAAGATACAACCAAAGGCCCCAAGAGAATTGGTGTCGAGCCTTCGCATCACACCAACTAATTCTAACGCCTTTGACATCGAACTACTCGAAATGTCAGTTTGTCGTTATGACGATGGTTTTGTCCTTTTGTTAATCTCTCCAGTGAACTGTTTTGGACTCTCCCGTAGTTTTCTGTTCCTAATATATATGTCGCCACTGGCTTGTGGAGGCTCGATCTTGCGCAACTTCATTCCTCCTCTGTCCGACGTTGCTTCATTGCATATTGTAACAGTAAGTTTACGTGGGATTTTCATATCCGGATAACCTACTTGTGTTTAGGGAAGTGCTGTTTGTACTTGATTTCCCTTGTTCCATTTGTGCATTGCTGTTCTATGTTTGAGAAAGTTCGAATGTGTTTTGAGATCTCCGTAGATTTGAGATGATATCAACTAATGATATCGTTTGATTAGGTGGGCAGCCTCTGTTTTCATCTGTGAATTTTCGGTGGAGTTGTGTTTTCACTTTTCACATGCATATTGCCAAAAGAAGAAAAAGGAAATGGAAGAAACCAAAAAAAAAAAAAAAGAGTTTTTTAATTGAAGTAGCTAAACAAATAGATAACGTTGATAGTTCAAGACAAAATCTTTATTTATGTACTTAACTAGCTCTGCTTAAGGGCAAATTGTCAATGATTTTTTTTCTTTTGTTATGTTGAACATAAGTTATATAAGATAGCAGAATTGCTTATGTAATATTCAAATCCTTGGATGGTATTATGTTTCATGTTTGGTGGTTCCTACTAAATTTGGATGAGAAAGACAATTCTATGATCTGGTTGAACTTTTGCAGATTCAGTAATCTTATCCATGTTTTGATTTTTCATAATTTCATGCAGGGTTCACAAGATACATTGAGATCAGTCATTAGATCTTATTCGTGGCATATGCACTCTGATGAGAAAGGAGATGGTGACAGACTCACGGTTTGCAAGTTTGTGGAAAAATTCAGGGAAAGGCATCCCAGTAACCGAAAAGGTGAAAATTGGAATTGTGGCGTTTGAAGTTGAGAGTTTGATGTCGAAGATCGTTAATATATGGCATTACATGACTGATGCTGGGATGTGCAAATTGAGGGAGGAAGTTGTAAATTCAGTTGGGATTAGAACGCTTGTTTCACATGACAGTAATTACCTTATGGAACTTGCTCTAAACGAGATCCTGGAGAATTTGATACTCGTTGCCAGATCTGTGGGAATGTATGGGATCAAGTGCTCCGACCCTCTTTTTCGTGGTTTTGGAGATTTTGTAGAAGACCCAATTCAGAATTATCTTCAATGGTCAGGGTGGAGTTATAGATTGAAGAAAATGGAAAGGAAAGTTAAGAAAATGGAGAGATTCGTAGCATTTACAAAGCAATTGTCGGATGAGCTGGAAGTTCTCACAGAGCTTGAAAGAACATTTAGGAGAATGCAGGGCAATGTGAGCATAGACAAATGGAAATTGCTTGATGCTCAGCAGAGGTTAATACTTCAGCGCCACACGGTATCATGTCTTCAAGAGATGTCTCCGTGGGTTCGAACATATGATTATGTTGTCAGGCTTTTGGCAAGATCTCTATTGACAATATTAGAGAGAATCAAACATGCCTTTGAGATTAATCACCTGTCAATAGTGGAGCGGAACACCGAATGCCGACAGATGAATTTCGATCGTCTTGCTCGGTCCCATTCTTTCTCTGTTTTGATGCACCCTACAATACATCCTTCAGACCATATGTTGTATGGTTCATCTCCAGGACATCTAGGCCTAGGGAAATCAAAATTGATGTCAGAATTTGGTGCTGAGATGACTAATGCATTCAACAGGCAGCAAAAGCTTCTGCAGCCGTTCTCCACACTTGACGGGAAGCACAATCTTATGAAGAAAAGACGAACGGGTCGTACCGGACCTTTCAAAGGATGTATGGCTAGTGAAAATGATCATAGCTTCGTGCAAAAGTGCAAGTCATCAGTTGGCGGTCCCATGAGGATCCTGGGTGACTATTTTAAAAGTTTTGAAGCTGAACATGCAAGTTTGGGATCTGTTAATTTCAGCAACAAAATCTATGGTAAATTAGCCATCTTAAGTTCGAAGAAACGGATGTTTGTTGCCCCATTTTCTACTCTAGGTTATGCTGCATTGGCTTTCCACTATGCAAACTTGATCTTAATAATCCAGAGACGAGCTTCATCGCCGGAGACAATTGACTCAGATACTCGTAGCGATCTATACGATATGTTACCGTCAACTTTGAGGGCTTCTTTGAGGTCCAGGCTCAAGATATATGCTAAATCTCTTGCTCCTTCAGTCCACAATGGTTCCCTAGCAACAGAATGGAGTGTAGCTCTTGCAAGGATACTAGATTGGTTGTTGCCACTGGCGCTTAACACAATACGATGGCAAGCTGAACGTAATTTCGAGAGAAAACAGGAGGAGTTTGGAACAAATGTGCTTCTGGTGCAGACCCTCCATTTTGCCAACCAAGCAAAGACTGAAGCTGTAATAACAGAACTTCTAGTGGGCCTCAACTACATATGCAGAATCAATGCGGTAGCTAATGAAAGAACTCTTCTAGAGTTGTCTAGGTGCAGGCATATTAATGGCTATATGGGCAAAAGGGATGATCACTTGTATAATTTTCAGTAGATCAAACCAAATTCTTGCATCCCTCCTCAACTACTACAATCCAAGCCAGAATTCCATTCTAAATCATCATGTTAGACTTGAGGATTAGTATTTAAGGTTCGGTCTTTTAGGAACTTTTGATACAAGTCAAATCTTCTGTGACATAAAAAAGAAATGCAGGATTTGAGGATCCTGGTGAATAACTTAGAGTTTGCCATGTGTAATGTCTCCTATGTAAGTTTTCGCTCTAAATTATTCAAATATCAAAGACTTAAATCTTACATAAATCATGAATCATACGTAAAGTATTCATACTCATTCAGATCTTGAATATAATAATAACACATAGATGGAGTGAATAAATCACTTACCTTAAGCGGAATTTTTCATGGTGTCGAAAGAAAACTTTCAACGATTACAAACTAATTTCTTTCTTTTAACCCTCTTTCTGTACGATAACTTGATGGATAGTCAAATGTAGATTCTATATTTGTTTTGTCTGTACTTAATTAGGGAAGAGAGAGGACTAGTTTATACACTTCTCTGTTGAGATTAAATCTTGTATATCAATCAAGTACTAAATTAACGTCAAGATTTAACATACTATTAAGTTAAGAAAACCCTAAACCAAGTTTAATATGGGCCTACAAAAACATAGGTGATAACATTAGGGCATATATTTCTTACATTCTCCCACCTGGTTGGATGTTTGCTCATTACATTTAATAGTACAACATAAGGCTAGCAATAATTAAATCTTATAAACCGTTAACAATATAAGTACCTTAATATAACAAATCACATAATGTAGGTTATAGTGATCATACATAGTATAGTCGTATACTCCTTTTCATTTATCTCTACATTAAGAACTTATTATGTTTAGGATTATAAGTTGTATATAAACAACATACAATCTACATACTTGTTATGAAAATACATACAAATTTCTTATTCAAACAATTATATATACATAAACATAATGAATAAGAAATATAAATTCAGAAACATATTATTATTGAGCTCAAGAGTGTTAAAACATTATCATCAAACATTATTATCAATCATCAATACAACCAAGACCCATCCTAAGCACATATTCTTTTAATGTCTTTAGTTATAGTCCCTTAGTTAGAGAATCTGTAACCATAAGATCCATCATAATATATTCTATATGCACTCTTTGCTTCTAAATCTCCTCTTTAATAACAAAATACTTTAATTCCATGTGTTTTGCGTATTTGGAGTATTTGTCATTTATAGAGAAGAAAATTGTTGTAGAATTATCACAATAATTTTTCAGCGACTTGCTTATTCTATCAACAACCCTAAGTCCTGAAATAAAGTTCGCAGCCATAATGCATAAATTGTAGCGTCATAATAAGCTACAAATTTCGCTTTCGTAATGGATGAAGCTGTTAGATGCATTTTTATCATTAGAATTAATGATATTTTTCCTTAATTTTTGGATTAATTATTGAGTTATATATATATTTTTCTTGCTAAAATTGCTTGGTTCGTCTGAATTAGCATTTATAATTCTTCATGTTTAATTTGTAGGAAATGTGCTTGATTTTAATTGAAAAGAACTACAGCAGTCCAAGGCGAAAATCAAAATACAAAAGAAAAGGAGAAAATTAAAAGACAGAAATTGAAATACAAAGAAGAGTTGCAATTTAATTGGGAAATCAGCAAAGAAGGCGGCGCACAACATCATCAAGCAATAAATACGTAGGAGACAAATTAAATGGTCCAAGGATTACTGCACAGAAAATGCACGTGTGAGGAAAAAAAGGCAGCACAAAAAAAAATCAGCACCAAAGAGAGCATATCACGCAAGCGAGGAAAAATACAAGATAGCTGGAGGCTAAAAAGGCTAGATACGCGGAAGCTAATACACTGGAGGCGTTCAACATCAGCAGAAAAATCAACCGCAGAAGAGGAAAATCGCACAAGAGAAACAGCGTGAATTAGCTACAGCAGAAGGGAATATTTTAGAAATCAACGCATGAAGTAGCTACAGAGGGAGCATAAAATTAAGTCAAGAGGAGGCGTGAATAAATTAAAGCAGGCGTTGAATGAAGAGCAATACATGGAGGCTGGGAATTAAATGAGACAAAACATTAGACACCAGCGAACAGATGGATCACGCATGCAGCAGAGAAATGACAGCTGAAGAGAGGTGGCGGATCATGAAGAATCAAGAATTGGAGACGCTAATCACGCAAGGAAATAATGAGCCAGAATTAACGCACAAGGAGACAGCATAGAGACCTGGAGGTGAACAAGTAGAGAGCAGCTGAAGCAGGCGGGCGTGAAAAATGAACAATCAACGTATAAAACCCAAGAGAAAAAGGAGGCTGGCGGTGGTGGACGCAGAAAGTAAAAGAAAGGGGCTGATTAAATGTGATTTTAGTTGGAGAAAGAGAGAGGATCAAGATTTTTAATAAACAAGATACGTGGGTCCCACCAAGCACTACTCTATTCCTTACCCACCAAGCATCAACGAAAAACTCTCCTCTCATTTTGCAAAAACCAAGACTCCACTAATTTTGTCCACCAACTTTGCTTTTCAGGATGGACCACCAATCATCTTACTCTTCATCTCTATTCTCTACTTACTCTCTACAGGGCACCAACGACAACTCTTCAAGGTGGGCTCTCAACATTAACGCATAAGCTGGATAAAAAATTTAAACAGCATGGAACTTGAAGACGTGGACAGCAATGGAATTAATGCAAATGAGGAGAGCTCACACACAAACAAATCAAGACGTGGACAGCTGTGAGAGAGGACAAGAAAAGTGGATCACGCAAGGCATTAGACAGCAATTTAAAGAAGGCATTTCTCAATCATGTGGGACCAGCTCAAGTTGGCTAAAAATAAAAAGTAGAGAACTATAAATGTTGGAGAGACAAAAAAGGGGGCTGGACGTTTTTAACTTGACATTCCAATCTTTCCCACTCACGCAAAGGGGCCATTGAAGTTACAAAAGAATTCATTTTTCGGATAGCTCTGGAAAGCTATTTTCATTGGTTCTCAACGTAACAAACATAATCTCTTGGCTATTGACGCAGGCTTCACTCTCCAATTACTCAAGAAGCAAGCTATTCACGCACAACAAAAGGAAAGGGGCTGTCTAAGTTCAAGCATTGAGGAGGACTCCAAAACCAAACAATCACCATTTGTTCTTCTATTCCGTCTGCTCATTTCATAATTATAATGCTTGCTTTTATTATTCTTATTTCTGCCATTGTTATTATGCATAACTAAACTTTTCATTCTAGGATTTTAACCGAACCCTTGATATAATCTCGGTTAATTGGTATTTTCTCTGTTTAATTTCTTATGCCCGTTTTTACTTAAAGGTTTGATTATTGCAATTTGTTCTTAATGCTTTTCATAATTTGAT
>JANZLX010000005.1:36352144-36363543 GCA_025531955.1 Erythroxylum orinocense
GAAAATTTGAATAAGAGTTTTAAAGATACGAGTAAGTTATGCATGATTTAGAGCAAATCTAGTAATTTGAGTTTCTATTTGAGGATGAAATTCCAGTTGGGAAATTTGAGTACTTGTATGAGATTGAATAAAGATGAATAAGAATGAAATAAAAATAATGTACACGGATTTGGATTAAGTTAGACCGATAGTCTTAGGGTATCCAGCGCGACTTTGTTTCGAAAAAGTTTAATTGCGGATGTCGGAATCTTTGAAAATCCGTTCTTTGTAATTCGTTCCGATTTGTGTTTCGAAAAATTTGATTCAGTTCGATCAAACCTTTTGTTTGTTTCGATTCGATTTGCCTTCGATTTCTTCGTTTCGGGTTTATCCGAGTTTCCGTTTTGTTAAGAAGGTTGGGTTCCGGAAACGGGTCCCAACACTTGCAGTTTGTGAGCCCATACATATTGGTTTACCTATGGAACCAGGTAGGAAGCTAATTCCCTCAATTTTCCAAAGTTCAAGGGGAACAATATGAAAATTTACCGATATAGGAATGCTATCATTTTTTGCTCTATCACAATGTATGGTTTACCTATGGAACTAGTTGGGAAGCTAATTCCCTCAATTATCCAAATTTTTAGGGGAACATTATGAAAATTTACCCATACGGAAATGTTATCATTGTTTGCTCTATCACAGTCTATACCTAGTTTCCATTTCTTGATAAACATGCCAAAGACCCTACTCCAGTATCTCATTCAAGTAGGTTTTAGAGTTGAATTTGAATAAAAATGACCCATCTTCTATGGGATAGTCTTTTTTAGATCCTTCTTACTCCATCACCAATAGGACAAGTGAGATTCAATATCAATATGACAAGAGCAAGAGCCATTCTATCATGACAAGTTTAAACCAAGAAAATAAACATAAAAATATAAAGAATGATATAATTACCATGTTCTAGAAAATATAAGATTAAGAGTGATAAGATCTTATGATTTAATCACCACTGGAAGTCTAAATAAGATCTTAATTTTTTAAAGAACTTAAAATAAGAGTTGCTATAAAAATTTGAGGAAATTATCTCTAAGATTTTTTAATTAATTAGTGAGAATCATAAACTCTCTATTACATCAACAAGAAAGCTTTAACAACCCGGTCGAAGTCTTTTTGAGTCACGAAGTTTGGGGAGATCCAAAAGCAGACAATCTTACCCGTAACTAGTAGAGATGATGTTTTTGATAGACCCATAAGAAAAGGAGAAAAGAAAAAAGACAGAAAAATAATTTTCGAGAGTATTTGCAAGAAAAATCAAAACTAAAATTAAAAGATAAAAATATGTCAAATAAAGTAATAATAATAAAATATACAAATCAAAAAATAAAAATAAACATAACATAAAGATAAAGATAAAGGATAATAATAAAAGTAAAACTAAATATAAACAAATATGTTCAAATAAAAAATAAGAAAATAATAAAATAAATAATACAATAAAGATATGACAAGATAAAAATAAAAATAAAAAATAAATAAAACTAGAAATAAAGATAAATAAAATAAAAATAATAAAAATAATAAAAGTAATAATTAAAATAAAAATAAGCTTAAAAGATATTTATAAAAACAGTATAAATAATAATATAAAAATAAAGAATAACAAGGTAAAGAATAAAAATAAAATAAAATAAGAAAATAAATAAAATAAACAAGTCATTATAAGAAAATGTTTAGGCTAGATAAGGAATTGTTTAGGTTAAAATCTTAAAAAGAAATAGATACAAATAACTTTCAAAGGTAAGTCAATCCCCATCTAAATAAAAAATAAAAAATTTAAAAACTAACAAAACCATAATTCCAATGTCAGTCCAACTTCTAAAGCCTATGAAAATTTTGTTTTAGAACAATACTCATAAGTACAATAATGAGTCTAGCACTAGTTAAAAGTTTAAATTTGGTCCTAGTTTGCATTTATTCCTACACTATATAAACCTAGTGAAAGACTGACATTAGTTTATTTTTTAGTCTGGTTTCGATTATGTTATATAACCATTTTCAAAAGCTTACTCCTTCGCTTGAATCAACATCATAAGCTTAAATTTAGTCCTTTGAATTAACAAAGGTTCATTCCTTGTATAAAGATCTACAGTTGGGTCATTAAGAGCTTTTTTCTCCTTCTTTGCTATGCTGTTTGTTAATAATCTTCAAACATTCTATAATGGATCTCCAATTTCTTTCAACGCTTTAGTTGAACTATTAGTAATCTATTCAAGCCTCTCTTCATGGGTCCATTATTTTGAAGCTTGTATAGCTTAAGAAAATGTTTTATTCCCATCATCTTGAGGCAATTCAACTTTCTATCATCTTTGTTACTTATATAAAATTCCCATAAACATGTTGATCAAAATTTTTGTTACTCCTTTTAATTGTTTGAAAATTTTGATTGGTGATTTTAAATTAAGTATTAATGTTAAATCCTATAATAGTGTTTTTGACATATGATTATATGAGATTGTTGTTATATATATGCATTAAACTTTATTAGTTATAATCTACAACTAATCCATCAGTTTTACATTTTATGACATAATTAATTAAAGACATTTTTATCTTATACGTGTTTTTTTAATTAACCAAAGTATAAGATAAAGTACATGGGATAAATATATTTTTATAAATGAAATTATGATGAGAGCATAATTATGTGATTTATAGTATACTTACATATTATCTTAAATCATTCTTAATCATTTCCATATTAAATTGGACATTAATAGCATAGATTGACTTTTGCATATGTTTCTTCCTTGTAAAGAAAATATTTTTATAAACTAAAGTATAGAGATAATTAAACAAATATATGCCTGCTTATTAGAAAACATTATTGAATTCACCTAATTATGAGGATCCTGAATGGATCCTTTTTTGTATGTCTCCAAATTTTCTCATTATGATAGTTATATAATTGAATGTTAGACTTGATTCCTAAGGTTTTTCATAAGAATTAATATATTTTAAAACTACTTATGACCAATTTTAATCAAAATAGATTAGTAAATAATCTTTGGATATAGTATAAACTATATAAAGATTGCTTGGTTAGTTAATACAAGAATCACCAACCTAAAGTAATTCTAGAGAATATTCCTTCTTTTTAATTAGTAGTGATTAAAGAAATTCTTTAGCTAGAGTGAACTAATATTTGAAAAGAATATTATAAAATATATACTATAAATCAATTATTAATTATAAAGAACGAATATGTTTGAATCTAAATTGAGTAGGCATTATGTTGGCCCCCGAACTTTTTTGTATTTATTAAGCATGATTTAAATAAATTTTGAGGTCTTGATAGATTAATTATTTTTTTTTGTGGAGTTAATTAGCATGTTAATGTGATTAAGATTATATGACATGGGCTAATTGAATTAAGGTAGTAAGATGGTATCAAGGTTAAAATTGGCAAGTTACTTAAGCTTAAAGACATAAGGCTTTAGGTGAAGGGGTAAAGTGGACATTTTAGGCTCATTAAGGTTATAAAAGGGAAGAAGAATTGTGTCTTGCATTTTGAAGAAGCAAAAACGTGAGTAAGGAGAAGAGAGAAGAGAGAAGCATGAAAAAAAAGAGAAAGGAGAGAAAAAGAAGGAAAATCAATTAGGGTTCCATCTTTCTTAGTTTTTTAGAAAGATTTTGAGGTTTTTCAAGAAGAGGAAAGGTAGAGGAAGAGAAGAGCTTTCATTAGAGCCAATAAACTCCTTATTTGGTGAAGAATCAAGGTAATCTCATTTTGAATCTTTTGGAATTTTTGAAGGATTTTAGTGTTTGGATCTTAGAAAATACAAGGGTTGAAGCTTTCTAGCATCAATTTTAGTGAATATGTCTTATGGGTTCTCCAATTTGAATTCCTATTGAATGGAAATTTTGTCATTGATAAAGGAAATCAAGAGAGGCAAGAGGAGTAAGGGGAGTAGAGGCAATTTGTGCAAAGTTAAGCAAGGAAATCAAGGTGGGTTTCATGTTTATAATTGAGTAATGAGACATTAATTTTTTTCCAAATCAAGAAAATAAAATGATTTCAATTACTTCATAAATGTTGCCTTTATTGCTTTTGAATGATTTGCGAAATTGCTACATGTTTTGGGGTATGAATTTTGATGATGAATTGTGTTATGGAAATGATTTTAAAAAGATACTATGTTTATAAAATCAAGTTTCCAAAAATGTGCCATATAGGAAAACTATTTTAAGTTCATGAATTACATGTTATGTGGGTTTGGTGTAGTCCATTAAAGAATTTCATTTACACGTTGACCAAGTTAAAGGCTTCTTCTGCCTGCCCGCTAGTGGCACGGAGCTCCTTCGCGGACTCCCTCAAGTTTACGACTACACAAGACCATTATGTGGATTTGTGTAGTTCGTCATGTTTATCGATTTGCCCAAACCATTATGATGTGCTTATGTGTTTACATATGTTGACAAGTTTGATGAATGCATGACTTATGTGAGTTGTGAATTTGTTTGACAAGTTAAGAATTTGAGAAATATATGTTTTATGGATTTTCATGAGAATTTGCTATGATCATGAAGGTTTCAATGGTTTTTGCTTATTACTGATTATAAAATTGTTACCCATGAGCTTATCATTCCATCCCATCTTCAGGTGATGAGGTAGAAGATTAAGTGATCAAGAGCGTAAGGGCTTTACTCCAAATATGCATATTTTGGATTTTAACTTATTTTTGTAAAACACAAGGCTTTGGTTACTTTTCAAGTGTTATTTATTTATGTAAAGTTTGTATTTTTTGATATATGATGTATTGTGGCTTGGAATGTCATTAAAGGTTTGTAAACTCTTATCCTTGTGTTAATGAAATATAAATTATGTATGGATGATGTGAGTTGAAATTATAAATACTTGAAGAAGTTATCAACTTGAGTTTATGACTTTTTAAACATGAATTGTTGTTACATATATATATACATCAGTGAGATTTTATGGATAATAAAATAGGAATTATGAATGATGAAATGTAGTTGAATGGTTAAGAATGATGTTGCATGAGAGGAAGTGAATTTGGGACAATTTTTAAGTCTTTTATAAGGGTAAAATGTGTATGTTCTGACTTCACAGGAAAAACTGTTTTAATCTAGGTTGAATTAGACAAAGTTGTCGTCTTGGAAGTTATAGCTTATCCTTTTAGCTTTTCAAAGGCATAAAGTATTCAATTTTTGGATATCGAAGCTGAAAGATACAATCATTATAAGTTGTGATGCTGCATAGGATGTATGTACAGGACAACTACAGTAAATGATGAGAATCAGTGGTCTTGATGAATCAAATGAGTAGTGATTGGAAAATTTAATGAAACAAGGTTGGTGTTTGTATTGATATGAAGTGATATTGCAATAAAAGAGTTGAATTTGGGAAGAATATGAGTGAACATGATGTTAGAATGGATGTAGGAACCATTGGAGAGGCTTTGAAGGGAGTTTTGTATCACCTACGTCCGTTAGACGAACTTTAGGTCTGTTAAACGGACCTTCTCGGGTCTAAAATGGCCCGCCCAGATCAGTCCATATCTGTTAAACGAACATTATGCTCGTCAAACGGACATTCTTATGTGAGATTCCCCCATCGGTTAAAAAGGGGAACAAAGTATGCTTTGTAAGGGTATGGATACCTCTCCCTTATAGATGTGTTTTCCATGGCCTAATGCACCGGATCCTATCAGAACTTCGAGGTTAAATGTGCTTGGGCGATAGTAGTTCTAAGATGTGAGACCTCCTGGGAAAGCCTCGAGAAAAGCAAAGCCGTGAGGGCTTGGCTGGGCCAAGGCCCAAAGCAGACAATATCTGTAAGCGGATGATCTAAGAAGTTCCAAGTGGTATCAGAGCTGGTACCCGAATCGTTGCGCCAGCAAGGCTGGGCCCTAAAGAGGATTGGGCCCTAAAGGGTAGAAACTGTGAGATCCCACATCAGTTAGAGAGGAGAATGAAGTATACCTTATACCTCTGCCCCCAGACACGTTTTCTATAGCCTAATGCACCAGATCCCATCAAAACTCCGAGGTTAAATGTGCTTAGGTGAGAGTAGATCTAGGACGGGTGACCTCTTGGGAAGGCCTTGGAAAAGCAAAACCGTGAGGGCTTGGCTGGGCCAAGCCCCAAAGTGGACAATATCTGTGAGCGGGTGATCTGGGATGTTACAAGTGGTATCAAAGCTGGTACCCGAACAGTTGTACCAGCTAGGCTGGATGACACGACTCGCCTTTTTGGATCGTGTTGGCACTAGGTAATAGGTAGGCTTGATGCCACCAAAACTCGTAGTAAGCCTAACTTTTATATATTTTACTAAAAATCCGGCATGACCCATTCATTTGTCTAATAAATCCTTATACTTGCTTAATAGGTTGAAAGAAGTAAGGATCCAAATCTGCAATTCTCACAAACATTATCTACTTATAATCAGCCAATCTGTGATCATCTCATATCATCAACCGACATCATTCTTAATAACATAGAATATCCTTACATGTTTTATGAACATATGATTATGACAAACCATGGAGCAGCTTTAAGCATCTGCAATATACTTGATGCTAAAAGACATTACTTGTCTGATTATCCAAGCGAGTCTCAAAAGGCTTGGATTTCTCTCTTGTACAATTTGCTAATCCCTTGAAATGATGATAGTGAGGGATTAGTCTACAACGCGATTTAGTGAGTTATAAACATACTACCATGCTTGTGAGGCTAGGTAACACAAGGCTAGCTTCACAAGAATGGTCTCTAGCATTCTAAGCAACAATTTATGGCATCAATGGAAAACCAGGTAATAATAGCAAATGCGACAATCACATGAGTATCAACAATAAAGCTCGATATGAATTATTAAAAAAAACATGAATCTAGTTTTTGAATTCTTTTCTAAGTTCTGGGTTCCGGGTTCTTTTCTAGGTTTTGGGTTCTTTCTGAATTCTGGTTTCTTTCTGATTTTTTTTTTGAATTCTGGGTTCAACAGGATTCCTAATTCTGAGCTTTCTCATTTATGAGTTCTGATTTTCTGAATTTCTTAGGAAGAGGCAGAGGCATGCTAGTACGGCGTATCTCCCCTTTTTCTGATTCTAGACAAGGTTGGCCTAACCTTGCCCCTAAAGGCCTGCCCCCTCTAGGTAGGACCTGAATCTAACCCATCACCGGCAGGTTACCTATGTGCATATAGTCTGATAATATACCCTATTAACTGGGTATCTTGGGAACTCATCAATCACGGTTAACAAGAAAAACATGATTCCTCAAAGAATCGCAATTCACAGGTTCAACATAACAAAGGGACCAAAAGATGCAAAGAATCTGAATATCATCAGGTCAATCTAGCATACAACATGCTAGACTCAACTATATGGAGTCATATATCAAATGAGTCATAAAAGTTCGAGAACAATTCAACAAGCCGTAAGATAAAAAAAGGATTACTACATAAGTACAGTAGAATGATTATACTCACCTCAACTTTCTCAGTGGTTCTGATTTCTTTTCAAATTTTCTTGAACTTGAGAGGTAATAGGTACAACTTCTAGTTCTATTCCTTGTTTGCTTTCACAAGCTATTGGGTAACATGCATAACAATTACATATACATCCTCATTTCTTAACACGTATCATTAAAAATTTCTATTTATTCACTAAGTCATCTGCATAGGTCCCATTTGTGAAAGCATAAATTTTTATACATAGGTCCAATGTTTTTCAAACTTTCCAGACCCTAGTTAGTGCATAAATTCACATTTTTTCTTTTATTACCATGTTCTAATTCGGTCATTAAGGAATCAAAATCTCCCATTTACAATCAGCCTTAATATTCAATCATGAGTTGGACCCTTCTGTCTCAAATTAAGGTGATTCAAAACTTCATTTTCAATAGACTCACATGGCTATCACATATCCAAAGACGGCTAAAAAATGATGTAATTTGGATTTATTGGGATTTTATAAGCTTGTCTTGTTTCTGTTCTCTTTTGTGTCACTAAGGTTAGCAACACCCTTCACTTATTCAACCATATCTCGCAGAATACTCATCCAATTAAAATTTCCTTTATACAACACTTAGATGGCACATTTCAAGCATTTCTTAAGAAGAACTCATCATCCAATTCTAACTCTAAAGTCTTCAAATAATTATCTTTCATTTATCATTTCAATCCCGCTGGTATTCTGAACCAGTTTCAATTCAGGGCCTCTTTCATTTGTTTGGCTCACCCTAAAATCGTAAAAAAATTCAGGATACAGTAGACATCTGTATCTACAACTTCTATCTTTTGAGTTTCTCCAAATTCACACATTAAACAGCTCAAAAAAATGTACAAAGAGGACCTACGAATTTGTCTCCATTGACAGCTTGAACTCCAAAACCCTAGGTTTTGATTTAGCCCCCAAATCACCATAAAAATGAAATTTCTTCATGTTAATGTGTCATTGGAGATCAAAAAATAAGAATCCATCATCAAAATCATCAAACCCATAAACTCCATCAAATGGGTTTCATAACCATGAAAAAGAAGAGAGAAAAACTAAGCTTCAATCGATGGATTTGTACTAACTGAATGGCTTAATTCTCCTTCCTATCCTTGTTACAAGGGTTGAAAAACTTGAGAGGGAGCTTCCATGGTGGTTTTCGCGGGTTAGAGAGAAGGAAGAAGACAAGGTTTTGTCTTCTTTCTAACTAGCTTCTTATATAAGCCTCATCGTCCATTATTTAAAAAATGCCACTCTTGTACTGGTTCTTAAACATCCACTCGTATAATTTTTTGTGACCACCGAAAAGTGTCATAAATCATTAATTGGATGTCACCAAAAATTGTTATTCACTGTTATGTGGTTTTAATGACAATAGTCTCAAATACCGATTTATTTTGGTGTACCGGGTAAACTAGATACCGGGTGTTACATTCTCCCCCTTATTAAAAATTCGCCCATGAATTTTAGAAATTTACCTCATTGGGGAAACAATTTTGGATATCTGATTCTCATTGATTCTTCTGTTTCCCAAGTACATTCCTCAATTCTTTGATTCTGCCATTAGAATTTAATCATTGGAATCTCATTATTCCACAACTTTCTCATCTGTCTGTCTATGATGGCAACCGGAGTTTCTTCATAAGAAAGATTCTCTACTATATTCACTTCTAGGGTTTGTAATACGTGAGAAGGATCTGGAATATACTTTCTTAACATTGATATATGGAAAACTGGTTGCACGTAGCTAAGATGAGGAGGCAAAGCTAACCGATATGAAACATTTCCGACCCTTTCAAGGATCTCGAATGGCCCAATATATCTAGGATTCAGCTTCCCTCTCTTTCCAATCTGACTACACCTTTCATAGGAGAGCCTTTTAAGAAAACTTGATCACCTGGTTCATACTGTACGTCCCTTCTCTTAGAATCTGCATAACTCTTTTGCCTACTAAAGGCCATTCTTAATCTTTCAGAGGAACTTTTGCAGATGTTTCTTGAATTAGGTTTGGTCCCTCTAACTATTTTTATCCTACTTGTGTCCAACATAGTGGAGATTTAAACTTTCTGCCATAAAATGCCTCGTAAGGTGCCATTCTAGTAGTGGAATGGTAGCTATTGTTGTAAGCGAATTCTATTAAAGGCAAATGACGTTCCCAATATCCACCAAAGTCCAAGATACACATTCTTAACATGTCTTCGAGTGTCTGGATGGTTCTCTCTGATTGCCCATCAGTTTGTGGGTGGAACGCTGTACTAAAATTTAGTTGTGAACCCATAGCTTCTTGTAGTTTCTTGAGCTACACTATAAGTGGTTTTAACAGCTATAAAGTGGGCTATCTTGGTCAATCTGTCGACTATAACCTAAATAGAATCATATCCCTTAGGCAACTTTGGCAATCCAATCACAAAATCCATGGTAATCCGCTCCCACTTTCACTCTGGTAGCGATAGCTCTTGTAGTCGTCCAGTGGGCTTTTGATATTCAAATTTGACTTGTTGACAAGTTAAACAGGTGGATACAAACTGGGTTACATCTTTCTTCATACCTGGCCACCAATATATACCTTTAACATCATGGTACATCTTGGTGGTTCCAGGGTGAGCACTATAAGGTGCATAATGTGCCTCATGCATAATCCTTTGTCTTAGCCCATTTATATCTGGTACACATAACCTGTCACCACATTTCAATACTCCATCCACTACATTGAACTCTGTCACCTTACCATCCTGAACATTTATTCTCAATTTGGCTAACTCAGGATCACTGTCTTGGGCAGCTTTAATTTCATCAATCAAATTGGACTTCACTTGGAATTGAGTAAGTAACCCTTGAGAATCAAACACTTCCAACTGTAATCCCATATTAAACAACACATTTAAATCTTTAACTAACTCTTTCTTTTGAATGGAGATATGAAGCAAACTCCCCATCGATTTTCTGCTCAGGGCATCAGCCACTACATTGGCTTTACCTGGGTGATACAAGATCTGACAATCATAATCCTTTAGTAACTCAATCCACCGTCTTTGTCTCAGATTCAACTCTTTCTGTTGTTGAATGTACTGAAGACTCTTATAATCTGTATATATTTCACTCTTTTCACCATATAAATAGTGTCTCCAAATTTTCAACGCAAAAATCATAGCTGCCATTTCTAGATCATGCATGGGATAATTTACTTCATGTTTTCTTAATTGCCTTGAAGCATAAGCAATTACTCTTCCATTCTGCATTAAAAACACAACCTAAACCAACTTTGGAGGCATCATAGTATATCACATAATCACCTTGCCCTGAAGCCAAAGCTAACACCAGAGCTGACGTGAGACATTCCTTAAGCTTTTGGAAACTTTGCTCACAGGAATCATCCCAATCAAATCTCACCTGTTTTCGGGTTAACCTCGTCAGTGGAGCAGCTATCTTGGAAATATTCTTTACAAATCGTTTGTAATAACCGACCATACCTAAGAAACTTCGTATTTCGGTAACCCTCGTAGATCTAGGCCAATTTGACACTGCTTCCACCTTCTGAGAATCAACTTGAATCCCTTCTTTACTAACTATATGACCTAAGAAATTCACTCTGTCCAGCCAGAACTCACACTTTGCCAACTTGGCATATAACTGATTCTCTCTAAGGATTTGTAATACCATTGCCAAGTGTCTTTCATGTTCTTCTTGGCTCCTGGAATAAACCAATATATCATTAATAAAAACCACAACGAATTTATCCAAATACGGCATGAAGATTCTATTCATCAGATTCATAAAGACCGCTGGTGCATTCGTTAAACCAAATAGAAACACCAGAAACTCATAATGCCCGTATCTGGTTCTAAAGGCAGTTTTTGGCACATCCTCTTTTCTGATCCTCAACTGATGATACCCAGATTTGAG
>JANZLX010000005.1:36410258-36434665 GCA_025531955.1 Erythroxylum orinocense
ACCTCAAATCGAGAAACAGAAATGAAAGAGGGGGGGGGGGGAACAAGTTGAGTAGGATCAGTGAATCAAGGAAATTAAACTTACACAGCCATTGCGTCTCTTGATTTACGTATTCAGCAGCTGTGGAAGTGATACAACAAGAAAGTTGATGTCTTGAAACAGAGAATCAAAAAGGAATATGGGAGAGAAAGAAAGAAGGGGACGACAAACAAAACAAAGCAAGAGACTGTTTTTAAAAGCAAAGCAAAGAGGACGACAAGCAAAGCAAAGGGAGCGATGGAGGCATCTAAGAAGACAGAAGACAGAAGACAGAAGCGGCGATGGAGAGCGATGGAGAAGAGAGAAGAGAGAAGACAGAAAAGAGGGGAGACTGGAGAGCATGAGTGTTAATCCGGTTATCAAATAACCGGTTCGTGCGAAAACCGACTTGTTCTCTGATAAACCGGCCGGTTTTTAAACTTAAGAGTTATTATAGAAAATCGAACCGAACATAGGGCCGGTTCAGACCATTTTCGGTCGGACCAGTCGGTCCGGTCCGATTTTTAAACCCTTGGTTAATGCCAGCATTTATTTCGAGAAGAGGTGAAAATAACGGAGATCACATCCTCTATTCAATATTATGGTGTCTTATTGTATCCAATAAATCTCAGTCATTTATTTATGTGGGACCTATATGAGACTCGCGTAGGTCCCACAAAATCAATAGCTAAGATTTCATAAGATAAAGTAAAAGTGTAAAATTGGAGAGAAGATCTGGTTAAATAATGATACTTCGTGAAACAGTCCAAGGAACTTTGTGGCTTTCACTCAAATATAACTAAACAGTCATCCAAACAAATCTCTGTGTTTCGTTTTCTTAAAGTCAAAAAGCATAAAGAGAACTCATTTATGTTAAAAATAACTTAATAGCCAATCAATAAATTATGTGTCTCATTCGCTTATGTAAAATCCAACTCATCGGAAATGATTATAATCCAATCAGAATCGTTGAATTGGTGGTAAGTACAAAGTTCGTAGAGTTGGTACCGGAATTGTATCCATCTGAGATCATTCCGGCAGCGTGGAAGTGAAACAAAAGTTATGTGAACGCCAGGCTCCACTTGAGAAACCCACCTTTTAGGATCGCTTTCTTCGACAACACCACCGGAGGATTCGTGCGACACCTACTTTCGTTTACCGAGTTCGACGTTCCCTCTTCACTCAAGCTTGGTATTCCCTTCAATCTCGCTTCCATCTCCTTTCCTCGTGTTCTCGATGCTATAACATTGGCAGCAACAAGGCTTTCAACTTTCAGCTTTCAATTATAGTACCAGTTCAATTACATGCTAAAAGAATTTGAGATGACTGGTAAATATTAAAATAGCGCCCACCAATCAAGATAGATACAAGATTGTTTTCTTCCTCTACTATTTCTTTAATCTTTTGGAAAAGCTTTGCAACCTATTACAGATAAACGAGGAACATAAGAGAGAGTTTAGAAGAAATAGAAAAGGGGAGAAAGGCTACTTTAACAGTCATAAGCACTTCTCACTACTAATAGAAGATGATCACAGACTAGTTTGCTACTTTCATAAAACCATTTACTAAACAAAGCTGGTGATGATATGTCAATGGGAAGAAGAATGGGATTGTTAGATATATGATCTACTTTTTTTTGTTTTGACATTTTGTTTGTTAATCGGGCCTATAAGACATTAATTAGACATTGATAGTTAATCACTAATCCTTATTTGACTTGAATTCAAAAAATTATAGGGATAATCTTCTAGTTATGATAGACTTATATCCCTAATTGATTCGTATCTTGGTAATATGTGGTGTGCATTACGATAGTGTTGTTGATGGGATAGTGCTCGAATTTTGGTGGGCGTATGTTAATTGAATTTTGGAAATATAGCCAAGTGTGTGTTTGAGTTCTGTGTTGATCATACGTGGTTGGTTGATTTTTGGTTGAAATATGCGTTTCTTGTGCTGTATGGAGTAATTGGAAGGTCTTGGTGTTGGAAGCTTGCGTGTAAAATATTTGGGGGTATTTGTTGCAAGTTGTTAATTAATCATGTGAGAGTGAAGCCTTGATGTTCACGGTTTGGTATCAAGTTGCTGGAGTAACTCACAGTTGGATAGCTTTCAAGTATTACGTGTGGTTTTTCTAGCTCGGGAGTTTATCGGTTTTGCATTGATTTGTTTGGGAGAAATTCACGTTGAACGTTCATTAAGAGTAGTAGATAAAAATCTTTTATTGAGGTTAACACGAGTCGGTCGTGTTATTAGGTGTGAAAATCTTTCAACGGAAGTGAGGTTGAGAGATAGTTTCAAGGATTAAGTCATGTCGGCTTAGTAAGGCCTTGTGTAAATCTATTGTACTTTCATGAAAGTGATTTAGCTAGATGAGGGTTCCATAGACGTAGGTAAGGTATGTCGAACTGCGTTACTAAATTTCGATGTTGATCTATTTAATTAATTATTTATTTTTTGTTTTCATTTGGTACAAAAAATTAATAGTTGTTAATACAGTTATTTTATATCTAATAACTGACAGATACAGTTACAAGTAACTATGGCAGAACTTGTTACTGCTGTGACCTACAACTAAATTCAAAAGAAATCACTTTCTTTAATATAATTTAATGTAGTTGTGATAAGTGAATATCGTTCCCTCGAGGAATTTTTAACTATAAAAGTTAGTGAGTTTAAAACTAAAACAAAGTAACGAAATAAGGGGAGGTTTTGATTCATGACAATTTAATGACACATATAAGAAAAATTATAAATAAAAAGAAATAATTGGATCTAAAAAATTAAAGGAAAATACCTTGGTTTTCGGATCACAGATGTTATCGCGCTAAAATGGATCCTCGATATAAAATTTCAATCATTAACAAACATTCATTGGGGATATTTTCTCTTAAGTGTAATGACTAGAAACATGTATTCTAGTATTCTTATTAAACAACAACCTAGATACGATCGTATGTTTAATTGAATAATAGCTTTACGAATCAGGAAACCAATGAGCAAGAGAAATACATGTACGACATGCAATCAATCAAGTGAATATTTCCTTAGAATTTCTGGCTCTAACGTGGAGAAGGTAATCCTAATTGCTACTTGTGATTAACGAAACTGAACGTCATACTTCATTAATCTAGCTATTGAACAAATTAATCCCTAGTTGCGCACCTAAAAATCAACCAATTCAATTAGAAAAATTAATTCAGAAGATATTCATGTTCATCAACAACATAAACTTTATTGAACATCTCACACATAATAACGGATAACACGGATCCCCTCAACCAAAAAAAGAAGTTTAGCTATTCATAACAAAAATAGAAATAAAAGTCTCTATCCCTGATCTTTCTTGAAGAATACGAAAATATGGAAGAAAAGATGCAGAAAACGTAAAAAGACTAAAGATTAAAAGTACAAAAAACGAAAATCTATCTAAAACCTAGTCTAACGTGAACAGTGACGTTTTCCCCCTTTTATGCCTCCCAATCCCTTCCTTTTTCATCCTATCTTGTAGATCACGTTTCCCCCAGGTGCAGATTGTGAATCTCCATCAATCTTATCTTAAAAGATTATAAGAATATCAAAAGAATCAGATTCAGATTTTGAAAGCAAATCTGGAAATTAATTTCATCCTTACACATGCCCACACTTAGTGACTGAATTGCTGTCAGACTTGAAATTTCGAGTTTTCTTTGTTTCTTTTTCATCTTTTTGATTCAATTTCATCTCTAAGGTGCTAAAAATCATCTGCAAACAATTATAAAAATAATTCCATTAATTTTTAATAATAATTTCAACACATTAAAGAGAATTAAGTACAAAATAAGCGCAAATTGATAACTTAACAAATTGACACCAAACCTTTGCTCGCCCTCGAGCAAACATGTCAAACTACTACACTCAATCAATTCATCCTTCATAAGATCAAGTGCACACAATCCATTAACTTGGGCTAATAAGACTTAAGTTGCAACACATATCATAATCTTTTTTCACCAATGCAAATAAACGAAGTCAAAATAAGACATCTTTGTTTAAAAGCAAATATGAAATCAAAATGAATTCTTCTCACGAATTTTGCTCTTGCACTCAAGTGTGTCTCTCTAACATATTGCACTATCATAGGCTTCCAATTTTATCAGTTATCATTCATTCAGATCACATGAGCTAATAGATCATAAGGACTTTATTCAGGATTGTAATGATGCTAGGTTCAAAAGTGAGGTAAAAATAGCAAAGGGTTGATCACAAGCATTTACAAAGTATTAAGTAAAAGGGACACTCAAATTAAAATTCTGAAATAACCACATGAATACAAAGAACTACAATTACTCATTACTAACTAATGCTACTATGCTTTATTCCTTTTTTTCCTTTCCTTTTTTTTTTCTTTTTCTTTTTTCTTCTTTTTTCATCTTTTTGAATAACGCTAAACACAAAGGAAAACAATAAAAACAAAAGAAATTGCTAGTAGTAAAATGTGATAAACACATGAGTAGAAGCACCTATAAAAGTATTTCAAAAAAAATACAAAACAAAAGTCTCAAATTACTCGATGCTTCATTCAACTTGTGATAGGGTAAGGCTAAAGGGATTTTTGGTTTTTAATAAAAGGTGATTGATTGAAAAACAATGATAAAAAGCTCAAAATTGTGTACAAAGGAAAAGTAATTAGGTGGGTCATTTTTAAGCTAAAGGGTTTAAAAACAAAGAAGATGCCTTAATCATGTCTATATCCCATGTAATCAAATAAATTCAAATCGGTTCCATGCAAGTTCTGAAGGCAACATGAATAGAGAAGCTTCACACACTTCAACAAATAACATGTCATAAAGATAATGTCATTTAGGCTCAAAGTTCGCTCACAAGTTTAAGTTAAGAATTCACTTCAATTCTACACATTCCTCATCACTCAAATGTCAAAATTTTGACTAAGTTTATAAGATCAGTTATTGCCATCAATCAACATGATTCACCTTAAAACTCATTTAACCCAATTTAATTTCATGCATGTAGCCAATTTCATCCAAGCTATTATGACAAAGCTTCATGGCTTAATATGCTTACCCACATGCAAATATCAATAAAACTCACACAAAAATAAAAAAATATTCGCACACCAAAACTCCAATTTTTTCTGCCACACTTAAACCAAAATTGTCCTCAGTGTTAAAGAAGCAAAAATATAAAGGCAAAATTTAAAGAAAGCTTCTCTATTATGGAGGTGCTGAAATCAAGGTGTTGGCGGATGTGGTGGTTGAAATCCTTCATGTTTCCAGTAGGCCACAAAAGACGTGATTGGAGTAGCCAACCTTTGTGACTCACTTGTTTCTCCTTAGCATTGTGTGTAATTTGTGAAACAAACTTGCAGTGGGACAAGACAACATGCAATCAACGAAATTGCAAGTTAGGGCTAGTGGGTGGGTTTTCGATGAAGACTAGGAAAGCAAGCATTTAATACATGGTAAGCGTGATTTAATGCCCAAGAGTTGAGTATGGATGTGCGACAGCTACAGTTGAACACAATAAGAGACAAGCCCAATGAAAGAAGAAAGGGAAAAAGAGGGGGGAAATAAGGGGGGACGACGGAAACAATTTTTTTCATTTTTTTAAAATTTAATTTCCATTTTTTAAAATTTTTTAAAAGAAAAGATGCAAATTAAAATGACAAAAATAAAAATGTGAATTTAAATTCCTAACAGAACTAAATTAAACCAAAAAATGAAAATAAAAGAAAATTGCTAACAAAACACATAAAGGAAAGGGATGCGAATGGGGTGCCTTCTATTAAGCGCTTTTCAAAGGTCATAAGCTTGGCCCTTGGCATATCCACATCATCCATTATCAAATGAATGCTTGAGTCCAACAAGAAGCATGCTTAAACTCTGTGAGGAGCCTAGACCATCTTTCCTCGAAGTAGGCTCTTTATCAGCACGATGCTCCATGACTTCTGATGAGTGGAACTTTATCGCTTCACCATCATACTCTAATATCCACTTGTCTTTTCGAGCATTGCCCTTCTCACACCAGGATGGTCTCTGTAACAGTATCGCCAATGGTTGCGGAGACTCAACATCCTGCTTGCCACCTTCGATCTTCAGCTCGCTCATCCACAGCTCTCCTAAAAACTTTACTTCTTGCGGCTCTTCTTGTTCTTCTTCTTCTTGTACCTATAAACAACTAGGAAAAGGAAATGACATTTGGTTAGCGATAACATGAACTACATCGCTTATCTTAAGGGGTTGCACATCCTCCATCTTTTCTCGAACTATAACCTCTTCCTCTCCTAGCTTCGCTTGCTCTTCCTTTATTGCTTCTGGGTTTTCTAAATGATCTCCACTCTCTAAAGGAATGAACAACTCCTCTGCATCACTCTCCTATTGGCTAAAAATTCTTGCAGACATTAGGGCTTCCATTCTCTCTGCTAAGTGGCTTAATTGATCTTTCAAGGTCTTCAACCTACTCCTTGTTACTTGCTGGAATTAAAGAGTGCTCATCGCCAAACTGATTACAATCTCCTCCAAAGACATCTTATTAGCTTGTGGTGGTGGAGGAGGCGGAGGCAGAGGCTCTGGCTCGAAGTAGGACTGCTCTTGATAATAGTTCGATGGAGAAGCGAATCTGTATTGTGTATCCTGCAAAATAGGACACGTACAAAAAGAATAACCCAAAAGCGAGCAAACTTTACATACCTTAGCTTGTTGGTCATCCCTCGGTACTTGCGCGGCTAAGAGTGTGAAATCTGCAACTTGATGGTCAAACCTGGAAATAGCAACAAATGGAAACTCAATATCATAATAAGGATAATATGAAAAATCAGAATCAAAAGCATACTGATAGTGAACCATGTCGCTAAAAGATCGAAAAATTAGAAAAAGCTATGAAACTGAAACAAACAGAAGACAAGGTAACTAAGAGCAATGAAACCAAAAACAAAACAAAAACAAAAATATCACTAACAAAAATCGTTATGAAATTCCCCAGCAACGACGCCAAAATTTGGTACTACTGTCGCCTGTAACCAAATTTAAAAGAAATCACTTCCGTTAATATAATTTAATGTAGTCGTGGTAAGTGGATATTATTCCCATAAGGAATTATTAACGGTAAAGATTAGCAAGTTTAAAACTAAAACAAAGTAACGAAATGGGGGGTGGTTTTGATTCACGACAATTTAAGGACACATATAAAAAAATCATAAATAAAAAGAAATACTTGGATCTGAAAAATTAATGAAAAATATCTTAATTTTCGGGTCATCGATGTTATCACGCTAAAATGATTCCTCGATATAAAATTTCAATCATTAACAAACATTCATTGTGGATGTTTTCTCTTAAGTGTAATGATTAGAAACATGTATCCTAACATTCTTATTAAACAACAACCTAGATACGATCGTAGATTTAATTATATAATAGCTTTACAGATCAAGAAATCAATGAGCAAGAAAAATACATGTACGACATGCAATCAATCAAACGAATATCTCCTTAGAATTTCCAACTCTAATGTAGAGAAGGTAATCCTAATTGTTACTTGTGATTAACGAAACTGAACGTCATATTTCGTTAATCTAGCTATTAAACAAAATAATCCCTAGTTGCGCACCTAGAAATCAACCAATTCAATTAGAAAAAGTAATTCAGAAGATATTCATGTTCATCAACAACATAAACTTTATTGAACATCTCACATATAATAACGGATAACACAGATCCCCTCAACCAAAAAAAGAAGTTTAGCTATTCATAACGAAAATAGAAATCAAAGAAATAAAATCATAACAAGTCTCCATCCCTAGTCTTTCATGAAGAATACAAAAATATGGAAGAAAAGATGAAAAAAATGCAAAAAGAATAAAGAGAAAAAGTGCAAAAAACGAAAATCTATCTAAAACCTAGTCTAATATGAACAGTAACGATTTTCCCCCTTTTGTGCCTCCTAATCCCTTCCTTTTTCATCCTATCTTGTAGATCACATTTCCCCTATGTGCAAATTGTGAATCTCCATCAATCTTATCTTAAAAGATTATAAGAATCCAAAAAGAATCAGATTTAGATTTTGAAAGCAAATCTGGAAAGTAATTTCATCCTTGCACGTGCCTACGCTTAGTGACTTAATTGCTGTCAGACTTGGAATTTCGGGTTTTCTTCGTTTCTTTTTCATCTTTTTGATTCAATTTTATCTCTAAGGTGCTGAAAATCATCTGCAAATAATTATAAAACAATTCTATTAATTTTAAATAATGATTTCAACACATTAAAGATAATTAAGTACAAAATAAGCGCAAATTGATAACTTAACAACCTTACAAGTAACTGTGGTCAAATCGAAGTTTGTGAAACTACTACACCCCTTCTGTTTTCTTTAGAGATGAAGAATGGATAATGACATGCATACAAACTTCCTCATTGAGTGTGCTTGTTAACAATTTTCCATTTAAACCTTTAAAACTAGCTTGAGAAATACAACAAAGCGACCACCTATTTCCATATATGTTTACGTTTGTTATGGAAGGCTTCTTTAGATTATTAATGAGACTTATCTCATCCAATGGGGGCTTCAAATATCATCACAATAGTAAATAGATCAAGCTTAGTCACCTTATATATGCGGATGACTTATTATTGTTGTATGAAGTCAATGTTTTTTTCATCAATATAATGATGCATGCTCTTCAACTCTTTGCTCAATGGTCTAGTCTTAAATACAACCCAGATAAAAGCACCCTATACCTCTTTACAGATGTAAGGAATTCTTAGGAGCGAACGACTGGTATGAACATTGCGTCAAATACTTTTTGCTACTTGGGAGTTCCTATTATTGCTCATAAATTCAAGTTCAACGATTGCCTTCCTATTATTGAAAGGGTGAAAATTAGGGTCCACGTATGGCAAAACAAGTTTCCATCCTATGCAGCCAGGGTAACCCTTATTGTTTCAGTCCTCAGTAGCCTTCACCTTCACTCAACGAAGCACGTAACTCATCCTAAGAAAGCTATAAAAAAGCTGGACAGAATTATTAAAAACTTTTTATGGAATGGAACTTCTGTCAACTCTAAGCGAGCTAAAATTAAGTTGAGTGATATCACGATCTCAAAAAAGAAAAGGGGCGTTGGGATTATTCCCATAACAAAAATGTAAAAAGTCTTAATGTGTAAACAGATATGGAGATTGTATACCAATCTTGATGCACAATGGATCCAATGGATCCATGAATATTACTTGAAGACTACCAACTTCTAGGAGTTGAATTGTTCTAGGGTTTGTTCTTCCATTTTTAAACAAATGATGGCACGGAGGGAGGTCATCTACCTTTGGTAAGTGGCTTGACATAAACCCTCTTTCCCAAGTTCCCGAGCTCCAACCACTAAAAAATCGACTGCCCCTCAATTCTAGAGTTTCTTCCCTAATTACCAATGGTGAATGGCATGGAGAATTTAGGGAATTTCACACTTTACTGAACTATCTTCCTTAAATAAAGGGTGTTGCCCATGATGATGTTATCTATTGGAAATTGACTTTGAACGGACTATTCTCAACTCTATTATGTCATCGGCTATTTATTGCTGGATCTTTTGTGGAGGTTACTTGGTCTAAACTCTTGTGGAAACACTCCATTATCCCCAAGGCTTCCTTCATAACATGGCTAGCTATCAAGAATCGGCTTCAAATAAAGAATCAATGGTACGAGCATGAATATACCACATATTTCCTTTGTAACATTGATGTTGAGGATCGTGACCACGTTTTCTTTCAATTCAATTATTCCAAGGCTATATGGAGTTGGATATTGCATCTACTACCCATCAGCACTAATAGTTTTGACTGGGAACATACATTGAATTGGATTGATTGAAATTCAAAACCTGGGAAAATTAATGCTCCCCTATTCAAAGTCACTTTCACAGTCACAATATATACCATTTGGAAAGAAAGGAATAATCATAGAGCTACTGGTAAGAAGGAGGAGAAATACAAGATTGCAAATCAAATAGTCAACCTTATTCGAGCTCATCTTTATGCAAAAAATGCGCAACATTCACTTTTTATGAAAATACAATTAACATGGCGATTATAGTCTCACCTTAGCTATCGAAATTACATCCATGTCATATTTTTTATTAGATTATTTCTCACCATTGTAATTATCAGTAAAGTCTCTTCATGAAAGTTGGAGATAAGCTAAGACCTCTTGTAATTTTTTTCATATAGTTTTATCTATGGATAATTTGGAAATAGCCTCTCTACTAGTTAGGTATAAGCCTACATACTACTAAACCTCTCCAGACCCTGCGCCTTAGCGAGATTTATATTGAGTCTTGTTGTTATTGTTGTTGTTGCTGTTGTAGTAGTAGTAATAGTTTTATCTATGGATAATACATCTTTTAAATTTCAAAAATAAAGAGTGGGATGAAGGTCTCTAGAGAAACAAAGAGAGTGACAAGTAAGTTGATGTGGGTAGAAGGATGGCGAAAAAGATTGGGCTATTAGTTTTTTTTAACTAATTATTTTAATACCAATTAAATTAATTTCTTACGTGAACAATTTATTTCACAATAATATAACAATGATATCACATGAAATATCATTAATGACCAACTATTTTTGTAAAAAATAAAAATTTAAAAATTTTATTATCACATTTTAAAATTTAAAATGTAATAGCAAAATTTAATAAAGTATATAATTTTTTGGTAACGAACTCTTTTTTAACTCTTACTTGTATACTACTCTAAAATCTTTTAGATCTACCATTATTATACAGTATGGATCAAAATCTCCAACCATGCATTATTACACAAAACAACTTCTAGTATTGTAAATTTAAACAATATCTCACTCTAAATTCTACATCGCAACCATATATAGTTAATCCACTAGTAAGCTACCATTAATCATACGGGACTATCATTTCTCTCAATAAGCTAATGTAATATATAGCATTTGATGCAAGATATTCCCACCACTTTTGTGTAATTCAATCTTAATTCCGAATAAAAGCAACAAATGAGTAAACACACCCAGCTCACTTGGTCATGGATACCATAAACTGATTGCTTTTATTGCACTTCAAGATTATATAAGAAACATAACTTACATGTCTAGTTGTTTTTTCTTAGGAGGCTATACAACAACAATCATGTTTTACAGATTCTTGATCACCAATTTACTATAAGCTACAAATGAAGTTTTAGGCATTTGCTAACTCTGAGCAGTTAAATGTTTGCCTCTAATACATTCCCTTCATTTCCATATACTAGATTGGCCTAGATGTTATCGCTAAATAACAAGGGTCTTCGCTCACCAATCTGATATGATGTCTTAACCACCAGTATATTTTGAATCTCTAATCCATTAAGTATGGTTAAACCTGAATAAAAATGATAAAATCTTTGCAACAATTCGATCACTGTTGATTTTTAGCACCCATTTTCTTCGACTAGAGCTATTATGTGATAAAAGTATTGTGTAAGGTCAATAGTTAACGTGGATTTTGTTGAGTTTTTTCTTGTAATATTTCTACTCACTATAAACGAATAAACCACAAGATCGACACTTATGCCTCTCCCTCATCAAAGAGAGTTATTATGTAGGACTCGTATAAACAAGCATGTAATCTCAGAGTTTTAGGATGGAATGGGTGTTTCTTAAAACTCTTCGTATACCAAATTGCACCCTTTATGAAAATTATAAATGAAAACATAGGTTAAAGGCACAGATATTCTGTTATAATATAGATGTTTTCAAAAGAAGACATATTATAAGGCACAAATGAGACATAAGCATGCTATATGCATGGAGAAGCCAGTAAAATCTACAGCTTGGAGATATAGTCATGTCTCAAGCCATGTATTAGCATATAGAGAAGGAGGATCTACAGTCAAAGGAAATGGGCATGCCAGAATTGGTGTCATATTCTAGAGTTAGATAGTGAGATCCATGACCTGGGATGTGACCTTATCCTATGTCATATTAGCACATTTAGCCTATAAAAACTTAATTTTTAGTGAATTTTAAAATTTAGAAAGATTATATAATCTACTAGAGTCATAGTTAAATTAGGTTAGATTTGGTTAAGGGCTATTTTACTAAAATTATATCAATTATGGTTTTCATATATAAATATATGTCTTAAGCCTCATTGATGTAACCACCATTATATATTTCAATCATGAAATAGTCGCTCTTGGTTTTTGATAACATAGGCTCACTTAATTAGCTGAACGTTGTTAAAAATATCTTATGTTCTTTTTTCTTTCTTTTGTTATTCTTGTTATCTATTTTCTTAACAAGTGTTATCAGTGTGTCATTAAGCTTATAATGACTTAGCTATAAAGTTTGAATTGAGAAATTTTAATGGATCTAAAAGTTTCAGACTATACTAACAGAGAGTGAAGGATTTATTGGTGTAACAAGGCATGCTAAAGGAGTTCTAGGAGAACAAGTCAGAAGATATGGATGAACTCGATTGAGAGGGATTATAGGTGTGGGTAGCTAAAACTACAACTTTGCCCGCAGATGAGATTATGTACCATTTTATAGAGATTGTATCTATTGTGTAAATAAAATCGAAACTAGAGAGCCAATATATGTCAAAGTCTTTCACTATATCTGAAGTAGAAATGATACATGTTGAAGTTATAAGAAGGTATAGATCTAAAAATGCATATTGATACATTCAACCAAATAGCCAATGACTTGTTAAGACTTAAGGAGGCAATTATAGATGATGATAAAGTAAAGATTATGCTTTTTTTCCTTGCCTTTTTCCTACGAATAATTGGTGATCATACTCATATTGGATAAGGAGACAGTTGGTTTAAAAGATATCATCGTTTCTTATTATCTTACAACTAACTAAGACCCAATATTGGTGAACATTTTTAAAGTGAAAGTTTGTTCATAAAAGGGAACTAAGATTATGAGAGGAAGCAACATAAAGATGGCTCATCTAAAAGGAGTACTAAATCTAAATCAAAGGGAAAAAATACAATTTGGTATTACAAATGTCAGACATATCAAGAGGTATTATCTAAATAAGAAGAGATAAGATGATGAAAGAAAATCTAATTATAATTCAAAGTGGGGGCTCGGATTGCAAAAATGGAGATATGCTTTATGTTTTTACCATCCAACTTTATGAATCGTAGATACAAGATACTCACATCATATAACACTAAAAAATGATTGATTTGTGTCATGCACATCGTAAAACTTTAGGATTATCTAGTTTGTGGATAATAACGCTTGCAAAATTATTAGAAAATGATAGTTTAGGATCAAGATGTTTGATGGTGTTGTTATAATATTATGTGATATTTGACTTGTACTAGATTTGAGAAAGAACCTAATTTCTTTGGGCATCTTATATGAATAATTTTAACTATAAGACAACAAAGATAACATTAAGGTGGTCAAGGTTGTATTAATTATTATGATCAAGATTGGTGGAAAACATCTACTAATTAATAAGGAGCATAATTGCAGGTGGAAAGGTTAACACAACAATTTCAGATGATAATAACGTTATGTTATTGCGGATATGGTTAGGTCATCTCAATAAGTGAGGGATGATAGAAATTCATAAAGGAGCTTACTGAAGGACTTCAAACATTGTAAGTTAGATTTCTATAATTTTTTTTGTGCTTGATAAATAGTCTAAGATGATATTTAAGATGCATAAGCATAAAATTATAGGAATCCTAGACTAGGTGTATACTGATGGATGTGGCCCTATAAAAAAATTGTACAAGAGGAATCTCAGTAATTGTGATATTCACTGATGATTTTTCAAGAAAAATTTAGGTATACATTATGAAGTAAATGTATAAGATTTTTGTAAAGTTTAAGGAATGAAAGGTTGAGGTGGATGATCAAACAAGTAAAAACAGAATAAGTATGTAAGATCAAACAATAGTATTGAATACATGAGCTCACAATTTTATAAATTATATTAGCAACATATAATTCAATGACACTATACAGTTCAAAAAAAACCAAATTAGAATGGCATTTTGAAGAGGATGAATAGATCAATAACTAAAAAGACTAGGAGTTTGAAGCTGAATATAGGGTGACTAAAATTTTATGGACATAAGCAATGAGTATTACGTATTACCTCATTAATATAACAGTACAGATGTTATTGAATAAGAGAGTAGTAGAGGAAGAAAGTTAGATTTCTTTATATTCCAAACCTTTGTTTGTCCTACTTATATGCATGTTTTCAATTATTAGAGGTTAAGACTTGATCCAAAGTTTTTTTAAAAAAAAGTTATCATTATTGGTTATCCTAAAAGTATGAAGAGATACAAGTTTTGGAACCCAACATTGAAGTAGGGATGCAATATTTAATAAGCAGTATCTGTTGAAACAAATATATAAAGACAACGTGCCAAGATCGGCACAAAATAGTACAAAAAGGTACAAGTGGAACTAGAATATCCTAAAGCGTACTTAGAAGTAGGCATTTAGCTCGACCCAAAGTCAATAAGCTAGCCTTAGGTTGAATGGCCTTTAGGCGAGGTTTAGGTTTGGGAACCCAACTTGAAGCTTAACTTGAAAGGCCTAATAAAAATCGAATTCCCTTTCTTAAAATAACGTTATTTTAGTTTAACTATAAAAAATGATATTATTTTGTAGCCTAAAATGATGTCATTTTTGTTTATAAATTTAAGAAACTAAAGACTAAAACAACGTTATTTTAATTAGTTACACCAAAATAACATCATTTTAAGAAATAATAGCAAGCTTCGACTGCACACCTAGAGTCTAACAGAGTTATAAGCTTGATTTACATTATTTAGAGGGAGTAGGGTAACACCAGACTAGCAATGGGCTTGACATAGCCTAATTCATTGTCATCTTTACTTGAAAGAGGTTAGAAATTCTGGTTTGAAACATTACGCCACAAGTCCATAGTCCAACATTATACATTGGTCCAGTGAAATAATCCGAGAACACCTCCTAAGGCTAAGGCCCGTATATCTCATTCTGGTTAACCTACTTCTATTCTTAAAATTACAATTCAATGCAATCTAAAATGTCAATTTATTGGACCCTAAAGACAAAAATCAAGAAGAGCCGTTTTAAGCTCATATTAGTTCCTTTTCGCAACCCCAAACGACGGAAAACGACGACTCGTGGGATTTGACCTGACCTTGAAATTTCTCTTTCGCTTTTTAGTTTCCGTGGGACAATCGGAATTCCAACGTGCGCTAAGTTACTACTACCTCCTTTCCGCACACTGGAACATCACCTACTCCCGAAAGCACGTGCAAGCATAATAACCCCAACGTCGAATCACGCTCGCACGCGCTGTCCAAACCAAAGTTACCAAACCCCTTCTGTAACAAATCTCTCCAACGCGCCAGCTCCTAGCTGTGGGCTACATATTTGAAATCCATTGGAGGAACCCTCCATCAACCCTGACGGACCGGCAAGCACTTACCCCTCCATTTCTCTGACCCATGCCGGGTGGCAGAGATCTAGAAGGAGTTTGAATTTGAGAAAAGTCGCGTACACTTGCAGTGCAAACCATATTTTTTACGTATTTAATAATTTTAGTAACCAAAATAAATGCAATAAAAACAAAAAACAAAAGAAAGTTCAAAAAGGCATATTCTACGACCCGGCCTTCTTCTTTAAAACAGAAAACATACGCAACCATTCTGTCGACGATTCACGCCTAAAACTCTCCTCACAACACTTCTCTTTCGCGTCGCGCTTTTGGCTTTCTGATTTAGTAGTTAATAATCGACGAAGATGCACTCGAATCACTTGCTTCTTGAGGAACCTATAAGGATGGCTTCAATTCTCGAGCCATCTAAGGCTGTGAGTATCTCTTTTTTCTATTAGTTTTTTACGCTTGTTGTTTTGATTTCCTGATGTGTTCTTTTTGTTGATTTTCAGAGCTTTTTCCCTGCAATGACGAAGATTGTGGGCACTCTAGGGCCTAGGTCCCGATCTATGGAGATTATTTCTGGATGCCTCAAGGCTGGAATGTCTGGTAATTCTTCGATTTTTCTGGTTACTTCTTTCTTTTATTATATAGATGCTTTGGGTTGTGGAGGGATCTGATGGATTTGAAAGTTGTTGATTGTATGGAACAGTGGCTCGGTTTGATTTTTCATGGGGCGACGCGGAGTATCACCAGGAGACTTTAGAGAATCTCAAGAAGGCTGTCAAGAGCACTAAGAAGCTCTGCTCCGTATGTTTATCTGGATTTTTCCTCTTTCTGCGTCAATTTTTTTTTCAATTTCTGGTGATATTTTCCTGGGATTTGAAACTAATGACGTTGATCTTGTATTAGCATTTTAAATTTGGTGAACGAGTGTTAGTTTGAGCGGGTTATTTATTTGTTTGCTTATTTGTTCAGGTTATGCTCGACACAGTAGGCCCTGAGTTGCAGGTTATTAACAAGAGTGAGAAATCTATATCTCTTCAGGCCGATGCCACTGTGGTTCTAACTCCTGACCAAGGACAAGAATCCTCTTCTGAACTATTGCCTATCAATTTTGATGGACTATCTAAGGTTTGAAAATGTGGCTGCATTTGAGCTTTAAAATTTTTTTCCGCACACAACTATTAGACTAACGTTGGGTTTGTTCTCCTAATATTTGGGAGTCATGGCATTATTATGGTAATGAAATCATGAAGTTTAATCCTTTCTAAGTAGTTTAGTTTGTGATACTTCAAGTTTGAGAAAATTTTGTTTGACAAGGCTTTCCCAAGCATCTGAGTGCTTATTGCCAGACATTGTTTTGGTTTTAGTCTTAATTTTTTATATTATCAAGTAAATGGCATTTTAAATGTGTGGCGTCTACATGCAAATGGATGCCTTAAAGTGAATTCTTGTAATGCCCAGAATTCTAGCAACCTTATTGTTGTTCTATCTTGGGTTTTTCTCATATGTGAATGGTTGATGAGTTTTTTTTTTAAATGGAAAAAGCTGAACCATCCATTTTGATATTGGCAGGCAGTGAAGCCAGGAGATACCATTTTTGTTGGTCAATACCTGTTTACAGGAAGTGAAACTACTTCTGTATGGCTGGAGGTAGGAACAAAACAGGGGAAACTTTATGAAACCAGTTGAATATTTAAGCATTGAATTGCTACATTTTTCCTATTTGATAAGTGATTTGGAAATGCTTATGAATAAGTTGCAATTCCTCTATTTGATTTATTTTTAATATATGCATTTAGCATTGTTCCGTTATGTTTTCTTTTGGGTTATAGGGGGCTTAATTGGACTTGTAGATTGTTTCATCTTTTTTCTGTTAATCTATTTTTGGCAAGCTGACGAAAGTTGATGACAATTTGAATATTAAAGAAGTTGAGTTCATATTGATTTATTGGCTTGATGAACAAGAAGACATGAATAAACTCAGTTGCACCTGTAACTTCTATACTTTAAAGGCATATAGGCGGATCTCCTATTTGTGTGTGCATGAGAGAGAGAGAGGTTTTGAGAACAAATTGCATTCGTAGGCATTATGGGGAACCAAATTACATTCATTGATGAAATTAATGTTATGCTGGAGTGGTCAGGTTTCAGAGGTGAAAGGCAATGATGTGGTTTGTGTTATAAAGAACACTGCAACTCTGACAGGGTCATTGTTCACTTTGCATGCCTCTCAAATTCGTATTGAACTGCCTACCCTTTCTGATAAAGATAAGGAGGTTAGTCCCCTCATCTTTGCTTCAGTCTATAATATCATGTGATGGTTACTTTTAACTTTTATTGTCCTTGTATTTATTATATAATTTAATCTGTTAAGTGTGATGGTTACTTTTAACTTTTATTGTTCTTTGATTTACTATATAAGTTAATCTGTTAAGTGATTATTATAAGTAATGCAGGTCATAAGTTCATGGGGAGTGCAGAACAAAATTGACTTCCTCTCATTGTCGTATACACGACATGCAGAAGATGTTCGCCAAGTAAGATCTTGTGTTTCAATGTTCTTTCACTGCACCATGACTGATTCTATTGGTGATAGTTTCTGCATTCTTGAATTCAGTTGTTTGTTAATTGGTACTGTGATGCAGGCCCGTGATTTCCTCTCGAAACTGGGTGACCTTTATCAGACTCAAATCTTTGCCAAGATCGAAAATGTAGAGGTAAATTCCATACATGTACATCTTAAGGGCTTTGATGTCTTAAACTGGATTTTGACTAAATATGTAACCATTACTTCCAGGGACTAACCCACTTTGATGAGATTTTACAAGAAGCTGATGGTATTATCCTTTCACGAGGAAATTTGGGTATTGATCTTCCTCCTGAAAAGGTAGGTGTCCAAATTTAGAAATTAGTAAATTCTTTTTGGGAAGTTCTTATCTAGTATGCATTTTCACATCCTTAATTCTGCTGATGCATCTGTACAGGACTTAGTATGTCATTTGTTGATACCCTCGTAGTTGACTTTAAATCATTCCAATTCTGTGTGTCAAACTTTTGTAGCCCAACGGTGAACATTACTTCTGATAGTATATAAACAACAATAATTGTTTCACTAAAGTCACTTTTTGACTGATCCCTTTTGTAGGAAGAGTTATTTGACTTTTTGGAACTAGCTACCAAAGAAGTTGGAGAATGCTTTTAAATAATCCCTTTGTATGTACAGGTGTTCTTATTTCAGAAAGCTGCACTTTACAAGTGTAACATGGCTGGCAAGCCTGCAGTATGCACTCGTGTGGTAGACAGCATGACTGACAACCTGAGACCGACACGAGCAGAGGCAACTGATGTTGCAAATGCTGTTCTTGATGGTGTGCCAAATTTCCTTATGTTTCTGGTTATTTCCAACTTGTATTTGCAATTTTCTTGTCTCTGCGTGCCATAAGGACTTGCTGAGACAGGCAACCAGATCTTTTTCTTTGGCCTTTTTTGTATCAATGAGCAATGCTTCCATCAGCTTTGTCAATTCTCATCCAATTGTTTATAGGATGTATATCTTGTACCTGACTTGTCCGTGATTCTCTATCCATGCAGGAAGTGATGCAATTCTGCTTGGTGCTGAGACTCTTCGTGGACTATATCCTGTTGAAACCATTTCGACTGTTGGTAAAATTTGTGCTGAGGTACCAAGATCCTTTGCAATTCTCATTGATTTAGATAACCAGTTTCATAAAAGTTTGGACTTCAAAGAGTTGAAAGAATTGTAACACGTGTCTTTTAACAAATTGAACTCCAAACTTTGGTGCCTGCTCTTTTATATGGTTGGTTCCATGTAGAAAATGCCATTTGTTATTGAGTTGCCATAGCTTCCCTAATTAGTACTTGAGAAAATTTAAATTTACTATGATTTTGCTCCATATTTTTCCTAGTCAATCAAAATGAGCTTATTATTGTGTCTTGAAAGGTTCATTTTATCCTGACTTGTAGGCGGAGAAGGTTTTCAACCAAGATCTATATTTCAAGAAAACTGTCAAATATGTTGGAGAGCCAATGACCCATTTGGAATCAATTGCTTCTTCAGCGGTATTGTTGTTTGTTTGAATAATTACGATTGCACTGCCAGATTAGTTTAATATGCTAGTTTGGGTTTATTAAATTCCATTGTTCAAATTTGGTCTGTTCATGAGCACTATTTAACTATTTTCTAGGTTAGAGCAGCCATTAAGGTTAAGGCATCTGTCATTATATGCTTCACTTCTTCTGGGAGGGCTGCAAGGTATAGCTCTCTGCTTATTCTGTTCCTATCTTTTTTTTCCCTTTTGAGTGTTCAAACAAGTCCAGATTTGTACACTCAATTCCTTTTTTCAGAGTTCATATTGCCTTTGTAAATGTACTAATTATTGTAAAATTTTACTGCTAAAATATGCAGATTGATTGCCAAGTATAGGCCAACCATGCCTGTTTTGTCAGTTGTTATCCCACGCCTCAAGACAAATCAACTAAAATGGAGCTTTAGTGGGGCTTTTGAGGTATTTTTAAATTTACCATGCTTCACTTATTTCATTAAGAATTCATTTTCTTGCTACTTTTGTTATTGTAAATGATTTGCTTTTGTTGTTGAGGGGACTAATATTCTCAGATATCTTGCTGAAATTTGAACGGTCATTTTCTGAAATATTCCTGGGATTGGTAATACGTTACCATCCAAACAATAGGATATAACTGTCCATCGTAACAAATTTACTGTGATTATCCACCATGTTCATTCATAATTTTAGTTAATTGTTTCATGAAGTCTAAAACAACCTCTCTTTTCCTGTGATACGTGATGCCTTTTGCCATTTCCTTAAAGGGGAGCAAGGAAAATTCATTCAATGATTGAATGAAGTGGTCAATTGGAATATCGTTGCAGATTCTTGTTTGATATTACATTTGGTCTTGGTTAGGTCTATGTCTATATTTTGTCGACCAATTTCTTAGGTGATTGACTTAAGCATATTCTTGGTTAAGCTTGCCCCTTCATGTAAATCCTCTTGTTAGTGAAACTGATAGCACTTTGTTTTATTCATATTCCAATCCAGGCTAGGCAATCTCTTATTGTCAGAGGTCTCTTTCCTATGCTTGCTGATCCGCGGCATCCAGTAAGCTCCTACTTTTTCCTGCACAACTTTTACAATATGCTTTTGTTTTCTGATGATATTGATGAATTGGGCTAGATTAAATATTACTCTTGTAAGTTAATTGCTATTTGATTTTTGATTGAAGAAGCTGCAGCATGGCTTTTAGGTATCAGTCAGTGCAAAGAAACAGCATGCTCATTGCTACAGAATAAGTATAGGCTAAAGTAGAATATTTTTGAAACAGATGCAGCTTTGGAACCACTTAGCTAGTGATACTGTTGTCCATGGAACAGACTGTTTCTTAGAATATGGATTATGTTCTCAAATGGTGTTCTAACAGGTTTTTACTGAATTCATCCCTCATATTTAAAATAATTTATTTGTTATCTTTGATTTTGTCAGGCGGAATCAACAAATGCAACAAATGAGTCTGTTTTGAAGGTTGCTCTTGATCATGGAAAGGCCTCTGGAGTGGTGAAGCCACATGACCGTGTAGTAATTTGCCAGAAAGTAGGGGATGCATCAGTCGTCAAGATTATAGAGCTTGAAGACTAGAAATTTTTACGAGATAATCCTTAAAATTTTTTGGAAAGTTATATATCTCCTAGTTTGTGGAGACTTTCGCCCGTGATTTAAAACGCGACAGAAAATGTACACTGTTTGATGTTGTTCAGAATGCCATATTTTGTCATGGTAGGTATGGCTATGTTCCCATTTTCAGTTTGGAGATTGGAAGGCGTTTTGTTATCTATTAAATATTCCATGCGATTTTGCCTTGATCATGGAAGAAGACTAATCTTCTGTACGCTTATAGCTAGAAGCCAAGGGCATTTTAATAAATTTTGAGTTCTTATGTATTTGGTCGAGAGAATCTTGCATGCTTTACTCGGCTATTATTTAATGAACAATGCAACCGTCAACCATCTTTTTCAATTTTTTCATCGATCGACGTCATAGTCTTGATGATGTATGTAAAGATGCCATATTGATTCGTTCTTATTTTCTGTTTTAACGCTTAACAAGAGCGGAGGAATGCTCTGATGGCCTTTCATGAGTTTTTATATGGGAAACAGTAGCGTATGAATGTGGAGTGTCTTGTGACTTTTGAAGCCTTGGAGCAGTCCTTAGAAGAGTCAGGAGATCCTATTATTAATTAATTTATCAAGCAGTTCTTGAAGGATTTCCAACTAACCAACACATACACAGTAATGAAGGTATGAATTAATAAGCATGGTATACTTATATGCAGTTAAGGATATGTGCATCTCCATTCGGAAAGACTAGTAGAACAGAATTCAATGGAACAAAAAGGAAACACAATCCATTTCATCCAGTGATAGAAGATGGATCGCTCCTTTTGTTTGAAGACATTTGTTGTTGATGACTATGATGATGAAGCAACTCCAGCTCCTTCTGACGTATGCAAAGCACCATTTTATCATTCTCAAGCCGACTTCTCTCGTTCTCCAACTTTGCTCTCTCCATTTCCCTCTCCTTCTTGCCGCTAAATTTCACCCACTTCACTCTTTGCTTTTCCAGCTCAATTGCTTGGTACTGATAGCTCACTTGCTGCTCTTCCAATTGCAAAAGCCTCAGCTTCATGTACTGCTTTTTCTCACATAAACTTTTTGCCCCATCTTGGATCACAGTCGTCAATTCTCCACTAAGCCGCTGCATCAAAGACGATGATAATAAGGCTTCCTTTTTTGGCCTTTTATGTGAGGACTTCTCATCATGATCATCTTCACCATCGCTTACATGCCTATTTTGTCCCCTTCCTTCTCTCGCCTCGTACCCATCCTCATCATCATCCGATACATCATCATCCCGGTCACTGTTATCGTCATCCTCTTCATCATCTTCTTCATCACGTACTCTTCTTGCTTCCATTTCAGCCCTGGAGTTCGTCATAATGTGGGCATTTTCGGATGAATGAGAGCACCTTTGCTGTTGTTGCTGCTGCTGCTGCTGCTGCTGCTGCTGTTGTTGTTGTTGGAGTGTTACTTGTGGGGGCTGACTGTGAGACTGGTCTGTAGCTACCTCTGGTGAGTGATTGGTACCAGAAGCAACGCCAGTTGTGCTATGACCACAACTATTGTGATAAGCACACATTTCTCTGAAAAACAAGTGCTTGGAATTAAGCAATTTCTTAACTTCATCCTTCCTTTTTGGTGACAAATCCATTGTATCGAGCAAGTTTTGATTCTCCACAACCCTGCAAGCAGTTCCTTTCCCAAGGATATCGTTAACCCTCTTATACCTCTTGTTCAAGTCATTGAATTTGTCCTCACATTGCTGTGGGGAAACATAGAACCCCTTCTCCATCATTGCCCTTGAAACTGATTTCCATTTCCCTTTCTTCTGTGACAACCCTCCTGCCTTTTTTTTGCCAGTAGGGTCAATCGCTTCAGATCCCACCTCATCACCAATGTAATAGACTGCCATTATAAGAAGCCTAACCATGCTATCTGTCCACTTCATTCTTTGCCAAGGAGATATTTTCCTTTTGCAATCACTAGTGCTATCATCTCCAGTGAATCCAGGCTCATCTTCATCACTCAACGATGATTGCTGTCTGGGTTTTGCGGAGGCATACGAGAAACCATGTTTTGCAGATTGTTGAGGATGAAGGTCAGATTCATGGTGAGAATAGGCCACCATTTGGGGATGGGGCAAATGGTGAGGGTTCTGTTGGTTTTGAGGATTCTGAGGGTTTTGTTGTTGTTGGGGCGGTACTGCCACTTCTAGTCCTAACATACTTGATCCTACTCCTGAAAATATCCCACCAGGCAAACCATTACGCTCCATCAAACTTTAGCGACTGCTTACACTAACCTTTACTCTTCACCTAATACCTAGGAAACAATGTAATTAGGGATTACACTATGTTTTGGATTCCAGTTCTTGCAGCCAACAACTCCCAATGACATAAAAAAAGAGTGAAATAGAAAAGGGAAAGTTGGGTGGCAGTAGATGTGTGGAAAAAGCTTACCCAATAGTTGTACTGGATTTCAGCAAATTGTGGCAAAGCAACTGAGAGGTTGATATTGAAACGTAGCACCGACAGGTTCAATACCCAGAAAAGAGAGAAGCAAAAAGATAAAACCTTTAGAACTTTTTCAGACTTGGGATGTAAAAAGATGGATAGAGAGGAGAAACATGGGTGGTTTTGAGAGGATGAAATTGGCTGCGGAGTTCTGCCATTTAAACAGAGAAGAAAGATATGGTACATTGAGACCGCTTAGCAACTGGTTTTAGTTACAGTGGAAACAGACGTGATGTTTTGTGGTTTTGACAGGAAACGGACCATGGTTTTGCTCTCCACCGACTTTCGTATGCTTAAACCCACAGGTTTTCTGAAAACCTCGGAAACAGCACTAGTTTTGTCTCAAAACCTGTATGTCTCAGTTTAAGTAAATTAGACAAGTCCTCGAGACTAATTAAGTTGAGGACTGCTATTATATCCAACGAGTTAACCCAAAAAGGCGTGTCTCTTTCTATTTTTGTTTTTGATTTTTGATTTCAATTTTTTTAAATTTAATTAAAAATAAGTTTATATTTTTTATTTTTTATTTTCTTCTAATTTTTAAAATTTATAAAACTGTAAAACTATTTTTATTTCCTATTTATATATTTTTATAATTTTATTTATTATGAGCTAAATATATATTATTTAATTATTTAAAATTAACTATTAATAAAAATTAGAAATAATTTAATTAGATATTTAACATTAAATATTAAATAAAACTATGAAAAATTTAATTTAATTTTATAAATAATTTAAATTTAAATTTTAAAAATGTAAAAATGTAATAATTTTAATTGTACAATTATTAATAAATATGAATTAAATTTAAAATATCT
>JANZLX010000005.1:36434765-36475716 GCA_025531955.1 Erythroxylum orinocense
ATGTAATAATTTTAATTGTACAATTATTAATAAATATGAATTAAATTTAAAATATCTTCACAAATATAATTTACTATAATAATAAAAGCAAGTAAATATTAAAAATAAATAGTAATTTATAAAAAATTAAAATTTTATTAATAACTAATCGATAAATAATATATAAAAGTTTTTTAAAAAATTTTATTTATTTATAAAAATTTTATCTTTAGATTTTTATCTAATAGATAATTATTATCTGTAATAAAAATATAATTACAATAATTAAATAAGTTTTATTTTTATTAAAAACCTAAAATAAGAAAGCAAAATTAAAAACTTCAATGACTTGCCCACTAAATTGATTGCGCATTTCTTCACTTAAAGTAGGGACATCTAACGTCTGTCCTGGTCCATTATACATATGTTCCTAACGTCAATTTAGAGCCTGCTTAGTTCTGTTTTTTTCTTTCATTTATTGTTGTTATTTTTATTAAAAAAAGAAATAACTCATTAAAATGAGTTTGGTTGAATATTGTTGCCATTTTTTTGTTTTGAAAAATAAGAAAATCATAAAATCTTTACGAAAATATAAAAATTATGTTTTTCTGTATTTTCAAAACTAATTTTTTTGGTCATAAAAACAATATCACATCCTAATTTTTCAACCGTCTTCTGTGTTCTTTTTTAACCTTATTTTGCGTTAACTTCTCTGTGTTCAATTTTAGCCCCCATGTTTTTAGCATCTTTTGTGCTCCAATTTCTCCATTTGAGGTATACCATTTTCCTGTTTCAAATACTTTTTTTGTTTGTTCCCACATTTGTTGTTTCATTTGCTGCTAATGCTTTTAGGATTTTCCTCTCAGCCATTATATGAGTTTTCTTTTTCTTTATTTGTCTCTCTGCCCATATCTTCTCTCTTTAGGATCCACTTATGTGTGGTCTTCTTCTTCCTTTGTCTTCCTTTGGTTTGGTTCTTTTAGGGACTTGACCTAAGAAAAGGATATTTATATTGAAATGATATTGATTCATCTAGCATAAAATGATGTTATTTCAGTTTAAAAACGACAACCCCTTCTTCTCCAATTGTTACTGTAGCATAATTGAAAATAAATTGGTAATTGACCTGCCTTTGACCCACTATTGCAATACGATAAAAAAAAAGCTTCCTCCAACCTTTGAGTCTCAAACATTTAACTTCTAAGCCTACTCCGACCTCCACCATCCAACTTCCAAGGTTACTTCAACCTCCAACATTCTTGAGACCCTCAACTGCTCCTTTGCATTTGCTCTTAGCTCACCTAGTGCTCAATTGCTTCTATTTCCTTTTTTTTGTTTATGAGAAAAACGAAATTATAATTTTTTATTTTTAGTTGCAATTATACCATTCTTGTTAAACCAAGTTACTGTTTTACATGATAGGTAAACAATGCAATGTATACATATTCTAAATCATCAAGTTATAAATCAATTAGTTGGCTTATACTGTTGCTAAATCTTGGAAAAAAATGAAATCAATTGAGAAGGCAGACAAATAGAATAATGGCATTCCAATTCTACAGTGAAATCCTACAAAAACAGATATTGCCTAAGTATCTTTTAACCTAAATCATGAAGGATTCATGAAGATATATCACATTACGTTCAACATAATTTAAATTACAGCAGTGGTAACTATATGGACATTGAGAATGCTACTAGGTAAATAAACTTCAAACTTACTAAATGGTTTGTCACACAACATTAAGATGCAAATAATTTTGCATTCATATCATAACTAAATGTTTAAATGCCTCATCAAATATGCAATTGAGCAGACCTTGTTAATTTTTTGTGGTATTAATGAATTTGGTGGTCCTTTTTTGTTAAATAACAACAAATTACAAGTTGAATTGGAGAACTGTTCGAATGATGATAAGCTCTTAACGTACTTTGTTTCTTTTTATTCCACTGCCTCATCTCAGTTGACTGGATTCTAAACATCTTTCTGGTTATATTCCTTGCATTGTTGGTCCGACTTGATTTTTCTATGTTACTTTTTTTTAAAGTAAGTAATTCATTCATTCAAAATGGTGAAAATTATAGAATGATTCAAGTTACAACTCCATAGGGAGGAGTTGACACAAAATTCAAATAACTACAATAACAGGAAATCCAATAATAACACTTTTAATAAATTCAGTTGCAACTTAATATGATAGGAAATGAGTTGTTGATTAGGAGTAAGCATGATTGTCATTCTTAGCTTGAGCTAAAATTGCATCCACCCATATTCTTTGAACTCTTATATGTTTCCAAAGATTTTAGTATTCCTCATCTTCCATATATATGTACCAACATAGCAAAGCCAATCTTGAAGACCTTTTGATCCTCCCTTTTAGTCCATCTTAACTCATTAGCCCAAATTAAGCAATTCATCCAGCTTAGATTTCAGTTTTGTAGTCTAAAGAGGTTGAGAAATGCACATCATATTTGTTTAGTTCGAAAGCACTTGAAGAATATGTAATCTAGTGTTTCATTCTCTCTAGAACATAAAGGACAACTTGGATCAAGAATTTGAAATTTGATTCTATCTCTAGTTCCCAATCTATGTAGTGCAGCTAACCATAAGATAAAGGAATGAGTTGATGATGTACATGATCCTTATATAAGAGTATGAAAAGAGAACTTGACTATAGGACCAAGTAACAATTGTTTGCAGGACTGAGCAGTAATACATGAGACCATTTGATTTCATCCTCTTTGGCTTGGTTTAGATGATATGTAGGCTAGTGTTCTACAATCAATCCAATTCTTCTACTTATGTGAAAAGTCCAATGCCATATATTATTTTGAATTATAACCTTCACTTTAGTATCTTCAGGGATAAAACCTCTTAAAGTTGGAAAGATTTAAGTGTTGTCGAAAGGCCCAAGTTAAGACAATTATCAAACCAAATTACAATGCCTACGCCATTACAAATGTAGTGCTTGATGTGAGGGTGAATGAAGGACCTTATGTGTAGAATCTATTGAAAGGTATAGGATTGAGAAGCTTTCTGAGTGATTGACCAAATGCTTTTCTATCTAATATAGTACATTTGAACCCACCTTACCTACAAGCTCTCTTTATCCCAGCAAATGCTCCACAATCTTTTAGCTAATACAATCTTGTTCATTCTATTAGTTGAGTTAATTCCCAACCTCATAGGAAGACATATGACACTTCATTACAATTTAACACTTCTTCCCATACTAGAATTCTGTCCATTCCAAATAAAGTCTCTGATACTTCTATCAATTTCTTTAGGACTTCTTTGGAAATAGCTAACTGCGATAACCAATAAACATGCAGGTTATTGAGAATGGAGATAGCTAATTGCACTTTACGTCCATATGATAGCAATTTGCTTGCTCCATTTAGAGATTATTCTATTCACTTTGTCAATAAAGGGCTTACATTCAACTTCCTTGAGCTTATTAGTAGAGATTGTAACCCCAAGTATGTAAGAGGTAATTGAAGAATAGTGAGTCCCATATCTTACATCACTCTCACTAAATCATCACAACTTTTTCTAGTTAGATAAGCAACACTATAGTTTAGATTGAATATGAGATTGTCTAGTTAGATATGTAGGATCATTGGTACAAAGCATAAGCAAGTCATCAGTAAAAGAAAGTTGAGTGCTGCCAAGATCTCTACATTGATTATGAAATCTAAAGTTCTAGTTGTTCCCTACACAAAGTTGTGTCATTCTTTAAAAAAATTCCATAAAAATAGCAAACAAATAAGGAGAAAGGGGGTCACCTTGATGAATTCATTTGCCAGCTTTGAAAAGTTGGGTAGGTTCTTCATTTATCATCACTAAAAAGGACATAGAAGTTGTAACATCTCATATCACCCGCTTACATATATTGTCCGCTTTGGGCCTTAGCCCAGCCAAGCCCTCATGGTTTTGCTTTTCTCGAGGCCTTCTCAGGAGGTCACCCATCCTAGAACTACTATCACCCAAGCACATTTAACCTCGCAGTTTTGATGGGTTTTGGTACATTAGGCCATGGAAAATGCGTCTATAAGGGAGAGGTATTCATACCATTATAAGACGTACTTCATTTTTCTCTCCAACTGATGTGGGATCTCACACTCTCCACCCCCTTAGGGCCATGCCCTATTTGGGGTCTAGCCTAGCTGACACAATGGTTCGGGTGCCAGTTTTGATACCACTTGTAACATCCTAAATCACCCGCTTATAGATATTGTTTGCTTTTGGCCTAGCCATCAAGGTTTTGTTCCTCCTTTACAGCGTTTTCTCTCGAGCGAGTATTCGGGAGGAACAAAACCTTGATGGCTAGGCTAAAAGCGGACAATATCTGTAAGCGGGTGATCTGAGATGTTACAAATGTGATGCTGACTTAAATCCATCTGATAACCTTAGAAGGGTATCTAAAAGCATGTAGAGAGTTGATAATAAAGCGCTATTCAATAATGTCATATGCCTTTTTGAAGTCTATCTTGAGGGCATAACTCTTAATTTGCTTCTTAGACTTGTAATCTTTAAACAATTATTGGGTTAATAAGATGTTCTCACTCTTACTTTTACCAGGAATGTAAGCACTTTGACTTGGATTAATTAAACTAGGAAAGGTAGCCTTTAACTTGTTAATAAGGATTTTTGCAATGATCTTGTAAACCATGTTGCAACAAGCAACATGTCTAAAGTCACTCAAGCCTATAAGATTAGGACTTTTGGGAACCAAGACTAGGTAATTCCTATTCATCTATTTAAGCAACTTACCACTCCTGAAGAATTCCTGCACTACATTGATCACTGATGTTTGTAAGGCATTTCATTTTTCTTAAAAGAATATTGCATTGAATTCATTTGATCCTGGTGACTTATTAGGATGAAAGGAGAATATCTTATCTCTTCATTACTGACTTTCTTGGGGAGTTCTAAATGATGAGTTTGATTAATGGATCTAGACATACTGTTGAGTAGTTCCTCTGAAAAACAAGTAGTATAGGTAGTTTCCCCATTTAAAGCTTTAAAGTAGCTTTTGGTTATCTCTTTCATCTCTTCTTAATTATACTTCACAGTTCCATTATTGTTTTCTAAAGACACAATCTTGTTTCTATTTCTTTTTCCTTGAACCACACTGAAGAAATACCTGGAATTTCTGTTTCCTTACTGGATCCACTGAATTATAAACTTTTGCTTTAGTTGTGAAATGTATGTATCAAAAGCTTGGAGATACTTCTTAAGATTTGCTTTCTCTTTCTCAATGAGTGTGGTATCCATAAGGTTATTTGCCAACTATTTTTGAGTGAGTGATAGCTCCTTAATGGCTTGTGCTTTGTGACTCCCCTCAGCAGTTTAATACTTTTAGATTTGATGAACTTCAAAATTTGCAAACAAAGATATGCTTTGGATCCCTGAAATCTTTTAACAAGAGCATCTGCAATAATTACATCTATTTGTTGATGTTTTAAAAAAGAATTGAATAACATGAATTGAGATCTTCATATCACTAGGCTCCTGGTGATGCGTAAATTGATTAGAGTATGGTCTGAAAAAAGAGGTTCGCCAAATGATACATAACTTTCTTCCATTTTGGTGAGCCACCAATCATTCACCAAACATCTATCTAGTTTCCTCTGAATCAAATTTGCTTCTTATTGATGGTTATTGTGGGTGTAGATAGGACCCTAAAACTTGAGGTCCACCAATCCCAACCGACAGGTAAGTTCAGTTAACTCCTTTTTATCTGCAAGAGTTATGCTTCTTCTCCCAATAGATTTAGCTGGAACAAGAAGACAGTTAAAGTCCCCCACGAGCATCCAGGTAGTTGTAATGCTCGATTTAATAATGTGTAAGTCTTTCCACAAACTATCCCTTTAAAACTACCAGTTGTACGTGTATATGATAGTAATTGCTAATGGCATCTTGTCTGCTTTCATAATGAGTTCATAATAGATGAGTTGTTTAGTGTAAAACCAGTTGGATAATGTAGATAAGTTGGATCCAATGCTACCTTATGCTCTTTAGATGCTTTGAATGATTATTTAAATTTTGTCAATCTGCTAGTATGAACTTCGAAGCTCGCCTAAACATTTCTTTCTTTATTTTAGTTTCCACTAAGCAGACAAAAAGTAAATGATTGGTCCCTAAATAGTCCTTTAGAGCTAATTGTTTATTAGGAAAAATTAAGTCCTCTAATGTTCCATATTGTACAGTTCATGAGGGGAGTTCAGGTTTGGTTTTCCTCTTGGATCTCCTACTTCCTGATCCCATTATAAGCCATAAATCCATATCTGCTTAATGACTTTTAATTCACTGCTAGACTCGATTATCCCTGCATTATTGGAAGGTGACGTATTTTCTTCTCCGTCATCTTGGTTTGGTATATCAGTCAAGCATCAACTATTTTTTGTTTCTTCATTTTTACATATATTTTGTTATATGGTTGAGTTTATAAGAGCAATAACTTCAAGCTACTGATTATCAATGGGACTTGATGCATTTGTATCTGATGAATCTGCTAGCTGATCATTCCTATCTAGATTAGTACCACTCTTCACACTTGTATCAGAAGTTTCATATACACTCTGGTTTTCTTTTCCTTTTTTTCCAAATGGGGGCATTTCCTTATTTTGAATTACATGACTCTCCAAATTATTTATTTTGTTGTTGTTGATCATCATTATTTGGAACTCCATTAGTAACTAACAGGGATATGTGCTATGTGTACCCTTACTTCTTCCTCAGCTTTGTGTTTTTTAGGGATCCAGATCTTGGCTTTGTCCTTCATGTGAGGCTTCCACAAGTGAGATAATTGTATTTTATCTTTAATTAATTTACCACCTTCACCATACCTCATTATAGGAATGGTTTCAGGCATGCTTTCTCACACTCATCTTCAACACATAACCTAGCATAACCCACTCTCTTGATGTTTTCAATATTCTCGTCCATGGCAAGAAGTGTGCCAATGAAGCTAGCCAAGTAACTTAATCCTTCTGAAGACCAATACTCAAGAGGAGCCTTGTGTATGTTAATTCATATAGGTAAAGTTCTGATCTTTGCTTCATCTCCCATTTTCTAAAGAATAAAGGTTTAACTTGTATATGCCAAGGCCCTAAGTCCATCACCCTAGTCACCATTTCAACCAAAAAGAATAGAAAGATGAATAGGTCATCTTCTGTGATGAGAGTGGTTTGAAGACTCCATTTTGTTCCAGTTGAGTTTTGCCCAATTTTAAACACTCGGGTATGCCATTCTCTTATCCAGAAAGTATCCTAAGGGACAACTGCCATTTGTTACCTCCCAACTGTAACACAGCTTCTGGTGTAGACATAGGTTCCTCTACAACATTAGAAACAAATCACAAGCTTCCAAAAGTTTCTGGATCTCCTACAACCTAACTCCACGTTGGATTTTCTACCTTCCGCAATGGACTGTGAGGTGGGGAGGGTGTGGGGCAGGTAGATAAAGGAGGAAAATTTGTCGCCATTGGAGGAGATGGAGACAAGGATGAAGCCCTGGGCAACATTTTACTGTTAACGATAAATTGTCAGAACTCGATGCTTAATAAAAAAGCAAGTTGTTAAAAAAGGTAAAAACCTAGTTCAAACCAGACAGAAGAAGTAGTTCAAGTGGGGGAGCAAATGTAGAAGAAGAAGGTTAGCAGGAGAAATAAGAGGGCCGAGGCAAGGAGACATTTAAAAAGAGTAGGTTTCATGTTTTGGTGTAGGTGGAGGAGTAGAGATAAGGGCAAAGAGAAGGAGGAGAAAAGTAATGGCTATAATGTGAAGTGTTATCTTAAAACATCTTTAGTTAAAAGTACATACGTACATTGCATAGGTTATGATTGCAAATGAAAATAAGTTGGAGTTAAATTGCAATGAATTATAAATGTTGCAAAAAAGGATCTAGGACTTTTGTACTAAACCCGAAGTTGTAAAGGATGGCTAGTCCCTTTTTATTGTAAGTTCACATCAAACTATCTTCATCGTTAGTGATTGTTCTTTGATGTTGAAGTTTCTCTAGGATTGAATATAGGAGCTCAACCTTCATTCTCACATATGTATTATGTATATTAGTCCATATTGACAAGCACTTAGAATTTTCAAAAGCCTCAACCACTTTGATGTTATTATTATTGAACAGAAGCTAAAGCTCCAAGAACGTTGTTTTAAGGTTTATTTCTCTTACCCAATATGTCATTCCGCAAAATAATGGTGTTACCATTGCTAACTTTCAGTTTGAAAGATGAAGAGTTTAAATAGGGCTTTAGGCTAAGATTTTGATGTCCTAGAGTCCAGAACATTTATTACTATATTATAGGATGTGCATCCTCCATGAATCCAAATTCTAACCATATTTGATTTTTTTCTCATAGAAGCTTCTATTTAGTGGCAAATCTCCACTACCATTTACTTAAGAGAGTCTCAATTTTAATGAAAAAATCTTCCACACCCATTCCATATTGTTCTTTTGTTAAGCAAACAAGCTGAAGGGACATCCCAAATTTTCTAACATTTAAAGCTCCTTCCAAAAGAAATCTGCACCTTGGTTGGTTACTCTTACTCTTATCCCCTTATAGCTTCTTCACTTGCATTGCATGTTCTTTTGGCAATGTCTCATCAACGCAGGTACAAGCTACAACGATGATAGGTTATAATAAGTAGAATACATAATCACTTAATGAAACCAAACATCTGTTGATGCTCCATCATTTCCCCCTTTTTCTTTCTAATTTCTTTATATAATAATTAACTTTCATTTAATTTCCAACTTCAACTCTTCTATCATTTCCATGCACTCATATTAGACTATGGTTGTCTCATGATTATTTTAAACCATGTTTAGCATTTAACACTTCCTAGAAATTGTTGTTATTAATGTCACTTATATGTAATTACACTTAGTGATGGAAGCATTAAACAATATGAATTAATGATTTTGTGGAAATAAATGAAAAAGATGGGGTATGGAATAATACCATAAAGATGTATTTAATCTCATTAATGATTGAAGAAGTGAAGAAGAAAAATCAAATAACTACTAATTTTTCCAAAACTGGTTGAAAGAATATTAAGGTAGTCATTCAAACAAAATTTAATAAAGAATATACTGATCTTCAGTTGAAGAATAAGTATAATAGATTAAGAGCTAGATTGAACAATTTCATGAATTTACTCAAAGAAATAGGAACCAGTTACAATTCTTTTACCAGTGAAGTTAATGTTATAATTGAATGTTGGGAAAACCTATTTAAGGTAAAATATGTCTTTGTTTTTATTAATATAACATAGTATATAATATTTGTTCTTATGTTTCATTTTCATCGTTATAGGTGTATAAAATGACTCACAAATTCAAGAAAAAAAAGATGTAAGAAATTTTTAGACTTGTGTTATATTTTTAGAGATACTACTGCAATTGGTTTGCATACATATACATTAACTAAATCCTCCATCAAATAGTACATAAGAGGAACGTAGAATTGATCTTGATGAAGATTGCTCGTATAATGAAAAAGGAGATCAAGTTATAAGTTCACCATTTAAGAGAAAGAAATCTCCTAAGAATAGGAAGACAAAGAAAACACATTCTAACATTGTAGAAGAGATCTTGCTTATAATTGGTGAACAACTGAAAAGTAAGAATGATTTACTTAAGAAAAAACCGAGTGAAACATCATCCACTACAGAGATTAGATCTGGAGCTTCATCAATTAAGCAAGAGTCTAACATAATGATGGAATGTCTGAATTCCTTAGATGAAATGGGTATTGAGGGTGTGAAATATGGAAAAATTGTAAAGGCTTTACATGATTCTCCACTTTACAAAGATATTTTTATGAAGATGGTAGATTCAAGGAAGCTGGATTATATTATGTCGCTTTAGATATATCTTCATGTTATGCCATATCAAGTTCTTATTAATTTGACACTTTTATATTAAGCACTATTTTATAGATTGAACATTTTAAGTTTGTATTTTGTATGAATATTTGACTGAATGTTAAGTCTATGTTTTATGTGAATATTTTAAGTTTATATTTTTTATGATTTTTTTCCATATTTGATTAAACCTTTTGACTGAATGTTTTGTTAATTATTTAATGTTGGCATTGGAGATACATAGATTCTTTATCATATTCAGATGATGAACTGATGAAGGTAGTCATTATTTCTCTAGCTAGAGAAAGACCAAATATTTTTATTTATAAAAGCAACCATATAGAACTTTTACTCTATCAGGTCATGATTGAATATTAGAACTTTTGAATGGTAATCTACAAGGATTTATTAAAACTTAAGAATGAGCAAGATAATCTTTTTAAGCTTATGTGATGAGTTGAAGAGTTTAAAAGACTTGAAGGCAACATGTCATTTGATTGTAGAGGAACAAGTAATAATTTTCTTGATGACTATAGGGCATAGAGAGACAATTAGAATTAATGTAGAACATTTTTTATATTCGACCTGGACAATTTCGAAGTACTTTTGCAAAGTCTTATATGAAGTTAATTGTCTTACAAAAAAAGTCATCACTCCACCATCCTTTACCAATACACCTCCTGAGATTCATCATAATTCAAAATTATTTCCATATTTTTAGGTACATTCATATATTTAATAACTATTTTAATTATGCCCTTATGGTTAATAATTATTTTAATAGGATAGTTTTATTTTTTAGGATTGTATAAGAACATTATATGGTGTAAATATTGATGCATATGTTTCGATCGATGAACAAATACCATACAAGGGTAAAAGAATTAATGCAACCAGAAATACTATATGTTGTTGCTTATTTGATATGCGTTTCACATATGTAATGGCTGGATAAGAAAATACTACAAATGACTTTGGAGTTCTCTTAGAAACAATGACAAATCCAGCGAATCAATTTCCAATTCCTCCACAAGGTACTATATTATTTTAAATAAGTATAATAATTATGATTAATTTTTAATATCTTTTTGTTAATATTATGTTTTTTATGTTAGGTAAGTTCTATTCGGTTGATTCAGGCTACACCAATATGCATAGATTTCTTATGTCATACCAAGATAAGAGATATCATTTGTGAGATTATAGAGGAAGAGGAAGACTTCAAAGTTCATAGAAATTGTTTAATAACAAGCATTCTTCGTTAAGAAATTTTATTGAAAGATGTTTTGGTGTTTTAAAAGTAAGATTCTCTAGACTTTCAAACATGCCGAGTTATGATATGAAGAAACAAAAATTTATAATTATTGACTTTTATGTTATACACAATTATATTGGAATGTATGGACAAAGCAATGAATTGTTTGACAATTGTGCTAAAAATGAAGAACAAATTAAAGAAAATGAAAATGAAGATACAAGTTCTTAAGTAGATTATAATATCACTCCAGACCAACTTTGAAGTATGTCTTAAAAGCAAGATAAAATTGTTAAACAAATGTGAGATGATTATATTAGTTCAAACTTATTTATGTTTTTTTTTTCCGTAAATGATAGTATTATTATGTTTTGAAGAATTATAATATAATGGACATATTTTATTGATTAGAATGTCTTAATGCAATTTTCTAATTTATAAAATTGTATTATATAGAATTAATCTACTAATTTCTTTAATTATATAAATATGCATATTTTATTTCTAGCTATAATGAGAATTAATTAATTTAAAAACATAATATATTTTATTAAAACTAATTAATGTAAGAGTATAATTTAAAAAATAAAAACAAGATGATAAAACTAAATACGTTTTTTAGTTTTTTATTACAAATCTTAATCAAATAAGTTTTTATTTTTAATTTTTACATTAGAAATATCAACCAAACTAGTTTATATTTTTAATTAAAAAAATCAAAAATTAAAAATCACAATAGAAAAACAGCTAAATGTCCTTTAAATATTTGCTAACGTCTTTTAAAAGGTGTCATTATTCTTTAAAAAACTTGATTCCACAAATACAAGTAGCTTTTGTTTTGTAATTCTGATAAATGCTAAAATTATTTGTGGTGGGAAATGCTTCCACTGCTTTGGACTTTGAAGCATTATTAATAAATACTTCTAAAATGTCCATTCTTGTCAATTATTTTCAATCAGATCCTTAGGTAAATTGGATACTTCTCGATTATATAATCTGATGGAATGTATTAATAACGAGAAGTAGATTGTGGGGTCTGGCAGGAAGTGACGGGAGTCCAAAAACAGGACCACTAAGCCTATTGGTTGATTCTAGATTGTTCCATATTATATTAAAATATGTAATACCGTTGGATTGGGAATTCAACACGCGCTATGATTAAGAAAAGTCAAAGAAGTCTCCTACGTAAGGTCCATTGGTTTGGACGGGTCTTCCACTCGGATTGGACACTTGATTTCAGGACAACTTCCTACTCCTTGCAAGAGAAATAGACAGCTTCATAAATTTCTCGGCCTTTACTTCACCGCAACAAAGGTTCTTGAGATCCTTATTGAGCCCAATTGCTCTTAAATCATTCACGCTAAGGTAGATTGTGTATATATATTTTCCCCATCATTTGTCCGAGGAGAGGAATTGATGAAGGTACATCCGACAAATAGATAGTTACAAAAGAACTTAGAAAGAGGATAATGCAAGTTTATACTGCACCTGTTAGTACGTAAAGGAAACTTTATTCCGTACCCCAGGATATGAGATATTGACAAAATTGTCCCTAAGGACAAAAATGTCTAACAGCACCAACTCTATAAAATAATAAAAATTTCACTCCAACTGAAGATTTAAACCTAAAATTTCTTAGTTATAATGGTGATGCTTTCTATTGCACTCCAAATTCTTAAAATAAAATAAATATAGTATAAGAAAGAGATATTTATCAAAATGAGAGTTTTAATGATATGAAATATTGTGATAAAATAAATTAAATTCTACAAATAATAAATTGAGGAATATCAATAAGACAAATATATTACTATTTTTATTCTTAAAAAAATACTAAATTTATTTAATATCACTAATAAATAATTTTTTAAAATTTAGGTTCTTTATTTATCTCCTTATATTTTAATTGAAAGTTTTCAAAATTATTATTTTTAAAAAGTGATTATTATTTTTTATTATGAATTTGTTTAATAAATTGAAATATTGATTATTATATATAAGTAATTTTATTTAAGATAATTTAAGAATGTGCTAAAAATAATATTTAAACTATAAAGAAATATGTTTTAAAGGACATGGAAAAAGAAGTTAGAATAAAGCTAGAAACTTTTGTGATAACTTTCTTTAAACATATTTCAACTTTTGTTTCATTAACTATAATAAAACTACATACAACATTACTGAGGTCTCCATTGTGGAAATCCAAAAAGTATATTACAATTGCATTACACAAAAATATGGAAGAAGGACCAAGGCCAGTGAGTTACAAATTCTAGATATATTTCTTGCCGTTGGACAAGTTCCGAAAAACAAGTGTAACCAAAATATATTTGTGACGATTTCACAAAATGTTGCTATTAATTTTTCGCTACAAAAATAAAACGTAGTAAAAAAATTATTGGTGACGATTTTGAAACCGTTAGTAACAATTTTTTTCGTAGCCAAATGTAATTTTTGTTGTAGTGTTTGCTTAACATTGTGTTCTTATACTATGACAAAACTTACAAATTTAAACTATATCACGAGATGAAAGTATAACTTCTCAGCTATTGGAGGTATGGATAACAATGGTGGATTATGCAAATACGCCTTTTTTTTTCTAAGGCTCTTGCATTTGTCTTTTCAAGCAAACTCCGTTGGCTTCTTTAAGATATCGAAGGAAAGGAGGGTAATGCTCTACAAACCTAGATGAAAAATGAGATAAGCTCACTATTCTTCTTATTAAATTTTATACTTTCTTCAATGACTTGGTTAATGGCAATATTGGAAATCACAAATATCTTTTGTAGGTTGATTTCAAAAATTGGTTATAGTGGTGGTAATGACCATGTTGCACCACTATACTGGGATTATATAGACCTATCGCAAAGGATGTGTGCTCTCTTCTTCATGTTTTTGTTCTCAATTGATCTGCAATGTTTACTAACCTAAAGTGATTTTTAGGGACTTTTTAATCTATGACACTGTCATTTCCAAGTTTCCTCCTTCAATCATGTTAGTTACTCCAGCCATAGGTGATTTTGGCGATGATTGCCTGTTTTGTTGATTTCGCAAGCATGACCTTTCTCGTTTGGTCTGAAATATCCTACTCCCCTCACTTACAAGCCTACAGCTTAAGAACTATTCTAGGTGTCCCAAATGCCCTTTTTGTATCAAACTAAATCATTCTTTAAATCTTTGTAATCTTCAGTGGTATGAATCCATAATCTATATGGAAGCGATAATATTTATTTGTGTTCTTCCATCCAGATCCACACGAGAGAGGTAAGAGGAGGTCCAACTTGCTTTTGTTATGAAAATAATTTAAATTTTGATTCAAGTCTCAAGAAGGCACCTAGCAGCTATAGATCTGCTTGAACACCTCTTCTTTGCAATCGTGTTCATGTTGAGCATCCTTTCCTTTCTTCTCACTAGTTTGTCATCCAAATTCATCATCGCCTACTTGCCTTTTATCATCATTGTATGATCGTGTTGTTTACACAAACCTGTCGGGTGACCGTTCTTCCTCCTCAAGATCAATAAACCTTTACGCTCTATTTCCTCAAAATTGTGAGCTTTATCCATCAATAAAGAATTCCACATGATTTGAGGCCTTCGTAAACCTTTCTCGTATGTTATATCCACCATGTAAGGGATGAAGTTTCAAAATTGTGTAATGTTGTAAAGTTTTGCCTAACATCTAGACAACATCGAAAAAAAGGCTAAAAAATCTCTAGGTCTGCGCTTGTTGCTTACAAAATGTGACTCAAAGAAAGACTTAGATTTCAAAGTAATATTTTCTTGTTCCCCTTTTTAATGTGGATGGAAAAGTCTTAGGTTCCTCTTTCATAGTTCAGCAAACACAATATTCTCCCTGTATTGAGCAAACAATCCTACAACAACCTTAATTTATCAACTCAGACACATAACGAAAAAATTAACGTTGGTAATAGAAATATTTCTATTTAACTCAGTGTTCAAATAAAAGACAGTAAACATATGAAAATAAGAAGACTAGCTAACATTGCTAAAATTCCCTCTAGGCTACAACCCCACCTCCTAGGCAAAATGCCCCACCTTTTTCTACAACTCTCTAGAATAATCTCTCTTTTTCCACTTTCCTTTTATGCTTTGATTTTCTGTCCTTCCCATTCATCCTCACCTTTTTCTCTCCCACATATAGTTATTTTGTAGCTGCCTCAACAGATTGCTCCATCTCAGCATCACTTACTATTTCCTTATTTTGCCCCTTTTTTCTCCTGTAATACACTGAATCATTCTCTCCAAATCTTAATAGAGTAAGGGGATCGTGTCCACAAAAGTCTATAAAAGGGGTCATGTCGATAGCCTATGATAAGTAGTATTATACCAAAATTCTACCCATGGAAGCCATTTCGATCATTGTTTTGGTTGTGTTCCAGAAAAACATCGTAAATAGGTCTTTAAACTTCAATTGACCACCTCTGTCTATCATAATTAAGTTTAAGAGTTATACCTGAAAGGCGAAACAATTCAGACCAAAATTGACTTACGAATACCCTATATTGATCTAAAACAATGGTGTGTGGATACTCGTCCAGCCTAACAATCTCCTGAACAAATATTTCAGCCACTTGTTTTACAGTTAATGGGTGTTTGTGTAGCGTCCCCTTACCGCAGGGTACACATCAGAACGCCTGAAGGTCATTCCAGTACATATCCTACGATAAGGACGAGCTACGATCTATCACTACATTCACTTCAAATGGCATGGTATCATAATTCACTTATAAAGCATCATATGAAAACCCACAATATTTTAAAATCAACTTTTTTCTTCATTTCATTTCATAAAACCGGATGTCTATATTGTATCTTTCAACATTTTCAATATGTACATCATCAAAACCTAATACAAGGGCACTACATGAAAGAGGAAAATATTCTCAGTCTAACTAATCTGCCCAAAAGTCCTCGTTACAGACATTTGAGCCATGACATCCCTTGCCAATCACAATCCACACGGCTAGTAGAGACTCTCAGTTACTAGAGTCGTCTCTTGGTCCTGAAAAGACAACGTTACAATTTTGGTGAGTTTTGCGAACTAAGTGAGTAAACCATCATTGATGATTTCACCGGTTCACATACACACATCATATATCACACAATTAGTCATTCTAAACCTACATTTATTATTCAGATACTCACATAACAGGGCATATCATATAGTCATTCAATACAGCTTTGCAAAACATTGATGAATTTCAATCCTATATGAATGTTATATGCATGAGACTCATATTCGTTCTTATTATTGTGACCAAATGCCTAACACAACTTATACAAATATTGGCCCATAGGGCTCAGTTAGTGCAGAATCAGAAATCACAGAGTAAGGCTCTACGTGGAAGCACTTCATACTGGCAATTCAAGTCACAACGCCTTTATCTGATTATGCATTTTATGAAATGCATCAAATACATATATGTCATATATCATATATCGCAATCACAAATGATGCTCACAATCATCGAACCTAAGTCTGATATTCAACTTTCGTTGAGAATCAAATGTCATTTATATCACATCAAAGCACTTCCAATACACGCCCAACTATTAAACTCCTCGGACTTCAAGTTCAGAATTTAGAAACAATTCACAAACAATTTAGTAATACAAAAGTTTAACAAATCAAGTCAATTCAAAACAAATCAATCTTAGGAAATCATCTAGGTTGACTCACATTATGCTCCAATATGCTATTGCCTGGATGGACCGACAATGTTTGAAGGTTGACGTTCTAGTTGTTCCTTTGTTAAAGACTCCAAAAGCTTCAACTATCTTCAAGCCCTAACTCCATATAAAATACGTAATCTACTATGAACATTAATCATCTTCAGGTTTTTCCTAAACAATTCACAATGTGGGATTGATTTAGGAAAAGGGAGAGACACTGAAATCTCTTAGAGGTGTTTGGGGAAAAATTGTGTATTTGGGAGGAAATTCGAAGAAGGTGATTATGACAATGTCATCTGGACATAACTTAGCCTTTAAACTCTTAGAGAACAGTAACCTACTTCTAGCAAAAGTACAACAAGCAACTTGACACTTGTCAATTTCCTATGGTCTAAGCTCTAACCAAGTTTCTTTTGAACCAAACTTCATTAATTCTATCTTTACCATCCAACTATCTCCAAATCTTCTTTTTCCTAATTTCCATAATACTCTATAAATTATGAAAATAAATCCTCAATTTACCAACATTCACAATATATACATCTATAATCCCATTAGTCAATAATATTTTCCAATATAGATAAATTCAAAATTCACTAAATTTCCAAAAATCCCAATTTAATTCAATTATATCTGGAGTCATTCATGAATACATGTACAATTATTTTCATATACAGAAAATTCGTTATTCATGTATATGCGTATGGCATATTATGCATGAGCATGAAGAAGCATTTCTAAGCCTCTCATAAATCACTCACATTTACTATTTTAACCTTCCCACAATGAATGGGATGTTACAGTTTGAGGGGAATGAAATGACTATACTTGGATAGTTGATTCACTAAGATGAGTATAGTGTCGTAACCCTTGACTTTGGGAAATCCTCCCATGAAATCTATGCATATATCCTCCCAAAATTTGATCGGTATTGAAAGGTGTTATAATAAACCAACTAGTCTAAGGGCTTCATACTTATTTCTTTGGCACACCTCACATACTACTACAAATTATCGAACATCCCATTCTAAAACTTCCCGAAACAATATGGCTACTAGCCTTTTGTAAGTTTTGAAAAAATCAGAATGACCCCCGATTGGTGAAGAATGAAAGTCATTCGGTAGTGTTGGCATTAAAGAGGATCCTTTTGGTCTTACCAACCACCCTTTGTAAAGTAAGGTTCCTTGTTGTAGAGAATACCTTGAGTGAGTATTAAAGCCCTTTAATAAATCTAGCATAATCTGGTGCAGCTTTGCATCTGTCGTTACCTCTTCTATAAGCCCCTCAATTTGTGATGTCTATATTGTAGATACTGCCACCAACTCTACTCTTTTAGATAATGCATCAGCAATCCTATTTTCTTTCCTTGGCCACTATTGGATTTCAAAATTATACATCATTAGCTTGATTACCCATATTTACTAGTCTTCCCCTAGCACCCCTTGCTCCATTAAAAATTGAAGACTTTTCTAATCAATTTTGATTACAAAACATCTTCCTAGTAAGTAATGTCGCCATTTTTGAACAACAAACACTATGGCTATCAACTCTCTCTCATAAACTGATTTAAAACGATTGCAGGGTGATGAAGTGTGGTTGATATAAGCTAATGGATGCCCTTCTTGCATTAACACAACTCCTAGGCCCAGTCCAGATGCCTCAATTTCTACTATAAAAGGTTTCTGGAAGTCTGGCATAGATAATACAGGCATTATAGTCATTACCCTTTTTAAATTTTCAAAAGCTTCAGCCATTTCCAATGTCCATCCGAATCTATCTTTCTTCAACTAGCTTGTAAGAGGCTCTGCTATCTTTCCATAACCTTTAACAAAATGACAGTAATAACCAGTAAGACATAGAAATTCTCTTAACATTTTTACATATTTTGGTACTGACCAACTTAATATGGACTCCACTTTCGCTGGATTGACTGCCACCCCCTCAGCTGAAATTATATGGCCTAAATATTCAACCCTTTCACTTCCAAAAACACACTTTTTTTAGTTTACTACTAGTTTATGTTTCTTAAGCAAGGTTAATGTTGTATGGAGGTGCTTTATATGTGTCTGCTTGTCCCCAATATACACTAGTATATCATTAAAAAAACTAGTATAAACCTTCTCAGATAGGGATGAAATAAATCATTCATGATTACTTGGAAGGTCATCGGTGCGTTTGTCAATCCGAACAACATGACTCAAAATTTGTATTAACCATTGTGGATGCAAAAGGTTGTTTTCTCCTCATCTCCCGCAGCAATACAAATTTGGTGATACCCTAATTTAAGATGCAGCTTTGAAAATATATTTGCTCCGCCTAGTTCATCAAGTAATTCATCAATTGCTAGGATTAGAAATTTATCTACCATTATCATCTTATTCAGAGCCTTATAATCTATACAGAACCTCTAACTACCATCATTTTTTTGAACTAGCAATATCGGGCTTGAGAAGGGACTATTGTTAGGCAGAATTAGTCCAGCTTCCAACATCTCTTGAATTATTTTCTCAACTTTGTTCTTCTGATAGTGGGGGTAATGGTATGGCTGTAAATTCAGAGGTTATACCCTTTTCACCAGTCTAATGGAACGGTCTCTAGCTCGTTTTAGAGGTAGGGTGTTTGGGTTGGTGAATAAATCCCAAAAGTTGTATAACAACTCCGAAATCTCACTGTCTTCACTCGCTGATTCCAGCACCTTTGTGTCCATTACTACCGTTAATTATACTACAAAACCGTGCTCAATATCTTTCACTAACTCCATCAGGGTTCTTATAGTGACTTCCATATTTGACATAGATGGGTCACCCTTTGAATTGAACCATTTCCCTTAAATTTTAAACTTTAAAGTAAGCAATTGACAATTTGCTTTTACTTCTCCCAGTCGTGACAACCACTCTACACCCAATATAATGTCAACATTTCCTAATTGAAGAGGCAACAACCCCTATTCAATTTTAATCCCTTGAAACTTTAGCTTTATACCTTTACAGACTCTTTGTCCCTTAATCTGAAAGTCGTCTCCTATTATTACTCTGAATCCTTTAGTAGGCTCAATTTCCAAACTCCTATCTTTAACTAGAATCTCAGAGATGAACTTTCGGCTTGCACCACAATCAACTAGAATACGTACCTCACGACCATTTAACTCACTAGTCAACTTAAAGGTCTTATACGGGATGATTCTGATCATTGAATAAGCTGACAACTCAATTTGAGTCCCTTTTATAATCATCTCAATCCTTATTTCCTTAACGGTCTAGGTCCCTAAAAAACTAACGGCTCCCAATCTACATCTTCCCCTTTAACTGCCAACAGTTGTAATTGACAATTTTGACTCCTATATTTTAGCCCAAAAGTTTCGTCACATAGGAAGCAAAGGCCCCTTGCTAACTTATTCTAAATCTCTTCATCTGTTAGTCAATGATAGGTGGTCGTCGATCCCTCACTATTGACTACGTTGATCCTTCGGTAGAATGGTTGGTGTGGGGGGAAAGTCTAGCTTAGGTTGGATTGAAGGGAGTTTGTGTTTGGGTGTTGTGAGTCTGGTGATTCGAGATGGTTGGTTGTGTTTGATGGGTAGAAGTTGGATGAATTGAGTTTTTAATTAAGATAGGTTGACTGGGGTTTTTTGGGTTAGGAGTTGAATGTTAGGTAGAGTGGTAAGAGTAATTGGTTAAGGTAAAAGTGTTTAGGCTAGTGGATTGAAATGTTGAAGGAAACAATTTGCTTTGGGATCCAATTAGATAGTGGACTTGGGTCTCCCTTTGGACTCTCTCATTAAATCTAAAATTTGGGTTTTATCTTCCACCTTTTGGGTTGTCCCTATTACTTGAGCCAATGTATTAGGCCCTAAAATTCTTAGTTCAGCCCGGATTCCCTCCTTCAACTTATTAATGAAAGCCCTCTTCAGTAATTCTTATCATAAATTGATCAATGGTGCTGCTAACTTCTCAATCCAACTTCTATACTCAACCATTGTTCCCTGTTGTCAGAGTGACAGTAACTTCTTATAAGTCATCCACTCCTGTGACAGTCATAATCAGTCTAGTAAAGCCTTCTTGAATTCGTCCCAATCTGTGATAGGACTTCTGGATTCCACCCATTGCAACCACGTCAAGGCTAACCGGTCCATATAGACTATGACAATCGAAGTTTTATCTTTCTCAAAATACGATTCACTACAAAATACCTCTCTACTAAAAAATCCACCTTATCAGCTCTTCTCCAACGAACGTCGATAGATCCAGACGTCGTGGGTTTTGCTACAATCCCACCACCGTGTGTGGGGGTTCATTTCCTTCAACATGATGTCAGTTTTCCAGTAACCCCATCTCTGGTTCTCCATACCTCTGATTAGCGCCTTCATTCCTTTCTTCCTATTCTCCCTCATCTCCTTGAGCCGTTGAATACTCGGCAGAATCTTTTCCCTATCTTTATTGCTGATTGTTCTGGTAAACTAGTGTCACTAGATCCTTAAGTTCATTGACAACTTCTCATATCATTCTAATGTCATTCTCTAGTCCCCCTATTTTTCCAACTAACTCTCTTTTTGGTTTTTCTATCCTTGAATACATTCTAGTACTAACCATCATCCAGTCTCAGTCGATTCTGATATCAAATATGTTAGATTCCTCCTTCAGAGTTCAACAAACACAATATTACCCTTGTACACGACAAACAATCCTATTGCAGTCCTAATTTATCAACTCAGACACTTAAGAAAAAATCAAAATTGGTAATGAAATATTACTATTCAACTTAGTGTTCAAATAAAAGACAGTAAACATATGAAAATAAGAAGACCAACCAACATCGTTGGAAATTCCCTTTAGGCTATAGCCCCACTGATATGAACTTGGTAGAAATAACAAAAGAATTTAAAAAGCAATACTAAGTTTATAATGCTAGAATGCTAAAACATTATATTCTCAATAAAATAGTCTTTATGGAGTGGACAACTCTCCTAATACAAATTGAAATTCAAAAAATAACCCTCTAAAGCTGTCATCCTAATAGGTATTTATAGATTAAAACACCTACTAAAACAGTTATTGAATATGAAATAACAGATGTAAATAACAGAGGCTAAAAACTAGGAAAACAGAATATCATGCAAAGTAGTTCCACTTCTAATGGGATTCTACTGGAAGATCGTGGACCTAGTCAAGTTTGGTTGATTCAAGTTGCTGGTAAACTGCCTCTGTGAGTGGGTGTATAGGTGGATCAATCCTACGTGGTCTCCTAAGGTAGGTCCACAGAGGTGGTAACTTATCAGTGCCTTCCCTTTGAAAACTAGCCTTGTCCTCAAAGCTAAATGTTGGCAATTGAGCTGCCAGCAAGTCTTAGTCTTCCCAGCTAGCTTCCTCTAATGGACGTTGTACCCATTACACTAATAATTCTAACCATAATACCCTTGTGTCTTGTACCCATTGATGAGCTATGATTTTGTCTGGCGCCATATTAAATTCCCAATCAAAAGTAATGGATAAATGGGGTGGTTCAGAAGGTATTGTGTTGCCTTTTGCTAGTCGAAGAAGTGAAACATGGAAGATGGGGTGTACTTTAGATGTTGCAGGTAGTTTTAATTTATAAGCAATTGGTCCCACTTTGCGGACAATTGTGTAAGGACCAAAATAGCTGGGAGAAAGTTTTTCGTGTGGTCATCGGGCGAGTGATTTTTGCTTATAAGGTTGGACACGGAGGAACACAGAATTGCCAAACTTCAGGTTGTTATAACGACGCTTGAAATCGGTTTAAGCTTTCATTTGGGATTGGGCACGAAGAAGGTTTGAACATAAAACCTGCAACATCTAATCATGCTCAAGCAATTGTTCCTCCAGCTCAACTATCTTTGTCTCTCCTGGCACAAAAGGATGCAAGGTAGGGGGTTCTCGACCATACGCGATTTGAAATGGTGTCATCTGTGAGGATGAATGATAACTTGTATTAAAGGAATACTCAACCCATGGTAGGAACTTTGACCATGTTTTGGCCTGCTCTTGTGTGAAAGATCAGAGATAGGTTTCGAGGCACTGATTGACAACTTCAGTTTGTCCTTCAAGTTGTGAATGATAGGTAGTTCCCATGAGAAGCTTGGTCTGACTCATTCGGAAGAGTTCCTGAAAAAAAATTGTTAAGAAATATAACATCTCGATCTGAAAGAATGGAGCATGGTATCCCATGTAATCGTATAATCTCTCTGAAAAAAATGGCAGCCACAGTCTTGGCAGTAAAGGGGTGAGATGGAGCTAAGAAATGGGCATACTTGCTAAACTTGTCAACGACCACCAGAATTGTATCATAACCTATTGAACAAGGTAAGCTCACAATGAAGTTGATAGATATGTCTTCCCATACTCGGTGTGGGAGAGGTAAAGGTTGCAAAAGACCTGCTGAAACAAATGTCTGGTATTTGTTTTGTTGGCAAGTTAGACAATTTTGGACATATTTTTTGACATCTTGCTTCAAATGGGGCAAAAGAAATTGGTAGTCACCCTTTTTAGAGTTTTTAAGTAACCTCTATGTCCCCAAGTAGGAGTGTTATGGGTTTTAGCAAGGATTTTGTCTTTTAGTGGTGGAGTATCGGGAATTACTAACCTTAACTTATAAAATAAGTAGTGGTCAGTAATATGAACATCAGGATGCAAATCGAGTTATTGGATGATCTGCTCCATGATTTGATTGGTGTAGGGATCGATTTTCAATGTTTCTTGTAAAAAATTGAAATCCATTCTGATAGGTAGTACCATCGTTATAAAATCAGTATCTTATGGATGACGTGATAGTGCCTCTGCCCCTTTGTTGTCGCTGTCAATTTTGTAACAAATAGTAAAATCAAAAGGGAGAAGTTTCATCATCAATGGCTACTGCTCATTGGTGGTTATCCTTTGTCTGAGAAGAAACTTCAGGCTACAATGATCTATTTTGACAAAGAATGAGTGTCCCAGTAAATAGTGTTTCTATTTTTGTAAAGCAAGGACCAAGGCCAGTAGCTTCCAGTTGTAGGTACACTTGATGCGGCTGGAGAATGGAAGTCCTTTACTGAAATAAGCTATGAGATGCTCTTGCTGCAGTAGTATTACGCCAACTCCTGATGCAGATGCATCATACGCAACTCTAAAAGGCAAAGAGAAATTTGGTAAGTGTAAAACCGGGATCGTGGTCAATGCCATTGTTAGTTGGTTGAAGGCTTGTTCTGTAGCTATAGTTCAAACAGAACCATCCTTTTTAGTAAGATCTATTAGTAGGCGTGCAATAATTCCATAATTCTGAACAAAAAGCCGCTAGTAATCAGTTAGCCTAAGAAATCTCTGGAGTTCTTTCACATTTTGTAGGATAAGCCACTCTATAACTGCTGAAATTTTTTCTAGATCTACAGCTACCCCTTGTTAAGAAATGACATGCCCTAAAAACCCAATTTGTGGCACCCCAAACAAACATTTTTTTGGATTGGCAAAAAAAAAGTTGGTGGCCAAGAGTTGAATTGTAGTTCAAAGATGATCTTGGTGCCGCTGCATACATTTACTAAAAACCAAAATGTCATAAAAAACACCAGTATAAATTTACAGAGGTATGGTCTAAAGAGGTCGCTCATGGTAGCTTGAAAAGTGGAGGGTGCATTCATTACCACAAATTCATAGTGCCCTAAATGTGTGCGAAAGGATGTTTTGTGTATGTCATTTGGATTCACTCTGATTTGATGGTACCTCGAACGTAAATCTATTTTGGAAAAAATGATTGCTCCATGTAACTCGTCTAAGAGTTCATCTATATTAGGGATGGGGTACTTATCTAGAATGGTGATTTTATTAAGGTTGCGGTAATCGACATAGAATCTCCAAGAACCATCTTTCTTCTTTACCAGTAACACCGGACTAGCAAAGGGACTCTAGCTTGGTCGGATGAATCCCAAAGCCAATAAAGTAGACACTTGGTTTTCTATTTCAGTTTTTTGACGGTAAGGGTAACAGTAAGGGTATAAATTTGGTGGTATAGCATTCCGAAAGTAGTGGTATTTTGTGTGAGTGAGTCCGGAAGGGTGGTAAAGTCTGTGGTTCTTTAAATATATTGGTAAATTCTAAAAGCAGTGGTTGGATAAAAGAAGGAGACTCTAGTATCTTAGGTAATCTATTTAGAACCTGAAAAGAAACATCTTCCGAATCTTTTATTCGAACTCCTTGTAGTTTATACCTCCTGCCATTCAGAAAAAATGCCATGAACATCTCATTCCAATTTGCTTGAACAGTATTCAAGGATGCCAACCATTTAATTCCCAGGACTAAATCCGTGCCTCCAATGGTGAATAGAAATAAATCCTGTACAATGGTGAGATTGGGTTGTTGAAATGAGAGGTCTTTGCATAGTTTATCACATCAAACGATATCTCTGTTATCAATTTGAACTCCAAAGGTTGTAACCGGTTGTACCCTAAGGTCTAACTCATCAACGATGGTGTTAGAGATAAAGTTGTGGGTTGATCCGCTATCAACCAAAATGATGACCTACCTTTGACCAATTCTCCCCTATAGCTTCATGGTGTTACCCGAAGTTTTGCCTAAATAACATGTAAAGAAATCTCAGCCATATCATCTAGAATGGGAGTTTCTTCGTCAAGTGGAACTTTAGTACTTTCATCACCATCTGTCAGTTCCATAAGTGCAAAATTGGACTGTTTACAGCGGTGATCGGGTGTAAATTTTTCATTACACTAGAAACAGAGCCCTTTGGCAATTCGGTTCTGTTTTTCTATTTCCCAAAAATTCGCTGAGCTTGATTGAGACTGCAGGCGAAAAGAGGGATTAGAAAATCTTGAACTAGCAGTAGAAGAGTATGATACCTGGCCTTCCCGAATTGTGTTGGCATTTGGTCGAGATGAAGGTTGTGTTGTAGTTCGGTTGGAAGTAGTCCAGGTACTTACCTTGGTACTTTTGTTTGAGCCCACTTTGCTTTCAAATTCAAGGGCTAAACTCATTGCCTTGTATACGGTTCGAGGTTTGTGAATCCGTACGTCTGGCCTCAATTCTTCCTTCAATCCACTTAGAAAGACTCTTAATAAACAATGCTCTAGCCATTGCTTAATGCGGGCAGACCTCTTAGGAAACTCCTGTTGGTATTCTTGAATGCTTCCCTCTTGTTTAATGCTACACAAATACTCATTCCGATTCTGAAATTCTACCAGTCCATAATTCTCTTGGAGAACTTTCACCAATTTCTCTGAATAAAGTAGTGTTCGCTCACTATTGATCCAAGCAAACAAATCCAAGTTATCGCCGTCCAGTTGCCTGGTAGCAATTTCAACTTTCATATCATCAGGGGTCTGATAATATTTGAAATATTTTCTTCTTTAAGAATCCATCCACGAGGGTCACCACCTTCAAATTTTGGAAATTCCACCTTGGTGTGTGGTCGCCTATTTGGGGCCTTGGCCCACCAAGGAACTTCTTGATCTTCATATTCTGCCGCCATTGGTGCTTTTTCCTTGTCTTGTGCGTTTCGGCTAGATTCTACTAAATGGGGAGTATTTGCTTAGGTTTTGATAGTTGCTATTTCAGCAGCTAAAAAATCAATGGTTTCTAATTTAAAAGATATAACAGACAATTGTTGGGCTATAGGGTTAGTAATGGTTGTGGGTGGTTCGGGTTATGAAGCTGTGGATTTGGTGTTAAGCATGGTTAGGTAACTTGGCTCTAATACCAAAAATAATATAAATTAGGTAGAAATGACAAAAGAATTTAAGAAGCAATACTGAGTTTATAATGTTAGAATGCTAAAACAATATATTCTCAATAAAATAGTCCTTATGGAGTGAACAACTTTCCTAATATATCTTGAAATTTAAAAAATGCCCCTCTAAAGCTGTCATCCTAGTAGGTATTTGTAGATTAAAACATCTAACAAAACAGTTATTGAATATGAAATAATATAGGCTAAAAATTAGGAAAACAAAATATCATGCAAAGTGGTTCCACTTTTAGTGAGATTCTACTGGAAGATCGTGAACCTATTTAAATTTGACTAATTCAAGTTGCTGGTAAATTGCCTCTGGGTGTATAGGTGGATCAATCTTACGTGGTCTAGTGAGGTAGGTCCATAAAGGTGGTAACTTATCACCCACCTCCTAGACAAAATGCCTCACCCCTTTCTACAACTCTCTAGAATAATCTCTCTTTTTCACTTTCCTTTTATGAGTCAATTGTCTATCATTCCCGTTCATCCTCCCTTCTTTCTCTCCCACGTATAGTTATTTTGTAACTACCTCGGCAGATTGCTCTACTATAGTATCACTTACTACTTCCCTATTTTGCCCCTTTTTCCTCCCATAATATACTTTATGAATTAGAGGCCTCACAAAAAGCTTTGCATTTTACGGCATCTAAGATCCCATACTGATCCATAATTCTGAGTAATACAATTTGCATATAGGATTCGTCAGACCATGGTATACTTCATGACTGGAAGCTTGGGTTTTGGCAATGGGTGACCTATTTAGAACAGTCGAGGTGAAAGACTTGTCCTAAGTCAGACCCCGCTGATCTTGATGTGGTGTCGGAAGGTGGGGCGACAATGCACTATCCTGCTAGGGATGTCCCCCAAAATCAGTGGTGTGCTGGTTTATCAATAGTTCCTCTAGAGTTTGAGTATTCCTTTCTTGCACCAATTCCCAATTCCGTCAAAACTCGAATCTGCTCCTATAATTGTCCAAACAAGTCTATCCTGGGTTGTTGACTGGCAAAGTGGGTTTCTCCTTTCACATTTATGTATTTGTCGGGTTCCTCATATTTAGCTCCTCATTTACTCACATTGTTGAAGTTGGAGAGGTGTCGCGACCTTTTGTTTATGGCTTTCCACAGATACTTTTCTCTTTGGGCTGAAACCCTTCTTAGACTGCATATATAAAGCAAGTTCAAACCTACAATCAAGGTTGGCAGTTACCCAGACAAAGAGAGCCTGATAACACAATCAGAGGCATATATGGAGGTAAATAAGGAGTAACAAAAGCAACTTACTTTCTTCCTAAGCATGAGAAGTGAGAACCCTGAGGGTATGTGATGGCTGGGACCTATACGTGGATTGGTCCCACATCGTGAGAGACAAGCCCAGATATTGGGAAACATCCAGCATGGGGGAGAGACGGTATAAATAACATGCGGCATGAGTAAATTGGATAAAGTTGATGTACAGTACGATTGACGCAAGACGGATACTCTTGCTCCCATAAGAAATGGATTGGGCCGTGAAGTGTGCTGCTTTTTATCATTTTTGTCTTTATCGAGTCAAAAATTCCTTTGTCAAACGCTATCAAGCTAAAAAGCCCAAATCTACTTGGCAAAATTTTAGGATGACCATTGTATATTGGTGTCCGCAGGGACTCTCATACTTCAATGATCGAAAAGTTAGCAAATCAAATCTAGAGAAGCTTGGTCTACTCTGCCTGTGACATGAAGAAAATAGAAGAGGCCAAAAGAAAGCCCACTCCTAGAGGCAATCAAAGATTTGCAAATCTCATAGACATCGAAGTACAATTTCTGCAACAACCCTTTGATGAACTTAACAGATAAGTTTTCCTCATTTCTGTCAAATAAATGAAACAACTAAAAAAGAGCACAAGAACAAAACAAGACAAAATTAATTACATTATTGTTAAAGACATATGCCTACGACAAAAACAATCTCTCAATGCCCTCTCTAAAACATCAAAAGCCATCATAAGTATAAGCTGTATCATGAAAAAGGGACTAGAAACTTGTTGGATCTCACTGACTACCCTATAATATCACCTGCTATTTCAGAACTCCATTTCTTTTGCACTCTTTCAGATTGCTAGGAATAATATAAACAGAATCTACACAAAGCCCACCTTTACTCTCAATTCAACATATACGATGTTCTAGCCAACTCCCAACCTTTACTCTCAAACAAGTCAACTCTTTCATAAACGTACTCCACTCTTCATTTGTGCATTTGGATGGTAAGTTAAGGGATTTGGAAATTAAATGAAAGAAAAGAGCAAAAGAAGTACAATCAAGATGAACAAATGATGATAAAAATAAGAAAATTGAAGCAAGTTGGACAACCATGCCTCAGTGTCTGACTGCCATCACAAAGCCATAATATCTTAGAAGAATTGCAAATTAAGATTCGTCAACATAAGCACGAAATATTTAGATTACAAGATAAACAAAAAGTCCTTCTAAAAACAAGAAAATAAACAAAGCAGACGTCTGCGTTGAACATCAACGCAGACGTTGGTTTGTGTTGAACAACGCAGACTCGTCTGCGTTGTTGTTCAACGCAGACATCGGTCTGCGTTGAACAACGCAGTTCGTCTGCGTTGTTGTTCAACGCAGACGAAGGTCGCGTTCTTTGAGGTTTCTTTTTATCAGATGAGAAAATAACAGGAAGAAGAAGAACTAACCTTGAGAAGGATTGATCAGATGAGAGAAACAGTAGTCGGCAGATAGAAAAGAAAAAACTTTTGAGGTTTCGGCGTTGTGGTTTCAAAACAATTTCTGGAACATGTTATTTACGTAACTGACGGTAATCCACTGAAAAAACAACTGTTCGAATGAAAAGCTCCAAATTATACCTTTTGAAAAAGCTGTATTTTGATTTTTTCAAAAGCTTTTTCTATTGAAAAAATGCTTTTCAAGTTTGCAACCAAACACTCATTTTTTTTAAAAAATAGTTTTTGCGGTAGAAAAAAGTGCTTTTAAGATCTCTAAAAACTAAACCAAACAGGCACTTAGTGAGATTTAATTTAAAATATCTGAATGACTTAATTGTATCTTAAAATGGTTATTTAATGATCTGTTACTAATTAATTTTATAAATCTTATCTAAATATTTATTTATATAATATACGTATACGTGTGAAGAAGATTTAATAAAAATGGTTAAAAATTAGTTTTATCAGTTTCCGACAAAGATGCTGTTCTTGTAGCCTTACAGGTTTTATTTTCAGTTTTCCTGAATATTGAAACGGAACCGTTTAGCCATAGAAGTTGACTAGGACAAAAAGTAGAGTCCAACGTGACAAACTTCGTACGATCACTAGTAGGACCGGATAAGGACATACATCGTACGGCTTTGACTTCTTATCAATAAGTTTGAGCAAAGAGCCAAAGACCAATCCGTTGATAGTAACTTGGTGTCCTGCAAAGCCCTGTTTTCCATGTAAACAGAGCTGTTTCGATGAAGTTTCACGCACGCGTTATTGTTAAATGTCAAAAGGGAACAGAGTCGGATGTTTCCTGCTAATCTGTTAATCCAATGACTGAGAAGTGGTTGGTCATTGGTGTTCCTATGTTTATCATTACCCCTTCCTTAAAATTTCGAGTTTAAGATATAAAGTCATTTGGATTTTTGGAAATACATCAACAGTTCTGAGATGCATTAGTTTCGTGTGTAAGTGGGAAGCAAACCAAAAAGACCTGACTGGACGTTAACACAAGTCAAAGGGTGGTCACAGAAACAGAATCAGCGCTTTCTATACCATAATTAGTGACCTTTTGTGATTGTCTTATGTAGTACAACTACAAACCCTTTTGGTCTCTTTTAACGAACAACTTTTTCTGTACCAGTTTGGACAATATGATCACCTCAAAGCACATGGCCCGGAATGCGATTCTCGGGTCCTCTTGTCATAGGATTGCGAGTCGTTTATTGCTCTTTTTGTGTCTGTTTGTTCAGTCCTATTCAGCTTATGAACTGATACAGTCGAACACTTTCACTGTTTCGAGCTTTAGATACCCCCAGACGGAGGTCAGGCCTTTTGATTTGAGTTACATTAGAGGTGTGTCTAAAAGCCAATGACATGGACGTTCTCACTCCCATCTGATTGATTCAATCTTTTGATTTCGATAATCTCTTGAGAGTTTCTTGCTTTATTAATGGTGGTATGGCTCTTTGCTATCGTTTTCATCGACCCTTATCTGTGTGTTTTTCAGTTGATCTACCTCCGTGGTTCTCTTCGGTGTCCGTAGCAATAGAGTCGGACGTGGAACTCGTGAGTATTAGTTCGATAATGTTTAGGTTCGGTGTAAACTGCATAATCTCTGAGTTCTTGTTTAGTTTTTTGTCATAGTACCTTTGATTATGTTGAGTTGAAGATTGAGATTCTGCTTCTTTGATGAATTATGTCTATCCAATTGAGTCATTAGTTCAGGTATTGCTCTGCCTTGCTTTTATGTAAGCTGATGCTCAGATTTTGACAGGATTGGAAGAGCATATCAGAGGTTCCGAAAAGCCAGCTACGAGTTATCTGCTTCAGATATGGCAGCCCTCCAATACCAGAAGTCTTAAACAGTTCTCTTATACAGTTAGGTACGACAGACAGGAAGAGAATTGATAAGAGAGTATACTTGGTGATAATAGTTCCCATAAATAAGAGACAATTGAATCTTTATCGCGCACTGGTTAACCTGATATTATAGAGCCTGGAACTCCAAACCTATTCTTTGTGTGGAATTTCTTTGTTTTGTCTTAAAGGTGCTCCTTTTTGTGTGTGCCAGATGAGAATGTTATTCGGTTATGTTCTGCAACATGGTTTTATTTATAGCATCCCTGTTTTTGCAGCATTCGGCCCCTTTTCGAATGGATCGGTTCGAGAATTTCAAGATCCTGAGAATGTTCAGTGCTATCCAATGCAGAGAAATATCACCTTGAAGTTAACAAATGAACAGGTTTGGTATCAATGTTTCAGTTTGTGAGAAATGAAATTTTATGAGATTGTAGTTTAAATAGTTGATTTCTTGTTTGCAAAGGAAGTGTATTCCTTTCTTGTTAGAACTATTTTTTCTTGTCAGCAAGAGTTGAACTTAACCAGGTTCTTGTTCAGATACCTCCAGGAGTTTGGTATCTGGGTCTTTTCAATGGCATTGGACCAACGGGGACACAATCAAAGATGGTATGCTTATTTCAGACTTCTAATTGAGTGTCTTGTCATGTTCCATCTTTTCTATTGAACCAAATTGAGTAAGAATTAGACCTTTTTTAGTGTCGGAGACAAACAACTATTGTATTTAAGTAGCAACAATTCCTCATTTGAAGAATGTTGAATCGAAGGTGTATAATAATGGATGATTTCAGGCTAAAGTTGATATTTGACTATTGTTCTTGATGAGGATGAAGACCATCTTTGTGTTTCCAATTACGGTAAAGGTGGATATAAAGAAGTTTCCTGTGTAATTATGCTTAGAATTTGGGCAGATTTTGGGAATTTTTGAAATCCTTGGTCGAGGCTGACATGTGGAAAACTAATAGTCATGGTTTTTGATACATGAGCAAATACTTGATAATCTACCCTTGCTTTCTTTCCTCTCTTCAGCAAACAGTTTTCTCTTAGATGTTGCTCATGAACATGGCAGTTCTTCAATGGTAGTAACTAGTGTGAAACTGCAGATTGTCCGCAGTCCAGCATACTCGTTTAGTGCTAACGTCGACGTGGAAGGATGTACAACCTCCACTTTTTGGGGCCAGTATTGCAACCTGACAATATACCCACTTTCATGTTCTCAATCTGATAGCAACAATCTTGCAGATAATACACTCAATGCTAATCTCCGAATAACTGAAACTCGGGTTTCTTGCAAAACTTCTGAGGCATTCTGCCATGAAGAAAATGAACCAAGAGTCTATTCATTGGAGGTGGTTGATACAGTAGAACAATTAACAATTGCTGCAACAAATGTTAGTTTCAGTCCACCACCCTCAAATAACAGTTTTGATGCTAGCAACTATAGTTTGATGTATTTTGTGCGGCACAGTGCTATGCCTTCGAGAGCACTCCATGATTATTCCGGTGACCTCAACAAATCTCCTTTGGTTCTTCACTCCCCAAAACTCGGTCGCTGGTTTGTGTCTGTTTTACCAACAAATCTCTCAAAAGAAACTGGGGGGACTCAAAATGCTGAAACTAGAGTTTGCTATTCTATTAAGTGGCAAATGCTCGATTGTCCAGTTGGAAGGGCTAGGTTGAATTGTACCTCTTTAAGATACACGCTCCAGGTAACATTATCAGAGAACATGAGTTCTCATTTTGTTTTGAAGATTCAAATCTGGACTATCCTTTGGCTTATTTTCTGTAATTCTGATAGATATGTTCATTATGCCAAAGACTATGATTTTAATCAGCTTACCTTCGATACTGCATTTCATCCACACACAAATATTACTGATGTGAATCATGACTGGTTATCTGCAGACAAATCTTTGGATGGACAACTCACCCTTTGAATCCTATTATCTTCCAGTCAGTGAGAAAGTATCCTTGGATTCTACCAATTTTCTTCTGGAGCCCCTGTCAAACCATACCTTGTATGGTGATTCCTGGACTTATTTTGTCCTGAACATTCCTCAGGGAGCAGCTGGAGGAAACATACACATCCACCTAACATCCAACACAAAGCTTAAGTATGAAATATATGCTAGATTTGGTGGATTGCCATCTCTCTACAACTGGGACTATTATTATGCAAACAGCAGTGGAAACAGTGATGGTTCTATGTTTTTCTTATTGTACGATTCAAGCGAACAGGAAGTTGATTTCTATATCCTGTATGTTAAAGATGGACCTTGGGTTTTCGGATTAAGAGGTTTAAACGCCACAAACAGAACCTCCTTTGGTGAGACTGTCATGTCTGTTTCAGTTGAAGGGTGCCCTAAAAGTTGCTCCTATCATGGTTATTGCAAAGACGCATTTGACGCCAGTGGACTCACGGTTTACAGGTTCAGTATTCTCAATCTCATAACACATGGGTGCTAAATTTTTGATGCCAACGTGCATAAGTCAGGCTGCATGGATTATTAAATTCCTAAATCCTGTGTCCATGCCATGTTTTCTTCCTCAGCTTTTGTTCCTGTGACGAAACCCATGGAGGCTTTGATTGTAACATTGAAATTATATCCCCCAATGGTATGTATGTTTTCCATTTTTATCTTTTTACGCCAAAGATTCTTTTTTTTTCTGAAGTGTAAATTATGGAGAGAACTTGAAATCTGTGCAAGTGAGATTTCAGACAAAGTCAGGGAGCCCATCTGGCTAATGTCTCTTGTTTTGGTTTAGTGAGGTATTTTTCTCGCTGACACAGGCTTGTCCTTGTTTATTCTAATAAAGATCTAATTTTGGTAAAACTGTACATAAACGTGCCAAGGTTTTGATTTTTGGGATGGATTTTGCTTCCTGTTAGAATCATCTGTAACTAAAATTGGAAGTTGACAGTTGAAAGAGGTGATCTTTGATTAATTAGAAAGCTGCAATTTGATGTAGAGCACATATGGCAATCAATTGCACTCATTGCATCAAATGCTGCAGCTATCCTTCCAGCGTATTGGTCTCTCCGGAAAAAGGTCCACGTCTTTATTCTATTCTTTGCTTAGTTGCATGCTAACTCTTCAGAAAACTGTAGCAATTAAAGATGATGATACCTGAGCTGAATGTGCTTGCCTTTCTTAATCTAGTTCCATAATAGAACAGATTTAGCAGATAACCAAGTGTAAGGGTAATTTTTGTTTCAATACCACAAAAGATTCCTCATTTTATGCCAACTTTTTGATCACAGAAAGAATTTGATCTTGCGTTTTGGTCGAGTTATATTTGTTGGATCCGTAAACATTTAAAGATATCGGTTGGTAACCATTCGCTAATATATGTTGGTTCTGTGCAGGCATATGCAGAATGGGTGCTTTTCACATCTAGTGGCATTTCAAGTGGATTATATCATGCATGCGATGTAGGCATATGGTGTGCATTATCGTTTGGTGTTTTACAAGTATGATTCTGAACTTAGTGATATTATATGTCAGATATTTTTTAAGATGAGAACTTTGCATTTTTCTAGCATAGTCTTGCAGTATCGATTGATTCTTATATCTTGTTCCTTTTATTCCTTTACTGGTTTTGAAACGTTCTGATTTGTTGAAAAACTGTTTCAGTTCATGGATTTTTGGCTCTCTTTCATGGCTGTAGTGTGCACTTTTGTGTACTTGGCTACTATCAGCGAAACGTTTAAAAGGACTATTCACACAGCTGTTGGGATCCTTACGGCACTTATGGCCATAACCAACGCAACTAGGTAGTTTCAACTTTAAAATGTTATATGAATTTCGTTCGTTCAGAAGGGACTTTGAGTTTAACCATGACAATGGCTGCAGGTCTTCTAATATTATTCTGGTTATAGCAATTGGGGCACTTGGTCTTCTTGTTGGATTACTGATAGAATTCTCCACCAATTCGAGTTCGTTTCGGGAATTATGTATAAGTATGCCCAACAGGTGAGTATTCCTGCTGCAGAAACATACAACATTTAGATGCTGTCAAATTGCAGAGGTATAGATATACTGAATCAGTAGTTCATTCCATAGTCTGTTAATGAAAAGTAACAAAGTCCATTTCCTATTACAGATGGGATACTGTGAAAAATTTTATGAAGAATTTAGTCCAGAAAATATTGAGAAGATTCAGATGGGGGTTTGTACTTCTGGGATTTATTGCATTGGCCATGGCAGCAATAAGCTGGAATCTAGAGACCAGTGAAAGCTACTGGATTTGGCACAGGTGCTACGAACGAACTGATTTCCTCCTTTTGCTCTTATGTTTTCTTTTCTGACATGAAGTTTTTCTTGTAATGATGGTTTCCAGTTCATGGCATCTGTCCATATATTCATCTTCCTTCTTCTTCCTTTGTTCAAAAGTGGAAACTGAAGATATTGATCGTGAAAGACAATTAGACAGCAATATCAGCTAACGCAGCAGGGTTCATTTTCATGAACAGAAAAGGAGACTGAAAGATGGAGAAAATTTCCAGAATAAGCTCTGAGATCCGCAGCAAGACATAATGAAAGTATGGACAATGAATGGAGTGGGCTTTGTCTCTTTTCGTGGCACTATATACTTGTCTTAGATTATGCTAAGTCTCCTCAAACACCATTTACCACGGGGAGATATTGATGGAAGTTTGTATGGTAAAAAATAAAGAAAAATAGTAAAGAAATAGACTAGAAAAGAAATAGAAATAGACTACAAAAAGTAATAAACTAAATTTGCTTGTTTTATTGACATACTCCAAGACGAAAAATAACTAGCCCATAAATAGGCTTTATATCACAACAAATCATTTGAAAAGGTGCAAAAAAAAAAAAGATATAATTTAAACTAATAAATTGAAAATAGAGGAATAGATTTTGAAATTTATTCAACAACTAAAAAATCCTAACTAACTTTAAATCATTCTTTCTAACATTCTCCCTTATTCAAAGTTGCAGAAAATTTAAACTCTATGGAGCACATCTCTCCAGATTTCTTATTTGTAAAGCATATCTCTTCACTGTCTGATGCACTTCTGGTCATCTTTCTATGGTTGAGCATTTCTCTGAACTATTTCAAAAAAAAAAGTTTCTTCTTTAATCACTTTAACAAAATTTGCAAGTTTTTCATTTTTAAATCTACAATTATTTCACAGATGACCCAATCTTTTGCACTTATAACAATGAGGCTTTCCTTTGTGCTAACAATATTCCTCTTCATAACTAGGCTTCTTGCCATGGTTACATTGAGGAATTTTTTCTTTTCCCTTTACAACTTTAGCTAAATAAGCTCCTTCGACTATTTGTTCAATTCCCTTTTTTCTCATAGCTCTTCTTTGCTCCTGAGCTTGCAAAGCATTAATCAATTCTAGTAAAGTTGTTTAACTGATGTCTCTTGAATCTTCAAGAGATGAAATTTTAGGCTCAAATCTTTCAGGCAAACTTATAAGCATTTTCTCTACAATATTACTATCAGGGAAAATCTTCTCCCAGCATTCGAATTTTGTTCACCACATTTATCAGCCGATTAGAATATTCTTGTATAGTCTCCTTTTCTTCCATGCTCAAAGTCCCAAAATCTCTTCTGAGATTTAAGATTTGCATCCTTCTTGTTCTTTCATTACCTTGATATAATTCTTTCAGCATATCCCAAGCTTCCTTAGCTATTTCACAAGTCATTATTGTTGTAAAAATTACTTCTGAGACAGCAGAATGAATTATAGATAAAGCTTTTGGAGCTTTTTCTTCTTCTTCTTCATGAGCTCTTATCTGATTGAGCATTGGATTATTCTCAGAGGTGGTAATTCCCTTTTATTGTCTACTCACTATCACAAGCTAAGACCTTTTAAATAAGCTTTCTTCTTAACAGTCCATGGTAGATAATTTTGACCATTGAAACTTGGGAGAGAGATAATTGTTGAATTGCTGATAGTCATGCGAACTTTATTTTTGTATTTTCTAACTCAATCTCACAGTCTCTCAAGGATCTAAAGCTCTGATACCATGATGAAAGTTTGGAACAATAAAAAATATAGAAAAATAGTAAAGAAATAGACTAGAAAAGCAATAGACTAAATTTGCTTGTTTTATTGACATACTCTAAGATGAAAAATAACTAGCCTATAAATAGGCTTTACACAACAACAAATCATGTGAAAAGGTGCAAAAAAATAATAGATATAATTTAAACTAATAAATTGAAAATTGAGGAGCAGATTTTGAAATTTATTCAACAACTAAAAAATCCTAACTAACTTTGAATCATTCTTTCCAACATTCTCTCTTGATTCAAAGTTGTAGAAAATTCAAACTCCATGTAGCACATTTCGCCAGATTTCTTATTTGTGAAGCACATCTCTTCATTGTCTGATGCACTTTTCATCATCTTTCCATTGTTGAGCACTTCACTCAACTATGTCAAAAAAAAAGTTTCTTTTTCAGCCACTTCAACCAAATTTGCATCTTCTTCTTTTTTAAATATGCAATTCTTTTGCAAATAGCCAAATCTTTTGCAGTTATAACATTGAGGCTTTCCTTTGTGCCAACAGTATTACTTTTCATGACCAGGCTTCTTGCAATGGTTACATTGAGGAATTTTTCTTTTTCCCTTTGCAACTTTAGCTAAATAAGCTCCTTCGACTATCTGTTCAATTCCCTCTTTCCTTATAGCTTCTTTGCTTCTGAGCCTGTAAAACATTAATCAATTCTGGTAAAGTTATTTGACTGATATCTCTTGAATCTTCAAGAGATGAAATTTTAGACTTAAATCTTTCAGGAAAACTTATAAGCATTTTCTCTATAATATTGCTATCAGGTAAATCTTCCCCCAGTAGTCGAATTTTGTTCACCACATTTATCAGCCGATCAGAATATTCTTGTATTGTCTCCTTTTCTTTCATGCTCAAAATCCCAAAATCTCTTTTGAGATTTAAGATTTGCATCATTATTGATCTTTCATTGCCTTTATATAATTCTTTCAGCATATCCCAAGCTTCCCTAGATGTTTCACAAGTCATTATTCTTGTGAAAATTACTTCTAAGACAGCAGAATGAATTATAGATAAAGCTTTTGGAGCTTTTGCTTATTCTTTATGAGCCCTTATCTGATTGAGTGTTGGATTATTTCCCAAAGGTGGTAATTCCCTTTCATTGTCTACCCACTGCCACAAGCTAAGACCTTTTAAATAAGCTTTCATCTTAACAACTCATACTAGATAATTTTCACCATTGAAACTTAGGGGGAGAGATAATTGTTGAATTGCTAGCAGCCATGGGAACTTTATTTTTTTATTTTATCACTTAATCTCATAGTTCCTTAAGGATCTAAAGCTCTGATACCATGATGGAAGTTTGGAACAGTAAAAAATATAGAAAAATAGTAAAGAAATAGACTAGAAAAGAAATAGACTAAATTTACTTGTTTTATTGACATACTCTAAGATGAAAAATAACTAGCCTATAAATAGGCTTTAGACAACAAAAAATCATGTGAAAAGGTGCAGAAAAATAATAGATATAATTTAAACTAACAAATTGAAAATAGAGGAGCAAATTTTGAAATTTATTTAACAACTAAAAAATCCTAACTAATTTTGAATCATTCTTTCCAACTTTCTCCCTTCATGCAAAGTTGTAGAAAATTCAAACTCCATCGAACACCTCTCCAGATTTCTTATTTGTGAAGCACATCTCTTCACTGTCTAATGCACTTCTCATTCATCTTTTCATTGTTGAGCACTTCTCTCAATTATTTCAAGAAAAAGTTTCTTCTTCATCCACTTCAACCAAATTTGCATGTTCTTCTTTTTTAAATATTCAATTCTTTTGCAAATAACCAAATCTTTTACAGTTATAGCATTGAGGCTTTCCTTTGTGCCAACCATATTCGTCTTCATGAATAGGCTTCTTGCAATGGATACACTGAGGAATTTTTCCTTTTCCTTTTGCAACTTTAGCTAAATAAGCTCCTTCAACTATCTGTTCAATTCCTTCTTTCCTCGTAGCTCTTCTTTGCTCCTGAACCTGCAAAACATTAACCGATTCTGGTAAAGTTATTTGACTGATATCTCTAGAATCTTCAAGAGATGAAATTTTAGACTCAAATCTTTCACGCAAACTTATAAGTATTTTCTTTACAATATTGTTATAAGGTAAATCTTCTTGCAACAGTTGAATTTTGTTCACTACATTTATCAACCGATCAGAATATTCTTATATAGTCTCCTTTTTTTTCATGCTCAAAGTCTCAAAATCCCTTTTGAGATTTAAGGTTTACATCCTTTTTGTTCTTTCATTGCATTGATATAATTCTTTCATCATATCCCAAGCTTCCTTAGTTGTTTCACATGTCATTATTCTTGTAAAAATTACTTCTGAGATAGCAGAATGAATTATAGATAAAGCTTTTGTAGCTTTTGCTTCCTCTTCTTCACAAGCCTTTATCTTATTGAGTGTTGAATTATTTCCTAGAGGTGGTAATTCCCTTTCATTTTCTACCCATTGCCACAAGCTAAGACCTTTTAAATGAGCTTTCATCTTAATAACCCATATTAGATAATTTTCACCATTGAAACTTGGGGGAGAGATAATTATTTAATTGCTGGCAGTCATGGGAACTTTATTTTTGTATTTTCTCACTCAATCTCATAGTCTCTTAAGGATCTAAAACTCTGATACCATGATGGAAGTTTGGAGCAGTAAAAAATATAGAAAAATAGTAAAGAAATAGACTAGAAAAGTAATAGACTAAATTTGCTTGTTTTATTGACATACTCTAAGACGAAAAATAACTAGCCTATAAATAGGCTTTACACCACAACAAATCATTTGAAAAGGTGCAGAAAATAATATATATAATTTAAACTAACAAATTGAAAATAGAGGAGCAGATTTTGAAATTTATTTAACAACTAAAAAATCCTAGTTATCTTTGAATCATTCTTTCCAACTTTCTCCCGTCATGCAAAGTTGCAGAAAATTCAAACTCCATCGAACACATCTTTCCAGATTTCTTATTTGTAAAGCACATCTCATCACTGTCTAATGCACTTCTCATCATCTTTCCATTGTTGAGCACTTCTCTCAACTATTTCAAGAAAAAGTTTCTTCTTCAACCACTTCAACCAAATTTGCATGTTCTTCTTTTTTAAATATTCAATTCTTTTGCAGATAACCAAATCTTTTGCAGTTATAGCATTGAGGCTTTCCTTTGTGCCAACAATATTCCTTTTCATGAATAGGCTTTTTGCAATGGATACATTGAGGAATTTTTCCTTTTCCCTTTGTAACTTTAGCTAAATAAGCTCCTTCGACTATCTATTCAATTCCCTCTTTCCTCATAGCTCTTCTTTGCTCCTGAGCCTGCAAAGCATTAATCAATTCTGGTATAGTTATTTGGCTGATATCTCTTGAATCTTCAAAAGATGAAATTTTAGACTCAAATTGTAATGCCCCATAATAAGGGTTAGAATATTAAGGAATTTTAATGTATGGTATGCTTGACATAATTGAGTTTTTTTTTATTTGAGCATATACATTTTTGGACTTATACCAATATTTGTGCATACATTCATGACATTTCGGGTATAATTGAGTTGTTAACGCGAATAAAATGTGATTTGACGATTTTGGTAATATTCCGGGTATTTAGAAATTTTGGTGAATTATGGATTAATTGTCTTGGATTATTTAATTGGTGTATATCATTATTAATTCTACATTTTTAGAGACATTTAGGATGTTTTAGAAAGCTATTGAAAATTTGAGATAATTTAGATTAAGAAAAATAAAGAAATTAAGAGACAAATTATGGAGTGACAAATGGATCAATGAATGAGT